>JAYXSA010000064.1:0-123264 GCA_037356195.1 Penicillium sp. F50
GGGTCGGCTTAAATTTATCGGGGATCGAAACTCGAAAGGGTGCCTGGGCTGTCGGTCGGGTGGTGCATAGGCCATGCAGAGAATGTGGGTCTTCCGCCATCCTCCACATCACGCATACAAGGAATCTCAAGAAAGTAATTTCATCACAACCAGACTGCATTGAGAAAAACGGGGCCCAGTCCATAGTGTTAGGGTTGACATAGGTCGAGTTGCGGATAGACGACGTGGTGCAAGATTTTTACATATGCAAAAAACGTGGCGGTGTGACGTGAGATGCAAGCCTTTTTAAGGACGCGGACGAACCTAACCGTCTACCGCCACTTCCGCACACCCATCCAATATTTGCCTGTCCATACTAGACTTCAATGCCGGTTGGATATAGCCTTCCTCAACATTCTTGGGAACAGACAAAGTGCTAGAAGATAGTCTTCTAACCTGCAAATTCTTCCCGTAACAAGCCCGGCTGCGAGTTAAATCCGAGGTGCCTCCGGTTAAGAAAGCCATCATGAAGTTTAGAGCTGTTGAGGCGTTGAAGCTTCAACACCAACAGGATTGACGGGTGTTGAAAGTTGTTTCATCGGCCGGCATTTTGATGCTGGTACGGGGACTTAGAAAAGGCCCAAGCGCAATTAGACATTCGTTGGCACCTGGAGTCTCCACCCATAAATACGAGAGTCAAGACATATGGTCAACTACAGAAAACATTTCCCCAATGGCGACTTCTCTGAGTCGCGTCAAAAAAGAACAGTTGCGGAAACGTCGAAATAATCTCTTGCGCCGCCATAATGAATTTTGGCTTCTATATGCGATAAAAAGCTGGCTGATCATGGAAATGCCAGACGGGCAGATATTCACGTACCATTCCCATCCTGATAATGCACCTCCCAGTCGTGCGAAAATCGTAAGATGGCCACTTTCTAGGGTTGATTCGGCCTTACCGCTGAAGAGATTATAGGAGCAGCATTCTAAGCCAACAGGACGAAAAACACCACGCGATTATGAAGCTGTGGGACAGAATTTGCCGCCAATTGAACCACAGCCTTCCACGATCGAGCCGCTGATCCGACAGGATAGCATTTGGGACCGTCTGGCCTGGTATATACAGCAGAATGGTATATCAAAAGGGGGCTGATTCCATTGGAGTGAAGGTGCATGTCTTTGACATGTTTTCAGAGGCAGTGATACTAAACATTTCAAATGTTTGATGGATCTTGGCTTTGTGTTCTATGCTGAATTGGGAGTCACTTATCTTTTGGAGCTCTTTAAGATACTAAGAATATTGAAAACATTTTCTCCTCCCGACACACGCTTTCTTTCCTAGCATCCCACTCCGATTACTCTAAGCCAGATGCAGCAGAGGCTAGACGTCTCTGAGTAGAGGCTAGCCGGGTGGCTGGCCAAAGGGCTATCTTGAAGTTCGATGATCTAGGCCCAAACTGTTGGTGCATCCTGGGGAATCTTTTTCGTGCAAGATTTTAGTCGAGATTCAATGTTGATCTAATTACTGCCCTTATAAGCAGCTAAGTCCAACTAGTTTCACGACAAGAGTCCTCCATCGTTCTCAGCTGATCTATTATGCATCACTCGAAACCAGCTACTCGTGGTGACGGTGTCGGGGACGAATGCGTTCACTTCGCGGCAATTGAGAATCTAGGTCACGAACCAAAGAGCGTCATGTAACTCAGTCAACAGATGTGATAAAAGTATGACCAGTGCACCTACTAGAAAATCCATGTGACTCTCTGACCCTGGCATATCTCGAATGGGAATGTTGTACTCGCGGAGACTCCTGAAATTAGCATATGGCTCACCCATATCCGAGATGTTCATACCCGATGATGCAGATGCTTGCCCGGGTGTTTCACTGGATAGGAAAGCTAATTGGTGGTCAGCTTGCTATATGAGAGAGATCAAATTCACTCACCGCGACGATGGCAAGAAGCATAATTCCCACAACCAAATTCAAGACAATTGCCATGATCTACTATCTGGCGGTCTCTGGGAAATGGCACAGGCTTGTAGGGGTAGACCTAGTGAATTTATACAAAGCCGCGCAATAGACCTCGGACTATCGGCCTCATAAAGATGCCTTCAATATCTGGGTGTAGTATCTTTAAAGAGGCGGAGTCATAAAGGGTCTAGTAAGGATGGGCTGTCCTATGTATATTTAGCCCTCACCTTCACGAGGAGCTTTCGCTTATAAAGAGTAGATTCTCCATGAGACGATGACCCTTTGCAAAGCTTCCGATCTTATCTCTCAACTCTGGCAGATTGAATCAGTACGGTCTCTCGTACGACACAACATGAACGATGGTAAGAGATATTGACAACGATGGCGGCGAATCTGGTCGTGTTATCCTAGAGCAATGCTAAAAGCCAAATAGGGTCTCCTCGAGTATCTCTCCCATTCAAAGCCCAGCATCTTGTATTACGAGAAATGCAAGGTCTTTTGGAGAATTGTTGCTTCCACTTCCTCCAGCAATACCTGCCACAAGAATCTCTTGCCCACGGATGGACCTGTCCAGAAGCCGTTGAGCTACACAAGGCGTTCTGGTTCTTGGTAAGACAGAGGAAAAACCTGCGGTCCCAGTCACAACCCATTCATAAAATCATTGCGACGATTCGAAAATGGCGACATGTGATCCCGAGCATTAGACACGCTGCCGTCCACCGCACCTGGCAAGACTCCGCAGCGTTGTTGAAAATGTGCCGAGCCGGAGTGCTTTTCACCCGGTCTCTTGGCAGTTTCGAGAGTTCCAATTCGCTTCTAAAACTGTGTCATTTTCTACAAGACCAGCTAGCACATCTAGACTTCCAGTCTACGCAACTGGAATGCAAAATCCGAAATTTGACATCTCTGCATCATAGGTCATCGTCACGATTAACTTCTCGCCAGTTGGCACTACTTCCTGAAGCAGCGAGAAGGATTTTGCAACGCTATGACGAAGATTCTACTTTGAAAATTGAGAGGTTTTTACATGAATGTTTCCTGTAAGTTGGAAGTTTTGTGGGCTTAGATTAGTCTTCTAGCCGGGGCGCAATCAATGGAATGACAACGTAATCTACAAAGCTCAGCCCACGGGTCGCTCATGTTCGCCGAGATCTGATGCCATCCCTGCATCCCAGATTCCAGACTCAGCGATTTATTGAAAGCACCCGCTTTCATAGCCATTCAGTTGGTGAATCGTTATTCGTCTGTATTCCGCATTGTTCTTTCCATTGTTTGATTGCCTCAGACTCATCCGTATGAGATTTGTCAAGCGCGATCTGCAAGAGAATGACGGCTCGGATCAAGCGCGGATCTTTGGCAGGGACAGCAGCGGGATTGAAATGATACTCCAACGCCAGGGTTTGGATGGTGTCCATTACCGTATCGGCAAGTTGGTGAAAAATCTGGAATGACTTCCTATAGAAGTCGTTCTCACGTTCTTGTTGGTTGTGTTGGCGCAGCTTTTCATCTTTTACCTGCGATAGAGTTTGTGAGGGGCCATTTTTCCAGCGTCGTAAGCGTGAGTGAGTAGTCTCCAAGGCCATCGTGGATCCACGGCATTTGGCCAGGTGATGATCCAATGCAGTAATCTCAGGCCTTGCGGCGGCGCCAGGAAGGTTGAGCGGCGGGGGGTTTATGGGTAGTATCTTAATTGAATTGGTATTCCGGCTGTAGATGCTGGGGGCACTGTATCTAGGATCTGTCATTTTCGGAGTCGACATTTTTTGACGTGAGAAAGCGTGCAAGTAATCAATTGGATATGGTGGGTAAGAGCGTAAATGAAATGTACTAGATGTGTTGAGCAGCGCGGACAGTCTTTATAGATTTTTCAGTGCGCCTGTGAAACCGCTAACTAAAAATAGTCAATTTGTTGAGTAAGGTGGAAGGTTTATTAGGATCTGGAACATCGTTGATGACAATCGAATCAACCTTTTGCGAGGTGGAATATTATAAACCCTCGAGGCGTCAACCACCAAAGACGGGGTTTTGCAGCGGGAACATGCATTGTAGCAGAAAGACCTTTGGCGTTGAAGCAAAACAAAAAGAGCGTCTACCCTCCCCCCCACCTGCGTGCTGTGATTGGCCCGCTACAAACATTACAGTTACATTCTTCTTCTTTTTGATGACAATTCGTCAATTTGTACTCGGCGTTTCTGGCCTCGCATGCAATAACAGCGCCTGTTCGGAGGCCAAACGGGCATTTGATGATCGGGACGGCCAAACGGTGTGGAGGCTTTCTGATTGGCCAAGAGGTCATACACGGATTTTGGCATGCCCCCGATTCGATGATGGAAATCCTTATCGGCAATTTCAATTGTGATTTCTTCTTCGAGGCTATGCACCCAAAACGTGATTTCCTTGCGGAAATACCCACAGCCTGTACAGCAGTCTTGGAGGTCCACGTTGCCTAAATGCTCGCCCATCCCAGTTTGAAATCGCGCCGCCCCGGGAAATTCCGTCAGAACGCAACGGACGATTTCTGCCGACCGTGGGTGGGTACACAGCACGGAACCTCGACAGTGAAGCATCCCTTGATTTTTGGGAAACTCATCCATTTCAAAGAAAAATGTTGCTGATGCGACCATCGTTCTGACCAGCTCGTCCGACACGGTAAATGCCAATGAAGACAACATCGGCAGCTGCGTGATGTCGTCCAAATCGGGGAGCGGGCCAGGGATGGCTTGATCCAAACGGAGTACGTCGGATCGGGCAGACCGTGGGAGATAATTCAAGGCTTCCGCAAACCCCTGCGCCCCATCCATACATGGTGAGTGTAACGTGGCTTGAATCAGTCGAGGCAGAGCACCGTCAAGGAGTTTTCGAGCGCTAGTTTTCGGGGACCCAGCTGAGGGTGGTGAAAACCCTGTTCCCACTGACAGCAACAAATCGTGCTTCTTGGCCGTAGGCCAGATGACACTTGATTCTCGAAGCGCGATCGCCAGGGGATTGTTGGCTCGCACCCCTCCATCCTGCAAACAGCCTAGGCCCGGCAAGTTTTGGGTGGAAAAGTAACTTGGTTTGGTCAGCAACACATCCGTAATATTGTGAGGGGGAGGGGCTTACAATGGTGCGGCTACGCTAGATGCTGCTCTGCAGGCTGTGTTAGCGGCTTCCTTCATAGAAAATTGGCACGGGTCTTAGTGGAAGGACTTACGCCTGCCACAGAAAGGGGTTTTCGAGCTCGCCCCCAGGTGTCCAAAACTGGTAGGCCGCATCAGGATCTCGCTGACCAGTACCGCGATAATTCGCTATGACGCAGGCTTTTCCGTCTGCAGTACGACTAGCTACAACGGCGACTCGACATCCAACCGGCGATGCTCTGGAGACATCAAAGATCCGACGGTCTGGTCCCACGGCATCTTGCAGCACTTCAATCAGCCCCTGAGCATCATATCGGCCGCCTTTGAAGAGGTTGAATGCCGAGCCAATCCAGTGTAACCAACGGAGAAAGAACGGCATGGAATGGCCGCGAAAGATTTTTCGTGCTAGTGTCGGAAATTTTTGGAAACAGTCGGTGACGGAAGACTGGTTGATGAATATGTCTATGGCCGTCAAGGCCCCTAAGAGGTCTTGTGAGCGTTACTCGTCCAGGACAGTGAAACTGAGACCTACCGACACTAGTTCCAACACAGAGATCGACTATTTCCCCAATAGAAACCCCTAGACGAGTCTCAAGCACCATGAGAAGACCAGGTTGAATTATGCCTCGAACTCCTCCGCCATCGAGGCTGAGGATGATGGGATGCTTGGTCGGTGGGAGTTGGCGGAATACGATACCACACTCGTCATTACAAATGGGGCATCGGCTTAGCTCGATATGGTACTCGGCGTGGTGACTTGGCTTACCGAAAATGGTCACACAATTCTCGCAGATACTGTGCTGACATGGCAGCATGTGCTCTGGAGGGCGAAACAAGCACACCAGGCAGACGGTTGAAGAGATTGATTGCCCATATTGCTGATGGAATCGCTGCATGCAGTCCCTCCGAATTACTGCAGAGGACCTCACAGGGGTCATTTGGATGACCAGATTCTCGAAACAACGAGTGATTTCCACAGAACCTTCTGTAGAGTGGCGGTATAGCAGCTGTCTGCATGTTTCCTCGTACAAAGTCGCAAAGACAATGGCCGGTGGGAACCCTAGAACAGTCAGCATTTACACGGCGAATGTCATCACGGGATCGAGACTTACTATGCATGCCCGGTGGGTAAGCATCCATGAGAAGCGCCGAAGCAATGAATTCATTCATTTGTTCCTGCGACAACGAAGGGGCTGTAAATTGATCAAAGTGTCGACGGACGTGGTTGACTTGGACACAGGCAGGAGGAAAGCCTTGGCGGGCGATTGATAACAGATCCAAAGAGCCACGATTGGAGAATCGGGCTTCACCCATGAGGCTCGCTTTCCAGAACGCATTCAGATGAACTGCAGAGAATAAACGCCCTTCCCTTTCCTCCTCATCTCGAATTTGTGTCAGGCGAGCTTGGAGTAGCCGGCGAAGTGGCTCGAACATGGCGACATCAGACAAATCACTCCTTCGTCTCAGATCGAGAAAGATAACTTCCTTCGTCTCCAACCCAATCTCCACTATGTTTGACTCCGTAGTTCCCGAACTTGAACTTTCTTGCCTCGTCAGGACAATGACAACGCGCATGGATGACATTGCTGGCTGTTTCCCAAACGCCAGGCGCCGGCCCGGTTCCGCCAGGAACTCTTGTGCCGCCCTCCTGTCCAACATGGAATCGATGAACAAACATATAATCTGGGTCCAGGGCAGTAGCAGCTGCCCGTGGATGTTTTGTTGCAGAGCCTCTAGGGATCGCGATGAGTCTCCTTGTGGGAATATGTGCCTTTTGCACGATGTCTTGGTATATTGGGAAGAGGGTTTGCCACGTTGACCTTTAAATTTGTGAAGCCCCAGAGTGCTTTCAGCGAAAAGAATGGGGTTTTTGGAGCAGGTCGTATTGGTACTAATGTGGAGATTCACGAGACCCGTACCACTTTGTCGAGTCACATTGTTTAGAGGAAAGAGGGCACGCAGAGCTCGAATCCGACTTGGCCCTCCGACAAAGTAAAGGAGGTGCGGATATTGAGATTTGGGGTGCGGCAATCCCTGGACAAGCTCTTCGAGTCGGGAAAAGTCAACCAACGACCAACGTCCGTCATCATTAACAAGATCTAGCCACGCCGCCATGGAGATTCATACATGGATTATGACAGAATATCGTCTCTGCTTTATAGCAGCTGTGAGTTTCCAAGTCGGGTTATAACTAGAAGACTCGAAGAATCAATTTTTTAAGACGGCTTCAATAGTGACTTCCGGAGCGACTGTTGCGTTGCACCCGTTTTCTGATATTTGGAAAGTCCTCATAAACCCTTTCATGGCAGGCATCGCAGATTCTAAACATACAGTAATCAAAAACTTGCTTACATGTAAATTCTGGATTCTATACGCCTCCTTGTGATAAATATCAAGCTTTGTGCCCAGAATCCTGACTGAATGACTTGTGTGTAATGAGATCTTCATCGGAGATCATGACACGCTCCCCCACTGTCCGCAATGTCTCGGTGCAAAGAACTGATTTGCACTGCACTGCAGAATCTCGGTATATGAAAATGCTTGAAGAGGAAGAAAATATGGAGGTGCGATACAACCTTACGATCAGTGTCGCAAACTGGGCTCTTCTAGCGGGGTATCTTGTGGTACCTGGCACTTTTACCACGTTGCAAGGGTCGAGCCAGATGGAAAAAGTATTGAATACCAATGGCACCGGTCGTGCAATCCTTCGCACTATACAGAATCCTCCGCTGTTGGTCATTGCATGCATTCTATTTGCAAGCGGGGTTGCGGCTTTGGTTTGGCTATTGCGTCAGCCTAAGCTTCGGATGAATTATGTATGGCTAATCAACAAACTATTCACGTAAGTTTATTACCGAACGGTATATTGAGTTAGCGCTGAATCAGGTCAGGCCAATGTCCTTGAATGCTGCGGCTGGGTTGCTTACTACGCTTATCAACGTGTGCACATCTAAGGGCCGGAACTGGTCCGTCATGGCCATAGCAACAGTCGTCGTGACAGGGTCGACGATGGTGATTTTCTCAACCCTTTTTGTGTTTTACAAGTTTTACTTGTTAGAAGACGTTAAAAAGCAGTACGAGATACTCATGCACTTTCAAATTCAGAACCGTCGGAGTGTTCTCTAAGGCCAAGCGGACGAAGAACGAAACTTGTTGGTGGAGTCGTTTCCGTTTACAATGTCCACAAAGAAGCGAGGGAGAAATTTTAATTTCAACTTAAGACAGCAGTACTCCTAGTAAACATATTGCATTGCACATTCTTGTAGCTTTCAGTATCTGTGGTGCTGTATTCGGTGCTCTAAACGTGATATCGTTCCCGGTCTACTTGAGCATTATAAAGTCACGTAAAGAATCTTGAAAACACACGCTCAATAAGAACTCTAATTGCGCAAATTTTATATGATTAATTCTACTGAACTGTACAATGCTACTTAAGTTAAGCATTTTACCTTTTTTGAATCTTGAATCTATTCATCGGGTTACAGTTTCGAGTGATCGCAGTGATAAAACCGTCTCGAGGAGCATGTACTTTCCGTCGTGTACGAATCGGGCTGTACAAAATCCTAGCGACTGATACGAGTGCTTAGCATTTGCAATGGCAATCTTGTAAAGCGGTGCAGGAGTAAGTCCTGATTTTTCTAGATCAGCCGTCATTTCTGAAGAGTATGCCTCAATATTTCTGGTAGGGGTGGCAGAAGCTTGACGGGTCGTGGAGGACACGTAGCCATGTTTGGATTATTTGCACTGTCAGGTTACAGAGATGTTTTAAAAAACATCTGGAGGAGGTGGTATCCCTCCAGATTTGCTATATGATGGGGATGTCAATTTCTTGAGTTCACTTACAACAGTTCCATTTGAATTGCTAGCGATTTGTGGTTAAGCTACTTGCATTGCAATGTGTGTTCACCGAAAACGCGGAAAGCAGCCCGTTATTCCAAGGAAATTTTAAAATGCTTCTTCCCGCGCATAATATTGATAGGACATCAAGATCTTGGATTTTGTACACAAAAGAGATGCATGGTCTTTTTGATACCTCACATTTGACTAACGAATTGAAGAATAAGAGTCCGGGCTAGCAGCAAAAAATTGTGTTCGCACCATTCTGTTTATATTTGAAGCGAGTCTTCGAATATATAATACGCCACAGAAACCCAATGAACATTTGATTCAATCACTCACTTGACCATTGAGGTTCACATCATGCCACCACCGCGCAGCTCCATACACGGCATCAAAAAGCCCAGCAAAGGGAAGGCGAGAGAGTCAGGTCTTGATCAGATCGAACTAGCAATAAATGAAGGAAAATTGCACCCGGCGAAGGCTGCAATAGCTGCGGATCAGGCGCTTTTGTCTGATGCTAGCAGCCGACATGAACAACACGATGACGCGGGGCGCGAAGGTCAGAGCAGCTCCCATGCTAGTGACCAGGCATCCTCCACAGCGCACGAGGCCCCTACCACAGTCACTGTGAAGATAGATGACGGCAGTGACACCGATATGAGTGAAGTGGACTCTCAATCAGGAGACGCTGCCGAGGCGTCTTCGGCGGGGGTGTCTCGGCACGCGGTTGGGACTACCCCACTTCGCCAAAGAGACAACACTCCTCAGAATCACAACGATGCGGCCTCTTATGACGGTGAATGTCTTGGGCGTCTGGATCCACTGCCGGGCCCTTCATCTGGGCCGCTATCCAACAGCACCGTGGTCCACGATGATCTTGTTGATGGATGGGGAACCTTCCGCGGATCGACGTTCGTGATCATCCAATGTGGACCACGCCACGCAGCCAAGTATAGATTTGAATATCGCCCCAATTACAAAAATGAGGAAACGGACAATATTTCGGATCAAGAAGTGCGCATTTCTTCGTTGAGAGACAGAGATAGCTCCGGTAAGAAGCACTGGCGGTACTCGCGCGACAACATCGATGGCATCTACGGAGTGGTTTCGGAAGAGCGAAATCCGCATAAAAACTACAAAACCGATCCTTCTGTATGGGTAAAGATCAAGTGGAAGGGTCTGTTTCCTCGGGACCAGGAAAGATTGGTTCGTGGCTGTTCCTGGATTTCAAGATCAGAATTTGCCCGCTTCTGTGGTGGTAAACGCGCGACAGAGCGAAAGCTGAAAGAGGTGTGGGATAAGCAGGAAACGCGTTATCTGGAGTCGCTTAGAGGCGAGCCAAGAATGGCAAATGAGGACCGCTCCCCGACCCCTTGTCCATTGGGGGCGTCATTGAATGAAGACCGCGATCGGCGATCCACCTCGCGGGTCCAAACACCGGAGACTCGGCCCGAAGTTCCCGGCCGGTATCAAACTTGGGCACCATCGCGGCGCAGTGCCCCTCGACGTTCCGAGCTCAATCAGACGGATTATAACGGGTCCGACAACTCTGAGGGCCTTTCCCCATCCAGATCGACAAGTGCTGGTCCCAGTTCCCATGTCCAAAGAGTATCAAACGACCCCGGTGCCGAGTCTCGGGAAAGCCGATTTGTACAGACAGAGGAGGAATTTGTGGCAGAAATGGCTCGAGACGAGAATTGGCAAGAACTAGATGAGAACGAAAGACTGACAAAAAGGGCCATGGCGAAGGGTTCATATCATGCCTACTGTGAGGCTGTCGCAAAAACCAGAAAAGCGTCTCCAGCCGAGCGTGCCCCCGTGACGGGAGCCCCGCAAATACCTGTGTGTTGAAAAAGGAGCCTATACGTTGTGCTGGAGATCTACAAGTCGAGTATTTTTTTCCGGTAAATCTTGCTTTCGGTTTTGATTCTTTGTCAGTTTTGCACAATAGATAGTTTAGCTAGATTGACCCAATACATATATGTTACAAGTGATTAGAAGATCGACTCTGTTTGGTGAATCCGATGTCAACTGATACGCAAGATATCTGGCAGGAAATCTGCACCGCAAAGCGCGCTTTGCCAAAATCAAGGAATGGGCATAATGACCGAAAGGATATTGAGATAGTAGCGGGGAGGATTTTAGCCGTGAGGTGTTTTCAAGCCAACAGATGAACACAAGTTCGTGAAGTGGTGAAGTGGTGAAAGTACGCGACTCCCTAATAGTAAATCGATAGTCCAAGGTGTTGTTGCTACGGGATTTTCAAATTGCTGCTTTCAAGTAGGGTAGAATCCCTCATAGTCAAGCACGTGGCTCGCACATCTACTGTACTAGGATCTTTATATGTTCGATATATACATTCAAACATCGTAAGGAGTCAAAGTCTTGGAGGATCTTACCTTACCTAGCCTAGTAGTACCGCACTACAAAATATTTGAAATCGGTTCCCCCTCCAGACACACGCTTTCTTTCTTGCCGCCCCGGAACCCGCTAACGGTCTGGACCTAGACCGTGAAGTTCAAAAGGTCCCGTCCGGCTAATCACGCAGCTAGACCATGCTCAAAAAGGCCTAGCTTCTACCGTATCCGGCTTAGAACTATCGAGGTGGAAAAGAAAAATTCGTGTACTTGGCCATGCTATGACCCGTACTATTCCCTCTGGAAGTAGCCGATGGGTTTTAGGACTCAAAAGATCCTATGAACCTTTGTTGATTTTTGAAAGTGGATTGGCTGCTCGAGAGGAGGCATTTATCTCCGGAATAGATTGTTTTTAAGGGATTTTCAATAGACGGAGAGCAAAGCAAAGTATAACCGTATCATAAAAATTTGAGAAATCCAAACACGTGTTCGTGAGTGTTCATCGTGCGTTTATCATAGATAATATTGAATCTGGCGCATTATATTCTTCGAGGTCCTAGGAATTTGGGGACGTAATTTGAGCTCAGGTTGTTCAGGTTACCTCCTAGGAGCCCAAGGTTAAAGTCATCTCCGAATCCGCCTCTGCCTAACGGAGCGTTGCCGAATTTGAAGTATATAATGGTTTATTCGTCCTAACGAGCGTCTTCCTAGCAATACCCTTTGTGTCATTTCGTTATCTTCGAATCGGAGTCACCACGCGCATCAGATCCCACGGACCATGCTCTTTCGACTACCCATCGAACTGTTATTCCGCGTGGCAGAATATCTCCAGTCATCATCTGCTATTTTTGCACTGGCTCGGTTGAACAGGCACTCGAAAGCAGTTTTCTTACCAATACTACTGCGTTTCAACGTCTCTCACCAGAGAAGTTCAGCTTTAATCTGGGCCAGTCAGCAAAATAGACCGCAATTAATTGCAAGCTTGCTTTCAAATTACTCTGGAGACGCGAACACACCAGACGCACGATTTCGTACTCCAATTTATCACGCAATCCGAGAAAGCCACGATGAAGTTGTTCAATTGCTGTTGGAACATGGTGCGGATATTGACTGGCGAGACGATCGAGGACAAACTCCCTTGTTATTTGCATTGCAGAGGGGTTACCTCAACATGGCCAGACTTCTGCTGCACAATTTCCTACCATCAGTGAACGAAAAAGACTTTCGTGGACGAAATGCCATTTGGTATGCCATTGATCAAGGTTGTCCGGAATTGGTGCAGATTCTTCTCAATCATGCGAGTGATATTTGGATATCGGACGTGAGAAGAATTACCCCACTCAACCTGTGCATTATCAAAAAGCATCCAATGGTGGCAGAAATGCTTCTGGACTACTCTGAAAGCCGTCCTCTCCACCCGTCTCTGTTTGAAATTCCTGCTGGTGATCATCCTCTCTCCTTGGCCGTCGGTGCTGGATTGACGGATATGGTTAAAATTCTTCTTTCTCATGGTGCTGATGTCACCACAACTGACCGGCATCATCGGAATCTCCTCCACCTTGCTGCGGAGAGAGGGCATGATGAAATACTTGGAATATTGCTCAGTCATGAAAAGCTGTCGATCAATGACAGGGATGTCAAAGGCCGAACGCCGCTACATTCTGCAGCTTTGTACGGCCACAGATCGACGGCCAGGTTGCTTCTCAATACTCCAGGCATGGATATTGACGCCAAGGACCATAATGGGGCAACCGCTCTCTCCATCGCTGCCCAGGAGGGCCACCAGCATGTTGGATTGGCTGTTCTATTTCAAGAACCAAATACAATCAACTCACACTGCGGCAGCGGGAAAACAGCAATTCACTACGCCGTAGAAAATTGCCTTGTTTTACTTGTGTGTGCACTCATTGGAATGGACTCCCTAGATCTCAACGTTCGCGACGAACAAGACTGGACGGTCATGAGCTACGCCGCATGCCAAGGCGATATCAGGATTTTTGAGATCTTACTGACCCGCCAAGATCTTGATCTTAACATCTCATCAGCTCCTCCCATTTATCTTGCTGCTGAACGGGGACATTATGAAATTGTCCGCCGCCTCATTTCCTTCGAATCAGTCGATCTTAATCAAACCATGTGGCATAAATCACCTCTGTTTATTGCCATCGAGAATGGATTCCGTCATATTGCGAAATTGCTGCTTCTACAAGGACGCCGTCTGGATATCAATATCAAATCTTCTCTTGGGGATACCGCATTTTCGTTGGCCGCATGCTTTGGGTATCTTGACATTGTGGATTGCCTTCTTCAAGACGAGCGATTGGATGTCACATCCATTAATTCATTGGGAGAATCAGCGCTCTGTTTGGCGGCATCAAGGGGCCATGAACGTGTAGTGAAAAGCCTTTGTCGTGACGATCGCGTGAGAAGCTGCTGTAACTTTGAGCGGGCCATTGAAGTAGCAGCCAATATCAGAATTCGATATCTGCTTCAAGAGCCTATGGATAACCACAATTTCCATTAATTTGATGACGTCGTCGATTCTATAACAAACGCAGACCACAGCAAATCAAGCTTGGAAGATTCAATATCAAACTACGCGTATCCTCTCCTGTTGATATTATCAACTGCCTGCTAAGAGAGGACGATAGGACAAAGTAATCCTTCTTTTAATTTCAACGACTCGTTATATTCAGAGCTGACACGTAGGTACGTTTTCCTACCGTTCGACGAGAAGAAATGCGACACTATCAGTAGATATAAATATGATACCTTCTTTCGTCTTGTATTAGTGCAAACACATCACTTCCCTCGAAGCGTCATGAATATGATTGATTTCTAATGGCAGCAACAATTAGGGAGGTGGGGAACTCCTGTGTACAACGCACTTGATCTTACGTGCGAAGTACTCATTCCTATAGAATGGTCGGACGAAGGCGCAGAAGGCACAGTTTCCGTTGGTAGACCGAAATGAAGGGTTGGAATACCCGTGCAGGGGGGCTCGTTCTCATCGGCAAGGTTGATCACATGAGGTGGAATCTCAACAAACTTCCCGGGTTCTGGGAAACGAATAGCCACCTTCTCTCTGGTCTTGCAGCCGTTGATATTGGCGATAAACATGGGCGGGAACGAGGCTTCAGGCTTCTTGAGCACCACAGGTTGATTGTTGCCAATTACAGTAATCGGTGCACAGTTCATGTACATTTCTCGATTGCCGATACGATTGAACCATGTCCAAGCTAATGTATATTTTCCAGGTTCAATACCTTCAGGTATCCTGAAAGGAAGATGGAGGGAATTGTCAGAATCGGCGCCCCCAATAAGCTGACCTGCGACATTTGCAGGGCACCCTCCCTCGAACGACTTAATAACTTTCCACTCAGAATCTTTTGTCGGAACACGATCGTTGGTAAGACTAATTTGGCACGAGCCGCCTCCATGTGTTATACTTCCTTTGAGTTTCAGTACCTGATCGTCCCCGATGCGGTAGGTTGCTTCTCCAGAGATTTCAAATGCATTTGGACGTAGCTTACAGGGGAAGTCACTTCCATCTGCAGCAAGAGGCGAGTTGTTGAGAGTATCTTTCCCGTAGGGCTCTGGCTGCATTACCAGCAAATGGGCATTGGCCCAAAGGACAATCATCACGAGTGAGAGATAGTGTTTAATGATCATGGTGGAATAGGAAGACGCTGGGAGCTTCACAGACATTCCCAGTTTTATGAGAATGAAATAAAGCACTTGAACGAGAGCTTTGCCTCGATTATATAGGATCTCACTGTAATCCAGTGGGTGTCGGGTGGACGTTATAGAGCCCATGGCTAGAATACCTTTTCAAGCCATCATTCTTCTAAGTCTGGAGGTCAATCAATATTGGGATCACATAATTATTCGAACTACATGCGTACTAGCCTGTTGACCTCTTTGGTTCAACGTTGGGGAAGTTAATGAAACGGTGAACCAAAGGCCGTTAAGGATACAATTGCATGACAGGCTAGCTGGGACACGTTGAACAAAGTTAATCAACGCATACCAAAATGGAATCTCAAAATATTGAGCGTTATGAAAGGAACTGTGATTGATGGCAAATATCGATCTTTAAACGGCGATCATCTCAACCGTCAAGCTACAGAAGAATATTAACTCTGGTAGAAAGTATATTAGCATCCTCACAATTCACCGCAAGATATTTCCAAATTTAAGCACAAAGCATCTTCTGTGACTGTCCTCTTGATAGCTTCTACCGTGGATCTACCATCAAAATGAACCTCAATCTCAGGTCAAAATCCGGTTCCACACACTCTATCGATCAAAAGACACGGAGAAGAAGAAACACGCTCTTTAGGAAAGCTACTGAGTACTGCTCAGAATGCTATGCAGATATCCAAATGATTATTCGATTGAAGAAAACTGGCGAAGTTTACATTCTGACATCGAAGTCGAAAGGCTGGCCACTTTCCGAGACCCAATTGGTATGAATACTATATTCACTCTTCTTACAGACTTGTGGCATTCTCACTAATAACATCATAGGAAAGCTATTACCCAATGCCCAAGGTACACTTCATCAACTCGGAGCCGTGAAATGTGGCAGAAGATTCTCAATTTCTGATCTTTGCTTTGTTTTTTGGCTTGCACCTCTTCACTTAAATAGGGGATCTCTGTCTAGCTTCTCTTTCCCATTGAGCATACCTGATTGCTTGATTGTTCCAAGCCTCTTCTATTTTTTGACTGGGTAAACTGCGGCCCAGCATTTTTATAATTTCGGGCCTTTTGACCCAGCTGCAACCCCCTGGACACAGCGCGTGATCTGTGGGCTCTATCTCCAACCACTCGATTTTTGAGATAAGTCCTTGGTGCTCGTTGATGAAAATCCTCGGTTAAATCTCCCATAGAAACAACACCGACACTGCTCTTGACGTTCTTCCATCCATACTTGCGGCGCTTGAATCCTCGTGAATCGATAACCTTTATGTTGGGGATTCGACTTTGAGGGTCTAAAACTTTTTGAAGCGTCGTAACATGAATGCACCATGTAGCATGAAGAATGTACGTACACGTATCGGTTGGACCGAGGCGGACAATTTGCATAATAGCTTTCCCGATGAGACACCACGCATCGGTTTGTCGATATTCATCCCTTGCACACACACAGCCCAAACGAGAGAGCAAGCTGTTGTCGTTCTCTCGCCGTCCAAATACGGTCTGACAACTAGACTCTCTAGATTGAAGGTGGATCTCAATATGCTGGCTGTCTCGATCTATGTCTCCAACACGCCATGTGGAGTTAATTGGGACTGGTTCGGAAGGCTCGGGTTGACTTTCCACGATCTCAGATGTACGCAAATTGGAAAGGAAATGTTCTGTTTCCAGACCCACGTTCTGAGAATCCGTACCACACCGCACCAGAGTCGGGCAGAACTCCTTCGAGGTGTTGAAAGCATGTAAAAGTGCTTGATCAAGCTGTGTTTGGCCTGCAGAACATCCCAGTTGCTGCAGTAAGTCGTGCTTTCTCTGGCTGTTCCCCATCATGATAGACTCTAACGCAGACTGATCAAAGGAGTTACGGATGGCAATATCGGCGCCACAGTCCATCAAATATACAATGATTGTCTCCTCTCCTTGATAGCACGCGTCCATGAGAGGTGTGGAGACGCGATCTCTGCGATTGATATCAGCCCCGGCACGGACGAGGGCTTGTATAATGGGCAAGGAAGTCTTTAATATTGCATATGGCAGTGCAGTATTACTAAACTTGTCGCGCCGATCTATGTAGATCAAATCTTTTGATTCTTTCATGTTTCGAAGAACTTTGTAGATAGTTTCCACAGTTTTCATATCCTGCTTCATAACAGCGATGTGCAAGGGGGTCATTTTCATGCTATTTCTGTCGAAAATTGCACATGGGCAGCTTCTTAAGTAATGATTGATAGCTTCGTGGTGGTCACAAGTGAGCCAACTATTCAGTATGGGCCAATTGTATTCTGCACACTAACGAACAGTCACTCGGAACACATCTTCGGGTAACAGATTTTCTGCGTGGACTGCCATGAGCGAATCGAGATCTCGAAGTATTGGCGGTTCATCGGAGATGGCACGCTCGATTATCAATTTTAGCCATCTTTTGGGCCATGGATAGCGCATGAAAAGTTTTGTGAGGGTCTCAAGATTCTTGAGAGTTGGTCCGATTTCATGTTTGAGGAAATCCGTAGATGCCAAGAAAAAATCCCATCGACAGAATACAAAAGAGATCACATCTGTCATGGGGAGATAGTCTATGATGTTGTGCAATAATTCGACAGGAAGGGACAAAATGGGTGCTCTTGCGATTTGGTTGCAGTTCATGGTATTCATTTTGACTTTCAGCCGGTATTTCTGTCTGTCCAATGACCAAACGGCCTAACAGTCTTTGGCTTTGCCTTGCGCTGTACTGCTACCTGTGACTCTGCGAGAGTATAGCACACTCGCAGTTGTCGTGAATAGAAGGGAAGGTGGATAAAGCCATAAAATTTAAGAAGGATTATGGAAATCTGCCGAGAGGCTTGAATCATATAAATTTCATGGGTCGGCAGTCGAACTTCGCAAATCGTCTATACATCACGAGAAATCGAGTAGACAAAATAGGGAGCCATTCTTCAGCAGCTAAAACCGGTATTTTTACCTCTGATGTCTAACGTAGACTTAAATTAATGCAGACACCTAACCCCAATTTTGATAGTTAGCAAATGGTCTTCTTGCCTTTTTCATCTAGCTCATGGCTCTTTAATTGACAGCCTGCGATAGTGGTGTACATAAGATGAGGTCTATTTTGAGTGAAGTAAAAGGTGTTCAAGCAAAAGCAAGAGGTTGAAGCGATTAATGGCTGGTCACTATTTCGATGTAAAGTCATAGTGCTGAAAGTTAACTAACACGGCATCACAGATATGCGGATGACGTAAAAACCTACTTGAAGTACCACCATATGAGAATCTTGTTCGAATTTGGCCAAAGCGCGAGTCGTGTGCGTGGGGTGTGCATGGGATGTGCATGGGGTTTGCATGGGGTGTGCATGGGGTGTGCATGGGGTGTGCATGGGGTATGCATGGGGTATGCATGGGGTGTGCATGGGGTGTGCTCCGGGTGTGCTCCGGGTGTGCTCCGGGTGTGCATGGGGTGTGCTGGGGGTGTACTGGGAGTACTCTCAGAGTTTGTTCAGGGTATGAATTCAATGTGTGAAGTTTTCGGGCACACCAATATTGCTGAAACCCCGGTGCACACCCGGAGCATCGTACGGTGTGATGCTTTGAGCCAAGCTGTTCCGGTCGGCAATCACAGCATAACTTGTCGCGGAGCCTCGTAATGGCAATAAATACCGATGTTCATATGACATTCAGTTGATTATTAACAGAACTTGAATCAACTTTGGAACACTGCTTTAGATTGCTTTAACACAGAATAAGTTTGAGCCATCTGTGATCTTTACGCTTCTTGCGGTGAAAAGTTACGAAAGCTAATAACTCTAGACATGGTGCTCAAAAGTCACCACTATGAAACATTTGCTCTCTTTTTGGACATCGAAATGCAGTCCGACAATTGCCTTCTCCTGGCCCGTTAGGTGCCACCAAGAAATGTACAATGAACTATACGAACTCAAGTGTACAGATAACTAAAATGAATATTACCTCGAGGCTTGATTATCCATCCAATTCTACCATAATTTCTACTTACTCCCACTGCCAGCAGCATACTATAGTTCACAACATGCATTTCGGGAACTATAAAATAGATTCCAGCGACCCATGGTATTTGTATCCTGCATCAAGACCTATGTCAAAAGCGTGCTCAGATATCCAAGACCTGCATATTCACAGTAGAAGAGCAGTAAAATTATCTCTTCCTACTCCGGCCTCGCCTGAGACTTCTAGTTCCTCGGTTCTTGAGCTTCGTACTATAGTGAACCTGTAGAGCACCCTTTGACCTTCCTGGAAAGTGCTTCGCAATCTGATTCCATGTGAGACTTTGCTTTTCCTTCAGTTCAATCAAGAGTTCGTCTTCATCACGCAGAAAACGAGTCGCATGCGCTGATGGCTTTCTGTTGCTGGGCTTCGTGGTGGGAACTGTCTTCTCCAAACTTTCCTCGCACGCAAGAGCTTTCGGTGGTCCATGCGGACAAGAAGGTTGCCGATCCTCTTCGAAGGTACATGAGAAGATGACTCTTGACAAGAATGTCTGCCGCGTG
Organism: Penicillium sp. F50; assembly: GCA_037356195.1. NCBI lineage: Eukaryota > Fungi > Ascomycota > Eurotiomycetes > Eurotiales > Aspergillaceae > Penicillium > Penicillium sp. F50. The sequence goes on from JAYXSA010000064.1 coordinate 19,483, forward strand.
AGAAATCCTCTGATAGGAATGGTTTGTACGTCCTGCAGATTTGTGCCGGGTCTTGGATTCGAAATTCCCTCTTCTGGAGCAGGCGAGGAAAACATGCGATACGAGCTTTCACGTCGAGCCTGAACGGGTCGGATCTTCGCTACAGTAGTTCGCCTTGGTCTGTTGGGTAAACCTGGTGACGCAACGATTTCATTTACCCCAGAATCGTTTCCATCCGTATAGTCAGAGTCGTCAGGGTCATCGCAGTCAACATCGCAAGCGGACTTTGCTCGAGTTTTCCTTTTCCTGGTACGGCGTGTGGAGCCAGCTCTAGTGGACGTTAGTGTTGGCAATCCACGGGACCGGGTTACAGACACAACAACCGATACGGAGCACGAGCTAGATGGATCTCTTGGTGAATCATTCCCCCGCGGCCTAGAAATCGTCTCTGTTTGTTCTTCCGGACCAGAGGGGATAGGGTTCGATGCCGCTTCGTCGCCTAGGCAATTTTCTGTCAAATGGATGTCATTGTCATTGCTGTGCACTTCTAGGTGCTGAGGGCTGTCAGGAGTTGCTATAAGGTCCATCCCATCTAATTGGGGGAAATGTGCCTCCATGGCGGGTGGAGAACTCGACTTGCATCGCTCTGCACTAGATTCAGGACTCGACCTAAGAGGCCGCATATTTGCAGGATCTGGTTCATCTCCAGCCGGAACATTTGTGGTGGGATCAGGCGACGGGGCTAGATCTCTTGAAATATTAAATTTATGATTGCTAGGGCGGCCATGGCGTGGTTCTCCAGCCACCAGGCTGTTGACTTCCGTTTCATAGCCAAGGATGGAGAGCTGCGGTTCATTGCGCTCAAAGGGAGAAGGATCTGGAGTCGTATGATGATAAGCAACCTTGGAAAACCTTTTCATCAGACGCACTACTGACCTTGGAAGGAACACAATTCGTTTGGTGAAATGTGGCCATCAACTGCAACAGGAGAAGTAGGTGTACCGGTTGCAAACGAGCGGTGTGTCTCCACATCATATGATGAGGCGGCGGTATCTCGCGGCATAGTGGCGTCCTCTGAAAGGGGCCTTAAATCGTCACAAGAGCGATCGTCGTTGCAAGATGCTCCTTTAAAAAGTAAGCATATGTCTAGGCTGCAACTGAAAGTGAAGAGCACCTGCTGGGGAGCTCAGAAGCTGGAGAAGCCCGCAGGTGAGTAGGTCACTTACCACCGTCGAGTTCATGGAGTTCACTTCCTTGGGCGTCGTTGATGCTGTCTGCTTGAGTCTCTCCGCTCCCCCCAAAGCATGATCCTGGAACCTCTCGGCTGCCAAATACGGTCAGTTCCAAGTCGGCTAATTCGTTATCGAAGTCGTTCAGATGGGCATCGCGGTGAAAAGGCAAAAATGATACAACAGGAGAGCGGTTTTGTGGACAAGGATGACATGTTCGCGGGGACTCATGAGAAGGGCATGGGGGTCGCGGGGGGAGAGGATAGGTCAGGACAGGCTGATTCAAAGGGTGATGGGAAGAAGCATGAGAAGAAGCAGTCGAAAGTAGTGGTTTGCAGGTGGACTTTGGGATTGTGGGCGGTTGATAATGGATGATGTTGTCAAGGTCGATAGAGACCATGTTTCCAGAAAAGGCAGGACAAATGAACCAGGGTGGGTGGAACAACAGGCAGAATGTACTAATATCTGAACAATGCTTCTTCCGCTCTCACGAAGATTTCAAAGTCCCTTTGGTGTAGGATTGAATGAAATGAAAGCGAGGAGAACATGTCCGGCATTCTCGCCGCAAGACGGAATCCCAAGACTCTTTATGTGCACCTCTAATTCTTCCTCTCACGTCACTTGATCTCGAAATTGGATGATCGCCACGGGCTCAAGCCCGTCAGCGCAGAGAGACACCAATTTTCGGAGCAAGAATGATCAAGGGACCAGGTGGCAAAGACGCTGTAGCATGCGGCATTTTTCCAATTGGATGATACAGTAGTATCGCATCATTAAATTTTGCCCGATCTGCACGTGCATGCATCCAATAGCCTCGCGGCGTCCTTGATAGGGTGAAGCCTGGAGTCGGAGGATCGCTTTGAGGGATTAGCATGTCGCGGCCGAAGGCCTCCTCGCCAATACCATCACAGTGTTTTTGCATTCCATTGCGGACTATTGCAAGGCTTTTGACGAGGCAAAAGGCTCGGCGAAGGCGAACAAGTGGGACTCCCAGGCATCCTCTGCCACGGCTTCAAAACGGGGATCCGCGAGAGAAGACCAGCAAAGGTACGCAAAAGCCTTTCTGTTCGCAAATAGGCTAGAGCATACACAAGCGAGAGTTGATTAACCTGCTATGGTAGGCGCGTTTGTCCAAGGACAATAAATGACCCAGTCTCCAGGCCGACAGCCAGGCATTGTTGATGCGCACGATGGACGAGGATACATACAGGCGAGGAGAGAAGGCCAGTCCGCACGGGCACACGCAGTGGCAAACTCTCTCCGGCAGAGATTGCTAAACCGCCAACCAGGTATAGCTGAAAAGAGACATTGCCAGAGCGATGGACCCGTGAACAGGGCCGCCGACCTCCAGGTCATGTTCCGGCCGGTGGGGAAAGAAGGCTGCTCCGTGTACGAGGCAACCAGCAGAAACAGGACGTCCGGTGCCGCGTACTCCGAAAAGACGGTATCATTTCATTACGGCGAGACCGTGAGACCTGGCCGCGCGCGAGCAAAGTGTAGCACGACGAGGGCGAGGACGTTGAGCGACGCACCAAGTTTTATATTCTTTGCGGTGGAGATGATCGGCGGTGAAGGATGGCAGACGCCTGTTCGGGAAAAGCGCAAGGCGCTAGACTGTATCTGGACGCACTAAACTCGGCTGGGACGACGTAGGTCAAGATGCCATCTTGGGACTAGCGCAACACCAAACCGTATCGAGACAGGCTAAACCCGAAAGGGGCCTCTGGCGGTCAACACTAAACCTGATCGAGGGCGACGGCCGAATCCGGCCGCGTCGGCACAAATGGTTGTAGTACTTAGAACGTACCTTTAGAGATATTAACGCTAAGAAGATAGCTAAGTAAAAGCTAAAGCGTATTCGCTAGACTAAATTAGTATTAACTTATATAGCTAAATTTATATAACTTATAGTAATATTATAATAGGAAGACTACGCTTTAATTCTATACTACGACTATAGACTTAAACCCTATATTAAGAATAAGCTAGTATAGATTAACTAACTAGATATAATAGAAAAACTTATTAACGTAGTAATATAGATTAATAACTAACTATATAATTAATAAATAGAAAAACGAGAAATTAAAGGATAGCGCTAAAGTACTAAACAACTATTATACTATTACTACGATAAGCGACTAAGTAGACCTATAAGAGATAATAATCTCTATAGACCTAAGCTAATAGAGCTTAATATAGTAAGACTTCTAGTTAAAGAAGAAAAATAACGAAAAGATAATAACTTATACTTTAAATATAGAAAAGTAGGATATTAGGCGCGTAAGTATAATAATAGGCGTAATAACGTAAAGCTATAGATATATAAGCGTAATAGATATAATAATATAAGGCTATAATAGTTATAGGTAATCTACAAAGAGGTTCGATCCTAGTAGCTTCGAGCTACTAATAATAAAAAATAGTTAGTAATTAATAGGTTAATTATACCTATAGAAGAGGGAAATAGCAAAGGTACCTTTACTAGTAGCTAGAAGGTATAGATTCTAAGCTAGGAATAAACTAAATTAGCCTATAAAGAAATAGTAGAGTATATATAATAAGTTATAGAAGGAGTAATACTAGAGATCTTTATAGATAATATTATATTATACTATAGCCTAAATAGCGTAGAGTACGTAATAGATATATTCCTAGATATTAATTAGGAAGTATTTAAGAGTTAAAAGTAGACCTAGTATAGTCCCTAGAATACTACTAATTTATAGGAACTATCTAACGAATCCTAGGAGTAGACTATAGGTTATTAGGAGATAATAGTTAAGACTTTAGGTACTCTAGAGATTCTAGAAACTCTACTCTAGCTTCTAGAGCTAGATATAACTAAATAGCCTTAAAGAAGAATCCTATAATACGTAATTAATAAGAAGTAATTTATAGATTTCTAGAGTATATTTAGGCTAGAAGAGGACCTAAAGTAAATTAAATAGATCTATAATTAAATAATAATCTAACTTAAAGATATTAAGAATAAACTCTAAGATATATACTAGTAAGGTTATAAGATTAAAGCCTAATAGCTACGTAAGATCTATAAGGAACTAGCTTAAATATAAGAACGCTTAAAGCAAGAAGAAGGCTATAAGTAAGTTAAGATACTATAGGAAAGGATTATTACTAACTTAGAAGTCGATCCTATAGTATTTAAGTATCTATATAATAGCTTATAGTATATATACTAGAGATATATATAATATCCTAATTACGACTTTAGAGACGTAACTAGCTATTATAACGATAGATATATAATATATATAGTAGGAAAAATTAAAAGAAGCCTAGAACTAAAGCTACTATACTAGAAAAAGAGACCTAATTAGAAACTAGAATATATAGGACTCTAGTATAGAAACTAGAGAATAAATACTAAAGAATAATATCTTATAGCTACTATATAGAAAATATATATAAAAATTACTACTAATATTACGTTTTAACTAACTAGAGTAATACTTAATTTAGGAGTAGTAGGAAACTTTATATACCTATAATATAAGGAATAGTATAAGATCTAAGGTATAGAGAAGCTATAGATTACGCCTATTATTAGGCTTAATAGAGAAAGCCTAGGACTAGGAATTAAGTATAAAAGTAGATTCTTACTAATAGTTATTAGAGACTATTTTAAGGTTATTAATTTTAATATTATAAATATTAGAAAGTATAATATAGTACTTAGGGTACCTTAATTAAGGAAGTATAACCTAGCTATCGATTAGTAGTATAGATATATACTATTTAATAGATATAAGTATAAGTAGATAAGTAAGATTTAGACTAGAGATAACGAATAAGGAGCGCTAAAGAGACTTAGCTATAGGAAGATAGGTACTTATAAAAATCCTTATAAAGGTAAACTTAAGAGGAGTTTTTAGCTAGAAGATAGGCCTAATAATAGAAAGATACTAGATATAAGGAATATTATAATTACTAAATAGTAGCTAGATATAATTAATAAGGAACTAGAGGATTACGTTCTTATTAGTAGTAATAAGAAAATATTCTTTTATACTATAGAAGCGCTAGTAGAGGAATACTAGATTCCTAAGGAATATAAAGAATTCTAGGATATATTTATACTACTACTAAAGAGTAAGCTACTAGAGTATAGTCTATTTAACTATAAAATTAGAATTAAGAAAGACTAAGAACTAAAGTTTATACTAATTTACTTACTATCGTAGAAAAAGTTAGTAATAGTAAAGGAGTATATTAAAGATAATCTTAAGAAGAGATATATATAATATTTAAGATCGTCTATAGGATATTTAATCCTATTTATACCTAAGAAAGAGGAAGAACTTAGAATATATATTAATTACTAATAACTTAACGATATTACTATTAAAGACTAGTACCTATTACTATTAATTAATAAGATCTAAGATATTATTTAAGGAGCAAAGTACTTTAGTAAGTATAATATTACTAATATATATAATCGATTATAAATTAAGGAAGGAGACGAATAGAAGACTATATTCTAAACTAAGTTTAGATATTTTAAATATATAGTTATACTATTTAGACTTACTAACGTACTAGTATTATTTTAATAATTTATCTTCTATATATTAAATAGGTACTTAGATAAGTTTATTATTATATACCTTAACGATATCCTTATATTTTTTTAATAATATCCTTATATTTTTAAAAATAGAGGTAGAGTACGTTAAGTATAATAAAAAAGTATTATAACGACTTAGGGAAGTAAAAATTATACTTAAGCTTAAGAAATATAAGTTTTATATTTAGGAAATAAGTTTCCTTAGATATACTATTAGTCTAGATAGACTAAGAATAGAATAAGATAAGATTAAGAGTATTCTTAGATAGCTAATCCTAATATATATTAAGAACGTATAGAGCTTTTTAGGACTAGCTAACTACTACTATAAGTTAGTACCTAATTATAGTTAATATATAGTAGGACTATACTAATTTACTAAAAAGGGAATACTATTCTAATAGAATAAGATAGTAGAAAAATTATTTACTATACTTAAGGAGATATATAATAAAAAGCTAGGAGAAGTAATTATTATAATATTTAACTATAATATATCTATTATTATAGAGACTAATATATTAGATTTTATACTTAGGGCTTAACTTATATAACTAAGAAAGAATAATAAGCTTAGACCTATTACTTTCTAGTTACGTAAGATAATACTAGTAGAATTAAATTATAATATCTATAATAAGGAACTATTAGCTATAGTATTAGCGTTTTAGATATATAGAGTATACTTAGAAGAAGCTAAATATATTATAATTATTAGGACTAATTACTATAACCTTACTTACTTTACGATAATAAAGAAACTTACTAGAAGATAAGCTAGATAGATAAAAATACTAGCTTAATATAACTTTAAGATTATATACTATAAGGGAACTAAGAACGTAGTTATAGATATACTAAGTTACTACCTAGACTACAAACTTAGAACTAAGAAGATAGTACCTACTATCCTAACTATAGATAGTAAAGAGTATATTATTTATAACTACTAAATCCTTATAGCTACTAGCGAATTATAGAACGATAAATAGCTAGAGAAGATTTAAGTTAGTATAGAAACTAATAAGTTAATTTAAAAGATTCTAGGCAACGAGACTACGTTAATACGCAATAGAATCGTCTATATATATAGCTTAGTATATATTCCTAGGAATCTCTAGATAGAAATTATCTAATAATATTATAACGAACTAATATAAGAGTACCTTAGTATTAAGAAAACTATTAAGAAAATTATATAAAATTATTATATCTTAGTACTATATAGAAAAGTAAAAAAATATATTTAGGATTACGATTTATACTAACGAAATAAACTATTACAATATATATGTGATCCATGATAGGGTGTAAGGTGCATGAAGTTCTATTCGTATGCTGTAGAACTGAGGATATAATCTATGGACTGTTGAGTGGTCACGTGAACGTGGCCGAAAGTGGCAGAACGGAGGAGACCGCCTGCCATCTGCAGCCCATGGCCTTGGCCGAACAGGGGCTTTAGGAAAAGGCCCCAGGATCTCATCCTCCCCCACCAAATTCGATCTCGACCCGAGATCGTGCCTCCGCATGAATGAGCTTGCGGATGGCATCATTCGTCCATAATTAGAAACAGGGTGATTAGATACACGAATGAAAAAGGGCACGAAAGCCTGAAACTTATGGCTCTCCATAAAAGAATGGCGGAAATCAAAGGATTTCCAAACATAGAAGGAAGTGGTTGTGGCCGGCCACGATCGTTATCAAGCGCGACCAGCATACAAAGGAAATGGCCGAATCGGGCAAACAAAGGCCCAGCACATGCATCGCGACATAAACAGACGCGTCTTTTCCCTCTCGAAAACTTTTCTTCCCTTTCACCACCTCGCAATACTCCAAATTCTCGCTCTCCCTCACTTTCACCTCACTTTCCTCCCGAAATGGGTAAGAAATGGCCTTCTGAAACCTCACTGGAGCTTCTAATCTGACGTATCATGATAGTCACAACTCGGTCACAACATGAAAGTCCCGAAAAGGGCACTTCTTCGAACAATCCTGCGCCCATGACAGTGCTTCCGTCAGTGGAAGTGAGCCCTCAAGCGCGCCCTCCTCTTATCCCCAGCGCCGAAATGTCACATTCGGTGCCATTCAGACCCGGCAATGATGGCGGTACTGAGCGTCATGTCGCTGCCGGCGACGATGACGATCCTGCCGACGATGAAGCCGATGAAGATGACCCTGCCGATGGCGAGAATGGTCCTGTTGCCCCCTCTTCCTTTTGGAATTCCCTGTTTCGGCCTGTTCCTGACGTCCCCGCAGCTCCCATGGCCGCTCCTGTCGCCCTTCCTGCTGCTCCTCCTGCTCCTCCGCCTGGCCCTGCCGTCCCCGTTGGCCCTGTGCCTGCTCCTGCCGCTCCCGCTCGCCCTGGCACCGCTGCTCTCATTGCGCCTGGTCTTGGCCCTCGCGTACGAAAGCGGAAGGCCGCGGATGACGCTCCTGCTGCTGGTGGTGCCCCAAAGGCCCCGAAAGCCGCGACGAAGGCTCCGGCTGCCAGGAGAGCAGCCAGCAGCGGAGCTGCAGACGCTCGCAGCACGCCTTTTGACGCTTCTGCCACCCAAAAGGCCCATTCCAAACGCTGTAAGTGAAAGAAAACGCGTTTTTCTTGAGCTTTCGCTGACTTTTCGCAGCCTTGACAGGTCTCGACACGCGCGAGAACCCGCTGCGGTCAGCTTTCACCTCCACGGTCGAAAGGGCCATGTTGTCTGTCGCCCCCGTCCGCGACGTCGACTGGCGTGATGGGTCAAAGCCCTTGAACACTTCCAGCCAACGCCGGGCCGCTTACGTTCAGCAATGCGGCATTACAGCTCCGGCCGGCGGCTCCTGCACTGGTTGTGGCTCTCAGAAGGGCCCGTTCGCATCCTGTCGCGTCTTGATTGTCAACCGCGATTTGGCCTTTAAAGGCGCCTGTGGGAACTGTTCGTTCAATTCCGGCGGAACGAACTGCAGCTTGCGTTTCGGGACGCTTCCCGAATGGGTAGGAAAGCCCTTGGCCGATGCAAATCCTGATCACCCAGTGTTCAAGGATCCTTCTGTAAGTCAATCGTCGTCGTACTTCCGCGCGCTTTCAGCAGCTAATGCTTGTGAAATTTTTAGGCTCTGACCCCTGTCAAGCGCCGTGCGCGCGCTTCGGAGGAGGCTGTTACTCCAGCGCCTCCTGCCGCTGCGGCTGTGCTCGCTGTCGCTGCCCCGGTGGCTCCTCCTGCTCTTCCTGCGCCAGCGGCCGCCCCCGTTGCCGCTCCAGTTCCTCCTCCCGCTCCGGCGGCAGCGCCAATTGCTCCGCCTGTCCTCCCAGCGCCTGTGGCCGCTCCCGTTGCCGCCCGTCCAGCGACTGCTCCCCCTGCTGCGGCACCAGCGGAAGCTCCAGCCACTCCTGCCACGCCCACACCCGCAGCGCGCAGGGCTACTGTCGCTGCCCGAAAGCCGGCGGTCGCTCCTGCTGCCGCGCCACCGGGCGTAGACCCTGCGAAAGTTGCCGCTGCCGGACCCTGGCAGAACGCCTGGTTGACCTCTCCCCTCGGGGATCCTGACGTTCAGAATCCCACCGACACTTCCGTGGCTCTCGCAGCCTTCAATGCCCTTCCGGACATGATTGATCGTCTTGAAAGTGACCGGAAGGTGCTGGGTAAGTATCTCGTGGCAAAAGGGGTAATTAAGCCCGAGGACATCCCTATGAATAGGGAAAAGGAGGATAATGGTAAGGATGGTGGAGCTCCCTACTTCTTGAAGTTCGCCTAGAGCCCCTGGCCTTAATCTTTTGTAGAATTCCTGTCAATCTATCTGTTGAATTCCACCTTTCGTCCCCTTCCGTAGGTCTGTAACCTAAATCATGACGGCCATAGGGCCATCAAAAAGGGTCCTTTCGTAAGCATCGGCGTCCCGAGGCCCACTTTGGACTGATCGTGGAGGTTCTTCCGAATCCTCATGCTCGCTGTTCTCTTCGGAAGACAGCGTTGGGAGCTCCTCCCAGTCTCTCGTTGGCTTTCGTGAGCTTTTATTTCTCAATGCCAGTCGCTTCCGGCGACGTTCGAGAGTGTTCCCTGCGATACCGCTGTCGACTTCATTCGCGGCACCGCTGCCCTCCCCCACCTGCTCCGGGCGTGCACCGTCAGCCCGAAACGCCTCCCATTCATCGCGAGTGAATGTAGACAGTTCGTGGTAGGTCGGAGGAGAGTCGTCCTGTTCGAGGACTTTCATGATCTCTTCAGGCCTTTTCAACCGCAGGCCTTTCCTGCGGAGCGCGCTTTGAGCGGCCTGGGACGTCCACAATGCGTGTGGGTCCTTCACATTAGCTTCAATAAGCCGAGATCCGTTTATCAAATGGCGGAGAACGCGGCCATTCGGCTCCGCCAGCGCATAAGTACCAAGTGGGTAAGCTTCAATGACCTTGAAAGGTCCAAACCACTTGCTCTCGTACTTCTGCGGCGATTTATTTCGGACTAAAACTCAGGTGTCCTTTTTGAAGCTTGTCTTCGTGACCAAACTGTCACGCACACGATTTGTCCTGATAGCGCGCGTAAGCAACAGTTCGTTCGCTTTCTTGCGGGCATCGCTAAGGTTTTGGAGCTCTCCGACCCTTTCTGAAAAAGGCAGAGCATCCTTTGACAAATCGTCACCTGGCAGTCGCGGGTGAACTCCGTACACAAGGAAGAATGGACTGAAGCCGGTCACCGCATGTTCGCGGATCCGAGCGGCGACAACCGCTTGCGTTAGATAAAGATCCCATACTTTCGTTGGCTTTCCCATCAGGAATTTCGTCAACATGCGACCCAGCAGTCCATTCAGGTTTTCTACCTTTCCATTCGTTCGGGGATGGTAAGGTGTAGTGGTTCTATGTCTCGTTTTTAGAAGGTTCAGATAGTGGGCAACCGCTCCCGAAAGGAGGTTTGGACCATTGTCCGAAATCACTTCCATAGGCGCTCCGTAATTCATGAAGATTTGCTCATGCAGGAATTCGCCTAAAGCTTCCTCGGTGGCCTCAGGGACAGCTTTCGCGACCGGCCAGCCGGTAGCGTAGTCAATCGCTGTGATGATCCATCTATTACGATTGGGGGTCGTTGGCAGGACGCCAATCAGATCGATTCCCCAGCGCTGAAATGGACGGATCCCAGCGGTCACCATATGCTGAGGTGCTTCCCTTTCTAGAGACTGCTTTGAACCCTGCGAAACTTGACAATTCGGGCACGAATGTGCCGCATTTTCAATGTCCTTTCGCATCTGTGGCCACCACGCCCGCGGGCGGATGACTCCATTCAGGCCGGGCCAACCTAAGTGGCCAAACTCTGAATGCATACGGTTCACCAGGTCTCCACGGAAGGCGGGTTCTAAATACGGTGCAACAAGCCCGTCTCCGTGGGTAAAAACGAGTTGTCGGACTGCTGCATTCTCATCCGGATGGCTGCGAAAGCTTAGGTGAGCAGCATACCTCCGGACGGCCTTAGCAACAGCTTTGCGAGAGGGCAATTCTCCAGTATCGAGGAATCGCACGGTCGCTTCCAACCATTCGTTTTCGGGGACTTTATCGACAGTCAATGATTCTGCCTGAGTCGCGGCAAGAGTGACGTCCCAAATCGGCCGGGATTGGGACACGTTGGCAGGGCTGTCCTCTATGAAATCAGGCCTTCTGCTCAACGCATCCGGGACTACTGCGTCCGATCCCTTCCGATACTGAATCTTCAGATCATACTCTTGAAACTCATCGACCCAGCGAGCCAAACGCTTGCTGTAGGTCGTAGTAGTCTGCAGATATTGCAAACTTGCATGGTCGGTGACGACCGTGGTTTGGGTGCCATTCTCGATGTAGCGATCCCAGAGCCGTAAGGCCTCTTTTATGGCCAAAAGCTCTTTCTCGTGGACTGGATAATTCAGTTCAGCTCCGGTCAATTTCCTGCCGTCGAATGCCACTGGATGTAGCTGCCCATCCGGCCCCAGTTGGAGCAGGACCATTCCGATGGCCCATTCGGAGGCGTCCGTCTCAATGACAAAAGGTTTCGAGCGGTCAGGCTGCGTAAGGACTGGAGAGCTTGTCATCAAGTCCTTGATGTTCTTGAAAGCGCTTTCGCAGGCCACTGTCCAGCGGACAGGGCGAAATTTTTGCTTGCGGAGGTCTGCATCCGTCTCCTTTAGGAGCTCATGGAGCGGAACGCATATCTCCGCGAAGCCTTTGATGAACCGGCGGTAGTAAGTCACCAGCCCGACGAATTGGCGAACTTCGTGGACGTTCTTAGGCCTTGGCCAATCTCGAATGATTTCGACCTTGGCTGGCATTGGCCGAATGGACCCGTTGCCAAGAATGTGTCCACAAAAGTCTAGTTCCGTGGTCGAAAAGATGCACTTGTCGGGTTGGGCGATCAGCTGTTCCCGTTCGAGCACTTCCAGGACCTTTTGGAGGTGGTCGTAATGTTCCTCCTGCGAATTGGAGAAAATGAGGATATCATCGAGGTAAACTACCACGAATTTGCCTAAATACGGGCGGAGGGCCTCGTTCATCACCGTCTGGAAGGTCGCCGGGGCATTGCAAAGACCGAATGGCATAGCGAGCCATTCATATTTGCCCCAAATGGTGTTGAAAGCGGTCTTTGGTATTGCTTCCTCGGCCACTCGGATCTGCCAGAAACCGGATGCAAGATCAATCTTTGAGAGGACCCTTGCGCGTCCGACCTGATCCAAAAGCTCCTGGATGCGAGGTAACGGGTAACCATTTTTGATCGTAAGCTGGTTCAACGCACGATAATCGACGCACATCCGCCACTTTCCGTTAGCTTTCTTGACAAAGATCACCGGGAAGCCCCATGGACTAGAAGATGGCCGAATGAGACCCTTCTTGAGGAGTAGATCCACCTGCTTCAGCTGCTCTCGCATCTTCTCATCCGACAGAGGGTATGAATTGATATTCACTGGCTGGGCTTCCCCTGTGTCAATCGGGTGCGTAATGGCCCTTTCCGGGGGTAAAGCGTCCGGAAGTTCGTCCCTCAGGACCTTTGGGAACATCCGCAGGATCTCGCGTATTCTAGGATCTGAATGCTCCGGCATGGAACGCGTTTCCTCGTGTCGGACGACCATTAGGATGGCATCCGTAGACTCCTTTCGCAGGGCACGTCGGCATTGGTGGCCGCTCATAAGGTTAATTTGAGCTTCCGCCAATTCGTCGTCTCTGAATGGAGCGACAGCTTCAATCCGGTGTGAGCCTTTATGATCCCGCAGTGTCATTACCGACGTGGTCCAATCGATATAGGGGTTCCTCGCGCTAAGGAAATCCCTTCCAAGGACGAATTCGAATTCCATAAGATCTAGCACCCATGCTTGGATGTAGCCTCGCCAGGACCCAATGCCAATCGGAATCCTGAGGTTCGTATCCGTGAAAAGCGCACGTCCGTCAGGCATTCGGACGCGAAGTGGCGCGGTCTTCCTAAGCGTAGGGAGACGAGTTCCAAATTTCCTGAGAGTAGCCGTTGAGACGAACGTGTGTGAAGCGCCGCAATCTAAGAGTGCGCGGACGGATACTTTTTCCTGTGGAGGCCCGATATCAACCTGGTAGAACAGCAAGGTGCTTCCCATAGAGTGGAGGGTAGCCTCCTTTTCCTTCGATGCGTTCTGCGAAGGATCTAGAAGGTCTGGACCAGGAAGCATTTGTGTCCGTGATGCAGCTTTCGCACGGCCGACGAGCGCATCTAATTCGTCCGGCCGTAGGCGTTTTTTGGCTTTCCATCACCACTATTCCCTTGCTTTAATGGACTAGGGCATTCGGTAGAGAAATGGCCCCTTCCACCGCAATTGTAACAAGCACCGCGTCCGTTCGTAGACTGGTTTCTAGAGCCACGGCCACGACCGTTTCCTCGGCCTCTAGAAAGGCTGGATCCGCGCGTCGACGGGAGGTTTGGAGGACCCTGCGTGGACTGCATGGCGTTCATGGCCATTCTGACGTCCCCATCGGCATCCCGAGCCTTCCGTCCGTAGTAGTTAGCGATCGTCGATCCCTGTTCGTACTGAATGAAACGTTCGACGATGTCCCTCAAAGCCTTCGGTCGTAAGCCGTCCTCAGCCCACTTTTTCTGTAGTTCGACCTTCGCTCCCTTTCGGAGGTATTGGATAAGGATGCCCTCCGGAATGTCCTGGTCGGTATCGGCCGCAGCCTGCTGGAGGTCCATAGCGTACTCGGCAAAGGGTTGTTTCGCGCCCTGCTTCAGTTCCACGAACCTATCCCAGCGCTTTTCAGGCCCCAAATGCTCCGAAAATTCGCGGAGGATCCATTCCCTATACTGCTTCCAAGTGGAAATTTCGTCTCCGTAAGTGGACGAAATGCGCTGTTGGCGCGCTCGCCAAGCTTTCATAGCCTTTCCTGCCAGTGCACCCTGCGCGTAAACGACCTTTAGCTTGTCATCCAGGGTGGCTTCGGCAAGCTGTTCCGTTTCGTAGAAGAAACGTTCGCAGTCAAGCAGATACTCCCGCGCAGCATCGTCTCTGAAAGCCCCTGAATACTCGCGGATTTTCGGGACCTTCTTCAGGAGAGCCCTTTTGAGAGCGATCTGGCCCGCCAGAGTAGCGTTCGGGATCGAATCAGAGGTGTTCGGCGTTGCCGCGGGCGGAGAAGTGTCCAGAACGGACGGCTCCGTCGGCAACCGCTCGCTTTGGGCGGCAGTAGCTCGCATTTGACGCTGAGCCGCCTGCCAATTCTGTTCAGCGATGGCTCTCGCGGTTGATTTCGCCATTAGGATGTATGGTGCGGGGTCATTCGCTTTGATGATTCCCGCGCGCACTTCCACTGCAACATCCGGAGGTAAAAGGCTCAGTGCGTCCTCGGTCGCTGGCGAAATCGGGCGTTGGGGAGGTGGCTGCATAGGAGGATCCTGGTTGGCAGGACCCTGCAGTGGCTCGGTAGGGGTGTTGATGATATCGTCCATGGTGGATGCTATTGAAAGCTTGCAAACTGGTCACTTCAGAGTGGTTTTCTTAGAAGAGTGAATGCTTTCGTGTCTCGTAGTTTTACTTCCGATGCCGATCAGAAGGATGCACCTAGAAACTGACGTTTCCTAATGGGGCTTCTGTAAGCGTTCCGCCCCATTCAGTGACGGTTTAGACCAGTGATCGTTCGAATCAGTTTTTCCTTCACCGATCGGCTCCGATCGCGGAAGTGAGCTTCCGCTGAGGATTCGGGGTCAAACCCGCCTCCCACTTCCAGCCGTCGAAAAACTTTTCCCCGACTATTAAAGCCGCAGGATCTCACAGGTCGTCTCAAAAGCTCCTGGATGGGAGCTTTCAGCTTCATTTCACCCCTTTGTGGATCAGGGAGGGATCGATCCGACTGGGAGGGCCCTAAATGGGATGCAAGCTTCCTCCCAGTGAGTGGCCGTGGAAGACCAACTCTATTCAAGGGTTTGCTACCATATGTGATCCATGATAGGGTGTAAGGTGCATGAAGTTCTATTCGTATGCTGTAGAACTGAGGATATAATCTATGGACTGTTGAGTGGTCACGTGAACGTGGCCGAAAGTGGCAGAACGGAGGAGACCGCCTGCCATCTGCAGCCCATGGCCTTGGCCGAACAGGGGCTTTAGGAAAAGGCCCCAGGATCTCATATACTATATAGAACTATAGGACTAGTAGAAGTACTAAAACGACTATAGGAATAGATTACTATAGACTTTATTATAAAGTTACCTATATTAGAAGGAAATAATATAATTATAGTAGTCGTCGACTAACTAACTAAATACGCTTATATAATCCTAATAATAGAAACTATTAATATATAGTAGATAGCTAACCTATTACTTAGATATATATTTACTAACTATAGGATACTAAGTAAGATTATCTTAGATAGAAATAAGTTATTTATATCTAATATATAGTAATTACTAGCGGATTAACTTAGGATTAAGTATAGACTCTCTACTATATACTATCTATAGACTAATAGATAGATTAAAAGAGTAAATTAGACCTTAGAATAATACTTAAGATACTATATGAATTACTAGTAGGATAACTAGATAGGATTATTACTAGTAGTCTAATTTATATATAATAATATAATATACTTAACGATAAAAGAAATACCTTTCTTTACGAATTATAGGTTTAATCCTACTATAATTAGAGAACTAATTAGGAAATAACTACTTATAGAATTATTACGACTACTAGCGACTAGATTAAAACAACTATACTTATAACTTTTAAGAGATATCGAGTTTCTTAATATATATATAAAAAATTACTATAATTAATTACGCTAGGAGGCGCTAGATTTTTAAAGAGGAGAGAAAGTTTACCTTTTACAATATAATATTTATACTAGACGACCTAGCGTAAAACTCGACTACCTTAAGACTATTCGAAATTAAAGAAAAAATAGGACTACTTAATTATTAGCTAAAACTACTAGAAAGTATATAACGTATTTATATAATATTTTATATCTTATTATTAAAGAAAGCACCTAGAAACGCTAAAATCGCTACTAATATAGAAATAGAAGAAGAAATAGAGAACGAGTACAAGGTTAAGCGAATCCTAGATAGTAATAAAATTAGTAGAAAACCTTACTACCTAGTAAAATAGAAAGGATACGATACCTTAGAGAATATATAGGAACCTAATAAGAATTTAATAGGCTACTACTAGTTAGTTTAGTAGTTCTATTAGTACTACCTATAGAAAGGTCTAGGCTGCCCTAGAAAGATAGCGATATTAGATATATCTTAAATATCTAGGTTAGAGTAGGATTCTCTAATATTATAGTAAGAGCGTAAGTATCCTTAGTATTAGCGAGATAATCTAGCTCTATAAGATCCTTAGTAGTAGGAGGATCTTCCTTATCTAACTAAGCTATTATATCTAAGTCGTGATTTAATATATAACTACTCTAGTTACTTAAGAACTTTTATTATTTATATAATCGAATTATTTTTATTATAAGATCTATTTACTGCTTTTTAGCTATAGCTAGCTCTTTAGTAACCTTCTTCTTATTATAAAGTATAGCGTCCTACTTAGAGTTAGAATAGAGCTTACGCTTATATTTATAACTATAATAAGTATATTTAGTATAATTACGACTCTATAGTACTATTATATAGTTCGCGCTATAAGATAAATAGAAGTTATAGAGGAATTTAACGGGTAAGCCTTTCTAGAGGATCGTATTATATTATTTTAATCTATTCTATTTACGAGTTTAGTTATTAATAGGTATATTATAAAGGGCGTATAGCTAACGAGGAAGCAAGAGAATAAGGAGGATAAGAGGGAAAAGAAGAATACGTACCTACCTAAGGAGGAGGAGAGCTAACGTTTAAATCCTTTAGGAATAAAGGATAGAGAAGGAGGGGATAATATTACGGACCTTAAAGAGGCGTAGGGGCCGTAGCTATTTAAGTAGTAACTATAAACTAATCATCCTACAGACGCTAGGGATTAGTATTATTACGTACGTTTTAGTATACTTAGGTAAGCCCTAGAAAGGCCCTAAGCCGGGTCCTTAGGGATAGATAGAATATATAATAATAAGGAGTAGATCTACCTATAGAGGTAGGGTATACTCTAGGGAGTTAATATACTTAGAGAGGTAGGGTATACTCCTTAACGACTATCTACTCTATAGAGGAACTAGATATATAAGGATACTTATTTCGTATTATATATTTAGTTCTTTATAATTAATCTAATATTATTACTTAGTTACTACCTTTAGTACTATACTTTACTATTTACCTTTAAGACAACCTAACCTATAAGTAGGGGATTTACTTCGTAGTAATACTTAGTAATTAACTTACTTAGCGCGTACTTCTAGTACGTTCTATAAGACCCTTAATAGGATCTAACCTATAGTAAGGCCTTACGAGGCAACGGTACGATTAAGAGATACGCTTAGGATTCGAAGTTGTGCCGAGAGGGCCGGAATCAGCCGCCGTAGTATATATCGTGGTTGTACCTGTTTACAACTCACGACTTAGGTAACTAATTGCCCTTTCTGCATCTAACTCATAGTGACCAGTAAGCTCCGCGTAATAAGGGATAAGCTAGTCGAATCTAACCTTATAACCTAAGCGTTCCTACTACCTAGGGCTCTAGATATAGGAGTATCCTAAGATTCCTAGATATCTATTAGATACCTATAGAATATCTAGGTTCTAAAGAATTACTTACTATATTTTAGAGTTTACTTTAGTATCCCTTTAATAGTATAGTATAACTCTTTAAGACTAGGAATTTCTCTATTTAATAGGCTATTTAGAAATTAAATATTAATACTCCTATCTCTAGGGATTATATTAGAGTAGTAGTAGAAGCTAGGATATTATAGCTTATTTATATATATTACTATATAGGTAAAACTACTAAGAGGAGTTCTATTAGCGCTCTATATAAGGACTAGGAAATAAGAAGGTAAAGTAGCCTAATAGCTACTACTACGCTAAAAAAGAGTATATATACTTAAGAAATATCTACTAATCGTTAGCTAGATATCTATATATATATTTCTCTACAAACTTAGTTATCTTCTAAAAAGGGTATATTTTAACGAATACCCTAAATAGTTAACTAAATACTCTTGTTAACTACTATATATATTATTAACCTTATAATTAGATTGATATATTAGTATACAAATATACTAGAGTATTTATATCGTAAGTATATATAGTTAGTACTAAGAAAATTCTTATTCTTATATATATTATTAGCGTAGACTTAATAGTAGGAATACTATACCTAGAAAGGAGTATTAGATATCTACTAGATATCTATAGGATATCTAGTTACTTTTAATATACTATTATTAAGATTATTATATAAATTTACTTAGCTATTCGTTCCCTAATAAGAATAATATAGGTATATCTACCCTTACTAGTCTATAGATACTCTAGTAAATCTTTAATATATTTAATATCTATAGTACTAAGACGGTGCCCTTTAGTATTAGTAAGCTAGGTCGGTCCTAGTTAATTAGGGATCTACTAATAATTTTATAAGAATATAAATATAAGATATACTAGATATCTACTTACTTAGCTCTCTCCCTCCTATCTTATCCGTTCTATAATTAGTTAGTTATTCTCCTCGTCAATTCTATCTAATTCACTCCCTATAGAAGCTATAGTAAGCGTGTAAAAAGCTAGGGATATAAATAAGCTCGGTCGGGCAGCAGTAGGAATAGAGGGGAAAATTAAAATTCGACGTGTATGTGTATTTAGTCGTTTAATATACGGCGCTAATCCTATTGCAGAACCTCAGTTCTAGAGTTGGTTCTTAGAAAGGCTTAGCGCATATTAGTCAACTCTAGATAGTGGATCATCCAACTCTAGATGCCAGCTATACACTCCTTCCGTGCAAATACTCTTAAAACTACGGATACGTAGTACCGCGTGGCGACATCCCGCGCAAACTCCGAAATTTTTCGGGGATCAGCACAAAGCTAGATCAGTGGCCGGCCCAACGCAGATCCAGAATCGTGTTCGGATTCAGTCACCCCGTTGCCCCGGAACGATGTGCCCTGGGGCTGAGACCCCCCAAACCGTGAAACAATACCCTACTGAGCTACCCCATGGCTCATTGCGGGGAGACGGTTAGATGCTTACTATCAATTGTGAGTTAGCGTAGCCGGTCCCTGGCTCTGCTTTATTCGTCTTCCGCCGCACGCTGTATCTCGTCTCTGAGCCAAGAACCCATCCCGAAAAGCCCAATACTATCGCTAACTAGAACTCGCCCATCATGGGAAGAAGAGTCAGGGCGTGTGTGCCATGCCACGAGCGCAAGGTCCGATGCGACGCTGTGAAAGTGGGAACTCCATGTACACGTTGCATTGAGAACGGCCGCACCAAGGTGTGTGTCATGCTCCAGGGGTAGGCGCCCCATCAGGTCCATGACGCATGGGCTGGAAGTAATTCATTAACGACTATTTAGTCACTCAGAACGGAGAAATCGGCAAGCGATTGCAAATACTGCTCCATTGCAGGGGGATGGCCCAAGTCAATCCTCGATCGATCAGCCGGCCGCGGTACCTCCCCCGCCGAGGATGCGAACATTTGTTGAATGTAGGAGGCTGATGAATGAGTCAAACATTTGCAGTCATTAATGGCGTCCACCGACCAGCCCCAGGAGCAGTCGAACCGCCATAGTCCTTCTATCCTATCCTCTATACAGGGTGGACGTTCGATCTCTCCCGATTCTACGCCACATGCCCGCGGGACCCGTGAACCACCTCCCTATAACGACTCACACATCGAGGGCCGCCACCAGCTGCTGCAAGATGGGCAGCACTCCTTTGAACGACAAGACTTTCAATTCATTTACGAGCAATCTTCTCTTAAGGGTCTGGATTCTGGGCATGAACCTGACAATGTCTCAGCTCTGTACGACGGAACAAATTCTATGACAATTCTAACAGAAGCCTTGGGCTCTACTACTTCGTGCCAAATTGCCTGCAACATGCCTCCCAGCGGAAATATAAGCACAGCAGATGGAGAGTTTCTCCATCGAAAGGGCGCCTTCACGCTGCCGCAGCAACATATTTGGTATGGGCCCCCAAAACACCCCGCTAGTCCTTATTTACAGTTTTAACTCTCCACAGCGATCAACTGGTACGCCTATTCTTTGAAAGGGTTTACATATCGGTACCAGTAATAGATAGAGTCCGGTTCGTGCAGGATTACCGGGAGCAGACCCAGTCGATGTTCGTTCTCCAGGCAATTCTTGCGAGTGCCGTTCCGCATGCAACGATTGATTTGGCCGAGAAGGCTGGATTTTCAGACCACGCTGCTGCACAGGAGACATTTTTCACAAGGGCAAAACTCCTCCATGACCTGGACGCAGAGCAGAGCCTACTGCACCGTCTGCAGGGCTCCCTGATCCTCGCCGTCACCCATGTTTCACACTATATGCAACGCGACCATAGGTATTGGTTTTCAAATGCAACATGCATTGTGGCCAGGATCCGACTACCCAGGAACACCAGCCGCCAAACTACTGGTATATCTACCAGGCTTCTACGACGTCTATGGGCGGTAATTTACACTTGGGACGTCCTCCTTGCCTTGAACGGGGTGAACACAATGCGCCAGTTTCATACTACCGATTCCACCCCTCTGCAGCTGATGGAAGAAGACTGGGAGGAAGACCCTGATCCCAAGTTTCACAGCCTACTGCAGCCTGTAACCAGTTAGGAGAAACTGTTTCTGATTATGGGTTATCAATTATCGCTGATCAGTATGATTACTCCTAGTTACTTGTTTGGATTTGTACTAACTGTGAAGAAGTCAGCAAGTTCTGCGATATGATGCTCTACCGCCCGGCTGAGGTGTCTTGCGAAAGGCTCGAAGCTGTGTTCTCCTCGTGGCGTCAAGCATTTCCAGCGGGTGTACAGGTCATCAGTATTAACGAATCGAGCATCGTTAACTCGTGGCACCTCGCCTCGGTCGCCCGAGGGTATTTCTGCCAATGTGTCTTGTATCGGATGATGATGGATTGTTTGGACCTGGAGCAAAAACTGCGAATACAGAGCTCCATCGCCTGGCGAGCCAGAAATTGTATGCGACATTGTTTGAGCTCGACGCCACAATTGATCGAATCATGAATCAGAACACGGGCCTGTTCAACACGTGGATTTTGTCAGTTGTCCTTCCCACCTCTCACACAAAGTTCGTTTGCCTGACTATCTTTCCCAGCCACACTTGTATTTCCACAGCAATCGCACTGCACGTCGAGCGGTATAATGATCCTGCTACCAGCCCATTCGAAGGGGGGTTAGCTATTTTACGCATCCAGACAGGGCTAGAGTTTCTTCGTGAAATGGCTAAATCCTGGTCATATATTGGGTCTTTTGTGACTATTTTTGAGGGAGCTATCAAATCCATTGGGCTTCCAGTCCCTCTGCCCAACCAAGGAATAGCAACAGATGCCCTCGTACCGTCACCTGCTTCATTGGACCGTTGGCTGTTCCGAGAAAGGGGGGCCGTGGTGGATTCCAACTCTTGGCCACCAAATACTGAGGCGTGCCCTCCAATTGGCCTCTCCTCAGGCTCGTTTAATGCAAATTCAATCCTGGATGAGATTTTTAGCACAATCCCGATGTCGTTTGATATGTAGAAGCTTTTGAAATCAAATTTTCACGCGTGGGAGTCAACTGCTGCATGCATGGCCTTATTACCGGAAGGGTGATCCGTAACTGAACTAGACAGCCACGTATAACTTAGTTCACATATTGACTCTACGTCAGATGGCGAGTAGGGCTATTAATCGGTCTGCACTGTGTTGAGTCTAGTGCTCTTTCACTACACAGTCTGCTGTAATTTGGATGAACATTTGTGTTCCAGAATTTTCTCGTGTGCTGGAGCTGGATGTAGAAAAGGGAAAGGAAATATATGAATCTAGTCCGTAACACGTTATAATAGGGCCGTATACTGGTATATAAAGATGTGGTACACAGAGAATGGTGCCTGCTTGGCCTTGCACTGGGGTCAATGTCGGTCAATGTCGCTGCATCTGAACAAGCTGCTCTTGCCTTAACCTGTAGGTAGTTACTGTCGAAGGATGTCCGATTTCCTTAAAGTATTTCGAGATCTTTGTCATAGGCATATTACATTATGCGAGATAAGCCGGTTACGTATCATGCTGGACAACTGTCCATATTAGACTCTCTCACATCATGCCGATGCTTCTATCCCCAGAATCATGGATTAAACGTGTTTTGAAGAATGAAGGCGGTGACAGATTCTGTTAGTTAGGTCAATTTTAGACCGAGAAGATCTAGTATGCTTACCATTCATACGCATGATGCTCACGGGAGTTACCTACCTAGCTCTTATCACCTGTGGGTACCCAATGCTGTCCTACCAGCATGACGATTATGAAAGGAAAGAGTTCCGAATCATTGTATATTCATGGAGTTCTAGCATCAGTCCAAATTGTCCAACAGCACCCTTCATTGTCGCAGATGACCTGGAACGCACCATTTCTCTCCGCTCTCCCAACTAGGGCCACGCATGAGCGCGCCAGTGCAAGAAAGCTGGCCCAAATGGCACACGGGGGCCCACTTTCTGCTCAAGCGAACCGCTTGCTCTCGAGGCCCTATCCGGAATGGATCGGGCCGTCTTTGAACCCTACTGCATCAAGCCCCCTTCTTTTCTCGGGTGATGTGAACCAAACTGCCCACGAGGAAGAAATTAATTCGACCAAAAAAAGGGAACTTCCATCAGGATATGAGGAGTACTGAGCAACACGTACCTGCACATGCACACAGTAACCAGCAAGGGTTGAATCGGCTTTGTGACACTTGCATTGGTGTGGATACCCACATTGAAATACTTCCGGTTTGTACTAGACCCACTTCTAATCAAAGCCGCGCTCCACGGCTTAGGCGGCTTTACTATCGCTAGGGCTCGGTTATTCTGGATCTGGTTGTTCGGCAAGTCGGATGACAAGATCATGTTTATATACGGGGTACACCCGTCCGCCAAAAAACCTGATACAGCTCTCTAATACCCTGTTGTTTCCATTAATAAAAATACACAACATGGCCTTCCCGTTGGAGACTCCAAACCTTACTATTGAGCGCAATGGCAAGGTATATATCATCACTATGAAGATGGGTACTGAGAACAGGTTAAATACCAAGTTCTGCCGGGAAATGATCAGCGCCTTCAATTGGATACGCCAAACCATAGGCTCAAACTCGGAGGGGGCTGTAATTACGAGAGGAAACGATGCCAAGTTCTTCTGTACAGTAAGGTGCTTGGTTTATTCTAAGTCGGACTGCGAACTAACCATTGGACTCATAGGGGCTTGATCTTGAAGAAGCAGAGCATGACCCATTTTCCAACACCGATGGTTTCTATCCGGTACATCTTTGGCTGCTCTTTAACTCTGGCGATAGCTCGATGAGACTGACAAAAAGCTCACCAGCTCTTACACACAATCCTAGACTTCCCGTTTCCAACTATCGCCCTTGTTACAGGCCATGCATTTGGAGGAGGGTGCCCGCTTGCCTTTGCCCATGACTATCGCGTCATGAACAGCGAGAGAGGTTTTATGTGCATGCCTCCGGTTGACCTTGGTATACATTTCTCTGGCATGGGCATACTACCTCGACTGAAACTCCACCCACAAATAGCACGGAAAGTGTTATTGGAAGGCCATCGCTACACAGCAAATGAGGCGATGATGGACGGGCTGGTTGATGCCATTGCACCCCCAGGCCGTATGTTGGATGTTGCCTTGGAGCTCGCGAATAAATGGGCGCCCAAGGGGAAGGCTGGGTAAGTTCTCCAGAAAAACGTCCAACCGCATTGAATCGAACTGGCTGACAACAATTCATGGATAGGATTTACGGTCTGTTGAGGTCGGAGCTATGGGGAGAAATGGCAAGGCAAGTACAGCAAATCAGCTATGTCCACAGCCGCCCCACATTTCTCCTAGGGAAATCCAAAATTTAAACTGGCGGAGATTGTAGAGCAGATTGAAGCTATTGAGACGCACCTGAATACCGAATCCACAGTAATCACTACAGAGGTGATTTTAGGTGAAAGATAAAACGGTATTAAACGCCCTTTTCCGGAGATATTACATCAAACTTCTTTTTTTTCCCCAAGAAATGTCGGACGTAGGGAGGCGCAAATCCTTGCTTCTCAGCAACGGGCCCATAACGTCCTCTTCAAACCCTTAGAGGCGATGAAACCCAGCGGATAACTCTGGAAAAGACTAACGTCGACGCAATGTAAGTAGGATAATCACCTTCGAATTGGCGCTGCGTGGCGATATCCTAACTGTACACGGACATGGTTAGTCTGTTGGGAAGCCGGCCATAAAATAAATCAATCACAGCTCCAAATACCTGTTATTGGCACAGACCAATCTCGGTATACGGTATGGAAAGGTTACGAATCCAAAATTGCCCCTCAAGGCCCAGAGTCCCCTTGAAGATTTGATATGAGCGACTTGACATACAAGCGACATCATTATTACCTCATTCGGGCCGAGCAAAGTCGTCGAGTCTGGTACGACCACGTTGTAAAAGCAGAATGGGTTTGATATTGACCAGAACATCATGCCGCTTCCAAACTCACCATGATCCCTATGACCGGGGCGTAACAGAGGAGCCCAGGCCATGACCACGGTGATTTACCACTACGGATGTGTCTAGGAAAGTTTGGGTATATGATTATGATCAAAACTTAGGGACTTGGTGATCTGCTGCTACGAAACCCCTACGATAGATCATCTTTCAGAACTTGAGGGGTCTCTGGGAGATGCTTTGGATTCTGAATAGGAACGTGCAATCATATCTTGAGTACGTAAATGTGTCGTGTCCCATTCCTCATCAAAGAATTCTCCACGTCTCCATTCATGAAAGACACAACCTCCTGCCTTGGTAGCAGATTCCGTGCGCTACTAGCTACCTAGTCTCCGCCGGGTCTGTGACTATTAGTGCGTAAAGATTGTGTTTTATGTGAACTATAACTCAAACCCGCGACTGCAATATTGGAGGCCATGCCATTATCATGGAACATGATATGATACCCGAAATTTGAAGATCCAGCGCAGCCACTCATCCCGTGTGAGGTATTGGCTTGCATCGAAAGTCAATCAAGGTTAATTCGTCACTCCGCTACTTCTGATCTACAGAATGAGTATAAGTGTATGCAAGATCTTACAGTACCTAGAGTGATTACTGATTAACAAGACCCACGACCAGGCCTTGCCTTTCATCCGGGGTCATCCTCGTATCAATGCAATCTGATTCATAAGACGCGCTCAGAGACATGCGAGAAGATTTCTTCTCAATCAGATAGATCCCAAAGTTCAGGAGTAAGTGACTTTCAATACAGTAATGCCTCCGCTTTTCGTACTTCGTGACAATACTTACTACTTGACGGTATGGTATGATTGATAATCTACTACACAATGAGTGCACTTCTTTCTCATACTTCTCATTATACTAGCCCAATGGTATTGTCGACACGGAAGGGGGAGGAAATGGGCGATCAAAACTACGGCAACGACGTATTCTTGTGTGCCGACGCCAATGGATATTGTACTATAAACCGTAGAATGGTGATATGTTAAAAAAACCCTCAACTATGCCAGTCATACGATTTTGCCATCAAGGATTACCTACCGCGCTACCCAGAATAGCATTCGCACAAATCGGCACAATTTCCACCTGTGAGCGGGCTGTCCGCCTACGAAGTACGTGGTTCTGCCCGGAACATAGCGTTCTGTCGATAAGCGTGATCCAGCCAAAGAGGATTGTGATAAGACATACCAGTTGTTGAACCCGTAAGTGAAACTTACAGCCCTTGGTTGAGTAACAATTGGCCTTAGTCGATATCATCGCTTCCCTGTCTACAAAGCAGTGCCGTTCATCCGCGGATTTTCGCAGTGGTGGTTGTGCTCGGTGAAGAATGCCGAGACAAATTCCGCGACTCTCATCGTAGGGAAACCGGCTTTTTTGCTGAAACACCTTTTCTCCGGGTGGGGGTGTTTTAACCGTGGCCACCGCATCGGGAAATGAAGGAAACAGTCAGAGATACCGAAACTCTTGTATATTATGTTCACCCTAATATGCTATCAATAGGCCCAATAAACTGTGAGACAAGTCGCCATTTTTCATTACCTCTGTGTCCGCTGACGTTGCCGTACTCCTACGCTATGCCATCCCCCCTTCCCGCAAGTAACCCGGTCTTCGAGGCTCTGGGATTATCCGGTGTTAAAAGACTCGGAGGGAACACTGAAGGCCCTCATCCCTCGTCTATGGAGCGCCCCGTCCACCGTCCAGAATGGGATATCCCATCCAGTCGTGGTTATGTACCTGCAGACACGATGATCAACGAGCCTCTACCTGGTCAGCCCTTCAGAATCATTTTTTTGGGTGCTGGCGCAGCTGGCATTGATTTCCTGCACTGGGCTCCGAAGGAATTGAAGGATATGAACGTTCAGATTGTATGCTATGAGAAGAATAGTGATATTGGAGGGACATGGCTGGAGAATCGCTATCCAGGATGTGCTTGTGACGTTCCCAGCATCTCATATAGCTTCCCGTGGAAGCCCAATCCCCAGTGGTCCCATTTCTACTCATCCTACAAGGAAATCCATCGGTACATGCGGCAGATCGTTGATGAAGAAGCAATGATGCCGTACATACGCCTACGCCATCAAGTCATCGGAGCCAATTGGAATGAAGAAACGAGCAAGTGGACCATAAAAATTCAGAAACTCGATGAGACAGACAAGGACGGCCAGGTTATTGAGGTTGTAGATGAGTGTGATGTGCTTCTGAATGGCGGGGGCTTCTTGAAGTACGTGATTCCTCAGACGAAAGAAAAAGAGAAGAACAATGAAAAAAGAAAGCAAAGACGGAACGAGGCGTATTTCGTGAATGGTAACTAACCACATCATAGTGCCTGGAAATGGCCTGACATTCCAGGATTGCACTCATTCAATGGAGATCTCTTCCACTCCGCAACTTACAACGACGAGTACGACCTGAGTGGCAAGCGGTTGGCAGTTATTGGGAACGGGAGCTCTGGCATACAGGTAGTTGCAGAGGCTTACAAGCATGTTTCAAAGCTGTATACATGGATACGCAGCCCTACCTGGATTCTCGCCGCTATCGGGCAAAGGAAAGGGAGCAAAGAAGGGCAAAATTTTGAGTGTATCCTCCCTCATGCTGTCTTCCTTGCGTCCATGCTCAGACTCTAATTGACACTTTCTCTCCCACCATATAGACACGGAGGCCCAAAAAGCTGAATTTGCAAGAGACCCAGAGAAGTATCATCGGTATCACAAGACAGTCGAAAATAGCTTGAATGGCAGGTTCAGGACTCTGCTGCGAGACACAGCGGAGTCAGATGAAGTCAATGCGGTAGGGACTATCCCCGCAGTCTCAGTGGCAGCGTCATGATCTAACCAATAGTTATCCAGTTGGCGTTGATTGAGATGCAAGGAAAATTGAAACAGCACCCTCATATACTTGAGAAGCTACAGCCGAAGAACTTCAGTGTTAATTGCCGCCGTCCAACTCCAGGGAGTGGATATCTTGAAGCCCTCGTCGGTGAGAAGACGACGGTACTTCCTGGAAGTATCTCTGCAATCACCGAACGCGGTGTCATGGATATCGACGGCAAAGAGCACGAAGTTGATGTCATTATCTGCGCGACGGGATTTGACACGTCGTTCCGCCCTCGCTTCCCTATTACCGGTCTCGACCCAAATCTGACCCTAGCCGATAAGTGGGCAACATTTCCCTCCAGTTATCTAGGGGTAAGCGTAGATGGTTTCCCAAATTACTTCACATACGGTGGCCCGTTTACCCCGGTGGCTCAAGGGACAGTCCTACCGATCTTGACTCTTCTAACGAAACACTTTCTTGAGATTATCAAGACTATGCGCAAACAACATATTCGACGGCTTAGCCCTAGAGCGTCAGCTGTTGAAGATTTTGCTGAACATGCAGAGGCTTACTTGCCACGTACTACCTGGGCTGATCCATGCAATAGCTGGTACAAGATGGGCACGAAAGATAGCAAAAAACTTGTTATGTGGCCAGGATCTCGACTTTCTTACTTTGAGATCCTCCGCCATCCTATGCTTCAAGATTATGAAATTGAATATTGGAGCAAGAATCGCTGGGGTTACATGGGCAATGGGTTTGTGGATTGGGAGTTTAACAGGACAAAAGATCTTACATGGTATTTGGACGAATTCTCGGACCACCCTGAGTTTTCCAAAGGTGTGCCATTGAGGGATTCACTGGAGTTCATCGGTCTAGCCGATGGACGTGTTCCATGATGTTTCATTAGTTATGAGAGGGAGGAAAATATGAGGTAGATACGCAATTCTTTAGTCTGGGAACATACGTACGGACCTTTCTATACATTGCGTCGAAGTCGATACAGAATGAACAGCCAAAAACCATTCTATTATACACAAAAATGTTGTAAGCTGTAGAGGAAATAATCGGGAAGATAGAGCACGAAGGTGTAACGCTCGATGCCCCAGGCTCTAGGCAGGACGTCCTATATAACGACATGTCTTCATGATTTGTGAATCACTTATTTTGGCTACAGAAAGCGGAATGAACTTCCTCCATCAACAACGATACTCTGCCCAGTCACAAATCCTGAAAGTTCGCTCGAAAAAAATACCACCGCCCCAGCAATATCCGCCGGTCTCGCAATCCTCCCCATGGGACATCTTTCTTCCATCGCCTTCCTTGAGTTTGGGTCGGAAATGAAATCAGCAACCATTTTAGTATCTGTTGGCCCAGGTAGAACACAATTGAATCGAATTCCATACGATCCATATTCCACCGCAAGGTTTTGCATCATCGCTAAACCAGCGGCCTTACTGCCGGCGTAGTGTGCCAGATCACCGCTGCCGACAAGAACCGTGTTCGATGAGACTGTGACAATGCTCCCACCCTGGCACCTTTCCAGCATATGCTTGGTGACTGCCTGGGTGACCATGTACAAGGCAACAAAATTGATCTCGACATGGGTCATCACCAACGATTTTGTGACTTGCTCAGATGGCGAGGGTTTGAAAAACGCGGCATTGTTGACAAGGACGTCGACCTGGCCAAATGCTTTTAGGGCCGCATCGACGAGTTTCTCAGGAGCAGCGTCTTCGGTCAAGTCAATCCCAAATGTAACTGAAATTGTTGAGTATTGAGTTGCGAGCTCCTTTTGTAAGGCTTTCGCATCCTCCTCCACCTCACGAGTGCCGAGGTGGTGCAGAACCAGCTTTGCCCCATGCCGTGCACACTCGAGGGCACATCCGCGGCCGATGCCAGATGAGCTTCCCGTAATCACAACTATCTTATCTTGAAGAAGGCTCATGGTGCTGTGAGGGTTGAAGATATCTGACGTGTAAAGTTAAAAAAGCTGGGGCAGGGGTTGGCTGAAAATCTGACGATATCGTTCTTTAATGGTCGCTTCGTCTATTCAAAATATCCGTCTTATTTCCCGAAATGCCGAATCTCAAATGCCAGCCAACAAAAATGGGGAAAAATTGGCTGATGTGAGCTGCTAGGTGTAACATGAATGCCATGTACCGGCTTTTCGACGAATTTTTGGCCATGAATGAGCGTGGTGTTTCTAAGACACCGAGAATTATGATAATTGGATCGGCTTTCCTATCAAACCAGGTGGCACATAGTGAACCATGGCATAAGTAAACCCTTGATTCCTTCGACTGACCCAGTTGTTAATCGACTCAATCCTATATCTTACAGTGCCGCAAAATGTCTACTGGTGGCCCAGCAAGTGGCATTATTTTCCTTCGTCCACAGGAGGGTAAGAGAGAGGAGGTGAGGCACGATACAATCACTTGTGATATTGTGATATTCTGTCTTTGGAAGGCTCCAGGGGATTTTACTGATGTAATGAACTAGTTGAATGCATTTTTGGAGAAAAACTTGATCGACATCCGGGAAAATGTCAATGGAGTTCTAGTTGCGTTTTTCTTTTGGTCCGCGAAAAAGAACGAGTTCGTCGTGATCGAAAGGTGAGTGAACAGTTGCCTATTTTCCACGAAGGCCAGATGAGAACTAACAGGATTGTAAAGCTTCGAAAGTACCGAAGCCATGTTTGCTTATGGCAATAGCAAGTATCACGAGGATCTGGTCAGAAAGGTTATTGAGCTTGGGATAACTCCCTTCGAAGCATTTACAAGCCAGGATGACCAGCAGGGGCTTAAGGATTTCCGGAAAACCGAACAGGCGGTGCATTTTGCGCTGTAGAAAGATCTACGGGTACGATAGTAGTAGTCAATATTACGCCCTGATACCGATGTCCACAAATGAACACTCTTCACCTGGAACCTGTCCTCTTCCATTACTTCGTCAACGTTCGCCACGACCACTTTCGCTGTAGGGATATGAAATATTCCAGAACCACTGGCCCTTAGATTGTCTCACGTGTTCCATGGGCCGGACCTGAAACACCGCTCTCGTTTTATGCCGAACAAGATTTAGGTGGTCGGGGATAGCGTGCCTAGTAAAATAAGTCAGGTATGCTGTAATTGGACATATTCTCCGTTCCATCGGGAGACTGTTCTCCGTCACCTCCTCTGCACACGTCATGGTAGATCCAAGCACAACACGCAAAGTTTCTCCTTCGCCTTCCAGTATTGTCATCGGCCTCAGACTCGCTGCGATAAGGTCCACGGTACCAGGCACCTGCCTAAAGCGCAAATGAGCACAACTCACGAGGCAGAACTGGGAAACAAGACTGCGACGGGCCAGCAGATCTTGCCTATGGGTTGACTCCCAGAGGTGGGAAGGCGTCAGATGCATCTCCCGGCCTTGACGCCAGCCCATTCATCCTAACGAGCCTCTCAATGATGAACATGAATGAACTACCTGTTGTCTATTATCCATTCCTGGATGCGTCGCCCGTCGGTCACTTTCCGGAAAACGAAGTGCTCTTTTTGAAATCCCAAGGATGGCTCCACATGTCCAGCTGGTCGGTCATGGAAACCCTGCTCTCACGGTATGTTCTCTATGTCCATCCTTTTCTTCCACTTTTCGACGAGAACAGGATTTGACTTGCGTATTGCCAAGTCAACCTGCAAAATAGAGAGCTACCTGTCCTCTTATTCCGAGCAATGCTATTTATTTCCGATGTTCCATCTGTTCCGGAGTATATCGGAAAGGGAAGTGGCTTTTCTTTGCTGTTGGCTGCACGTGGCGACTTTGATAGCAAAGCCAATGTGAGTCCTCAACAACAACAACATGGCTAACGAATTACAACCAAGACCAGACGCGTATGTCCATAGGCCTGGCAGTAGCCATTTTACCATTGCCCGCACCGGGAGAGCCTACAACGCACGTCAGCTAGTCTCGTTGCATGGAAAGTTGATTAAGCAAGGAATACAAAATGATGCCGCTTCCCAATGCCAGTCTTCGATCTTTCTCTTTCCGAGACTTACGAATGTCCATCACCAGTAAGTCGCTTGTTATCCTACTTTTCCGCTGCCACTCCGACAAACAATTACGAGCAGCACTTATTGTATCATGCAACCATGCTTGTCAACTGGCTGCTCAATTCAAATGACTACGGATAAACACTAACCTCGGTAACTTTATGTCCCAACCGCTGGATGCTGTCACTAACGTGACCAACAAGCCGCAGCAGTTAATCGCGGCTAACATGGCCGAATCCCTGCCGGTAAGCACGTATGATTTCGTCCCAGGTAGCCTATGCTCAATATCTTTACCACCGGTTGATCTTCCAAATCAATGTCTTTTTCTCAGCTAATAACTGACGTCTTAGCATGGCATATACTGTATGATTCCTCTAATTATGAGGGCTAAACTTCAGACTGTCCGTGACGCCGACAGCACAACGTCGCAACGCTCAGCAACTCTCGCAGTTCACCGAAGTTAATCATCTATATAGTTGGAAGTATGACATAGCCCTGCTGTCTATGATGGTGGATAGAGATGTGCAGTTCATGAAGCCAAATATTTTGGAACGCGGGGCGTGTGTACGGAATATGGTTGTCTCTTTCGTGAATATCTTTGAAGAGAGCCAAAACGCTACGTTGGCTTACGTCGCTATCCAGATAGTCTACTCTCTCGACAAGCAAGAGTCAAAGAGGCCCGAGTGCAGCGTCTAGGCAGCGTGATGTAACATCAGCCACTGGCACTCCTACCCTCTGCACACTTTCCTCAATGCGTTGCAGTAGAGGTGCCAAACTCATAGCCAATACCGACAAATCTCCATAAATATTGCCGATACTTACCGTTGTCATCTGTGGTACTCATGCTACATCTGAACCAAACTCTCGCTGTGCTTCTCGGTTCAGACTCTGGGACTAATGAACTAACTGGTTCTATTGGCGGTCAATTGGAGATGCAGTAATGGATGTGGATTTCGACCAGAGGTCATGTTAGAAAAATCGCAGAGCCATTACCTAGAGGGCGGTGTCCACATTAGAAACGTTTTGGCAATGCTTGGAGAGTAAAACCACAGCCACTTGGTTCGTGATTTACCTAGTTGTGTATTTTAACGATATTCATCTGGCGAATGTCAATATTGGCTCACCAAGATTATCCTCTCTACAGCTTTGCGCTTGACTCTTCAGTAAGTTCGACAGTTCCATCCAACGCATAATCACAACTCGCTTCTTTACTCCGGACAGAGTTTGCCAGGTTGCGAGAAATATATCGAGCCTCGATGGCTGGGTTGTAGCCGACACCGCTGCGCTTAGCAATATCTGCTTCGCTCATACGATGATCCGTATTTTTCTTGCCATCAGCGCGCTTATAAACTGTTACCACGATTGCTCCTCCTAGTCCGATATTGTGCTGAAGGGTGACACCCGTATCCTCTACCAGTCTGCCATTGTTTGCCCATCCTCTAAGCTGCCAAGTGAGCTCGGCGCATTGAGCCAGTCCGGTGGCCCCAAGCGGATGTCCTTTAGATATCAGCCCTCCAGACGGGTTGATAATGGGTCCTTTCCCTCCATAAGTGATATCTCCATTGCGCACCAGATGGTGTGCCTTTCCTACTTCGCAAAACCCTATCCCTTCCAATGAAATGAGCTCATTTGCCGAAAAACAATCATGTAGCTCACAGACTTGGATATCCTTTGGCGTGACTCCGGCTTCTGCTAGGGCTGCTGCGGTAGCTGTTCGTGTCATGCCATATCCGACCAGGTCCATTGCGCTGCCAGAGTACAACGATGGACTATCGGACTGCAGTGACTGACCAGCAATAAGGATTGCATGACTCTTCAATTCCGGGCGATCGTCTAAGAATTTCTGGGACACGATGACGGCTGCTGCGGCTCCGTCAGACGTTGGGGAGCATTGTAGCTTCGTCAACGGGTAGTAAATCATTGGGGATTCACGGATCTCCTCCAGAGAATAGACCGTACGGAATTGTGCGTATGGGTTCCGTGATGAATGCTCATGGGATATTCTCGCAATCTCTGCAAAATCGTCGGCTGTCGCTCCGTATCTACCGCAAGAGCCATTAGCTGAACTTCATCACTAGTTAGTATTGATGAGGGCTCACTTCTCCATATATTCCCTTCCTGCATTGCCGAACATCTGAGGGTTCTTCGGCGTCATATCCTTCCCTCTAGTGGCTTCCATGAGCTTCATACTCAGGTCAAATGGTGTTGGTCTGTCCGTAACTGTGCTGACTAGAGGTCCAGCAGTCATCTGCTCGAAGCCGACGACCAATACACAGTCATGGATTCCGGACCGCACAAAATTCCGCGCCATGTGAATGCCTGTTGAGCCAGTAGCGCAGGCGTTGTTGGTGTTATAAATGGGAATTCCTGTCATCCCAAATTGATAAAACACGCGTTGACCGGTGCAGGTAAGGCCCGACGCGTAACATGCGACTCCGGCTTCAACGTCATCGTATGTGACGTGGGCATCTAGCATGGCCTTAACACCCGCTTCAAAAGCGAGCTCGGTATACATGCGTGTGCCTCGTGGCTTTAGGAAAGTAGCCATCCCAACGCCTAGAACGTAGGCAGATTCTTTGTCTTGTCTGGCCATTATGAAAAAGAACAATGTAAATAGCGTTTGTGAGCTTGTCCATCTGCGTGACATGAAGTCCCAAGGTACAACTTATATATCGACTGGCTGTCTTGCTTTGAATAAGCGAGCAGATATCCGAGGCACTGCGTCGGTATCCATGGAATATGCAGATGCGCCGAGGTAACAATGCCATCTCTGGCCGGAAGTCCTTCGGACGAGATATCCCGGCTAAGATCTGCTGACCTTTACTCTTCAGAGGCTGTCTAATTCTTCTCTGGGTTTTAACTTCCAAGCCAGAATGGGAAGTGGAGCTGAATGTCGCGGACGCGGTGACAGGCTCGGTGTATACGTTCTTCGGCTTTGGCACGGGTTTGACTCTCCCGACTGCGGAGTGCAGAGGAAACAAAAGTCGACCTTGATGTCTTTCTCTCATGTATTTCCAGCCACACCAAGCCAGGCCTTACCGCATCCAACACATAAAATGTCTCTCCGTTATGATCCTGAGTTTGAAGCTGCGGCAGGTCCAATCCTCGCACAATATGCAGCGTCGGGTTTGCCGGCCCCTCACGATGTTCAGGCACGACGGAAACGTTTCCAAGAGGCACTAAAAAAGGATGCCGACTATCGCATACCAGAGGATCTGGAAAAAATCATTCACCATGCTCCAGCTTCTGACGGCCACTTGGTTGAAATTTATCACATTCGCAGACGGGAGAACTCAGCCGCGAGACCTCACTCGGCTGTTCTTCACATTCACGGGGGTGGCTACTTTAGCTTCAGCGCTGCTCAAAGTGTTCAGGGGTTGAGCGAATATGTATCTCGAAGCGGTGTGCAGATGCTGTCCGTGGAATATCGCCTCGCGCCAGAGCACCCGTTCCCGGCTCCGCTGGAGGACTGTTGGACGGCTCTGACTTGGGTTTTTGCAAACGCTGAGCGTCTAAATATCGATAATAGGCGTATTGCGGTAATGGGTGAGAGTGCCGGGGGTGGTCTGGCTGCTAATCTCACCCTGCTGGCTCGTGACAGGGCATTGTCGCCGCCACTGGCGAAACAAATCTTGATCTACCCTATGCTGGACGATCGCACTATTACTGACAATACCAATGGTCTGGCTTTCTTTGACGTTAATGACTGCATTACTGGTTGGGCCGCATACCTCGGAAAACATGTCGCTGGCACTGATCGTGTCCCCAAGTACGCTGCTGCGGCACGCAATCAAGACGTCAGTGGCTTGCCAGATTTATACCTGGATTGTCCACAGCTGGATATCTTGCTGGCTGAAAATCTACGCTAT
The DNA here is from genome assembly GCA_037356195.1 of Penicillium sp. F50. Taxonomy (NCBI): domain Eukaryota; kingdom Fungi; phylum Ascomycota; class Eurotiomycetes; order Eurotiales; family Aspergillaceae; genus Penicillium; species Penicillium sp. F50. The sequence goes on from JAYXSA010000064.1 coordinate 55,075, forward strand.
CTCTCCCAATTCGTTGAGGCGAAGATTCCTACGGAATTTCACATGTATCCAGGCCTTCCACATGGATTTTCAACCTTGGTACCTGGGGCATCTTTCTCCGACCGGGCCATCAACAATCGTGTCCGTGCCATGCTGGACTTCTAGTTGACAGAAGTTGAGAAAATTTTTGTGGCTATTTATACTTTGAGAAAGATGATGAAATGAAGAAAGAGGTATAGAAATATTTAGCTGCTTTTTAGCGAGGGGTATAACTCGATAAAGAATTATTTATCTGAAGGAGAAAGTTGATCTCTCCTTCAAAGGGTATGCTATTCATTATTTCCGTATTTGGAGAATCACGCTAGTTTCCAAGCACCCTCTGTGGAATTCCACGTACTGCGACGCCTGCCACAGCTAGCTGTTCGATTAGCATGTCCTCTGATTTTGCCGCAGCGACCGGGTTGCCGTATTGTTTGATTTTCAGCGTTAAGGGGCTTACCTTCTCCCAATTCACGTTATGCCACTTAATACCACAGCGCCCATTTCCGGCCATTCTGTCAAGGCAAAGCCAGTCGTGGGAGGGGCGCGCTGTAGCGGAGGCTGACATGCCAAGCGACATTGGATAAACCCCGACCAACCAATTCAGCCCCTAAAACACTCTACATTACCAGATAATTATGGAAGCAGGCGTCTATAACGGTGAACCTCTTAAAGTCGCGCTTGAAGCCCTTTTACTTTGCCTGTGCGATTCGACACTTCTTTTTGCAAGGGAAAAATGCGCAAACATCGCTTCTATAATAATTCAGGAGGCCGAAAGCGGACAAACGGCTAATATACTGCTAAAAATTGGAGAGGGTCCTTCCGTTGAGAAAAACACTGAGTGGCTCGACTGTAAGGATAGTACTTTATATTTCACATTGGTCCAACGATCTCTGTAGTTAAGCTACGTGTACGAGTCCCCATCATATTCTAATCGTTATATGCCAAGATATACTGAATTCAAATATATTAATTTACCTAGGACTTGGTTTCTTCATAGAAATATAATTGTCTGGTTGGTGGATTCCCAATATTTTGCCTAGGGGCAGGATTTTCTAGGCGGTGTATCGCTCATATGTGTGGACCCGCTCGTCCCTATTCGTCCAAGAGGATTATTGCCCCTACAAAATAACATTATTTTCAGTGTATAGTATCTGTGCCCTCCATGATATTACGACGCACCCACCGCTCCCGCTTGTGGGGTGCGCCCTAAAACCCCGTCATCCCGAAATCCCCGTCACATTTTTACCATTCGACTTCAGCTACCTTTGCCAACCGCCCAACATGCCTAAACACTCCAATTTTGACGAGGATCACTTGCAGGAGGCCTCCAAAGCCATTCTACATCAAAAAAAATCCGAATATCGCCAAAATTGCGCGTGAATTCGGCGTGTCTCGTACTACCCTTGCCGATCGCGTCAAAAAGGCCCGATCGCCCTTTTCTAAAACCGAATCGCGCAAGAATGCGCTTACATCATATTAGGATAAAGCTTTGATCGCCTGGATAGTCAAAATGTGCGATTGGAATCTACCGCCCACTGCAAAGCTGATAGACGCGTGGGCAAATCAGGCCCTCGCGCGCGCGAATGCAGATCGGCAGCAGGTTGGCAAGAATTGGGCATACTACTGTATATCACGCCTTCCAAAGCACCTATCCCTCGCTCCAGTGAAGCAGAATCTAAAGGAATCGAAGCGTATTCAAGCTAAAGATGCAGGGGCTCTCTCTTTGTGGTATAATCAGCTTGCAACCCTACTTAAAGATATCCCTACACGGCTAGTATATAACTTCGATGAGTGTGGTTTCTAACCTGGCTAGGGCTAGTCTCGTAAGGTTATTAATAGTAGATTGCACTGCCCTAACCTTGCTGAGGCTAAACGAGGCGAAACTATTACTACGCTTGAATATATCGCTGCTAATAGCTAGTATATAGATCCGCTCTTTATCTTCAAAAGCGGCGGGGTTTTTATAGAAAGCTAGTTCAACGATAGCCAGGATTTACCTCCAAAAACCCTTACTACTACTTCACCGAACGGCTAGATTTCTGTCAACATGAGAATGAGCATATGCCGCCGAATGTGATCGAATGTGGCCGAATGGAAGCTAGTATGTCACATGATCACATGACCCTATCCCTTGATGATCTTCAACGATCTATTCCATGAATGGAAGAGCTTCAACACTCTATGCATTAGATTGATTCGCATGATTTCTATGATATTCTACCATGATTCATAGACTTCCGCAGAGCCCATAAAGCCCACGGCCCAGCCCAGCCCAACCCACGAGTGGGCTGGGCTTTGGTTCCAGTTCTCCGGCCCATAATGGGCTTTGGGCTTTCTAACTAGGCCCATAGCCCATTATGGGGGCCCAATGGGGGCCCATTCTCTACCAAACAGTGTAAACATACTCATTTCACACGATTGCATAATTAATGCGCATTTAAGTAGTATTTTTTGGTAATTCTATAACAGTCCTAATCCTTCTCTAATAGAATAAAGTAATAATTATAGAGTATATCATTTTCTCAATTATCTACCCTTTAGTAACGCTCATATAAATCATCCTCAATAGTCTTTCTCTTCCTCCCTGATGTACGTAGCTGGGTACTACTCTCTGGTAGTTGCGGCTCAGTCTCATGATTCTTATCCCTAGTATCATCATCCATATCATCAACCTCACTTTGATTATCAGAGATATTAGCCTGCTCTTCAGTATCACTTATCATCTCTATCTCAATATCATCAGGTTTCTCATTCTTCTCTTCTCTTAAAGCTTCAAGTTCTTCAAAGGTGAAGAACCGTTCAAGCTCTCTCGCCTCCTGTACTTCGAGGTCGAATCTTGATGTACAAAGAAACATCATAAGCTCTTGAATTGTTTCAGACTTCATACGACCACGGCGATAATGGCAAATATCGCGTGCAGTATTGAATAGTCGTTCTACACCAGCACCTGTTGCTGGGATAGAGAGAATATCCCGTGCAAGGAGAGAGATCGCTGGAAAGCGGCTTTGATTCTCTTTCCAGAAAGTAAGCGGCTCGGAATCAGTGATATCTTTTATATGATTAGTACTGCGTAAAGATAATAATGCTTAAACATACCACTATCAAGATACTGAGTCATTTCATCTCCGGCTGGCTTTGCTTTAGGCTTGTGGCTATGAAGTAGGTTATGAAGTACTGAGCTAGGTCGTGCTCTGGAGGAGGAGTTTTGGGGACCTTGAGAGATAGCGAGACGTTCTTGGTAAGGAGCGAGCGTTGTTTGGAATGAGGCTCGATACTGATCTCGCCAAGTTTTATCCCAGTCATCCGAAAGAAAAAATTGGAATCTGCTATCTGGTGCTAGCATAGTACTAATTGCATAGATATGCCCGTGGACATTATCTGTTTGCGAATAGTACTCATCAAGCTTTAATCGGCCAGCTTCTAGAGATATAAGCATCTGCTGCTTCCATACCACACGCTTCCGTCGAAGCTGGCTAATGGAATTCTCCAGATGCTCAAAAAGCACATTGTAAATCCGTAACACAAGATGGGCCGTTACATCTCGAGTCTTTGAAAGCGCGATTGTGTAATCAAAGAATGGTTTAGTGATGCAAAGAAGGTAGTCAATCTGTCGCCATTCATCGTCATCAAGGGCCATCTCAGGGCAGCTGTAATCGGCACAAAAGGGCCTAAAGAAAGCACGGAGTCTTTTTGCCCGGCGAAGCATAAGAAATGTTGAATTCCATCGAGTTCGTACGTCCTGGAGTGGCATAAGCGCTTGCTCCTGAGGTTGTAAGCTAGTGAATGCCTCCCGTCGCTGAGGACTCGCGCGGATGTAAATTGCGAGATATCGGACCTTATTCAAGGTATGGGCGATCTCCCGGTCCTGAGATTGTGCATTCGCTTTCGCTAATGCTGATTGGCGGTCGGTCCATTTAGTCTCAGCGGCATCATTAAGCGGGGCTGCTTTTAAACGATCAAGAAGCTGATTCAAGCTAAGCTGGATGACATGTGCAAGACAAGGAGTTCGAATAATATTAACATCCTTAGGCAGAGCCTGCTGTAGAGAGTCAATAAGGGTCTTATTGTTTGACGCGTTATCAGTAGTCAATCCAAATATTTGGTCTTGAATCCCATGATCAATTAATGTCTCTAGGAGAACAGTACTCATATTGGCTCCCGTATGAGCCCCATAAAGAGGTTTGAACCCAAGAAGAACCTCACGGTATACCCAATCAACGTCGATAAAATAACCGGTGATGGCCATGAACGCCTGTCCGAATGGAGAGGTCCAGCAATCTAATGCAATTGATATCTTTGATTCTGCTGGAAGCATTTGAAGAGTTGACCGTTGTCTTTCCTGTACTCGGATAGATAGTCGACGGCGAATCGTATCAGCAGAGGGAATAATTGGAGGGTTTGGGGCGGATTGAGCTTGTGATATTAAGCGTTGAAATGTTGGATGCTCAATAAGATGGAATGGAAGCCGGTTGATTGTGATGAATTGTAAGAGATTATCTTCCCACTCCTCTTGCGAGAATGCTCTATCGGCCAGAGTATGATCCTAGGTAAATTGAAGTTAGTAATTGAAATGAAAGGATAATAATTGGCTAGTTGTACTGTTACTTGAAGAAATCTTGTGATTTCCCCTTTCTGCTGGCGTGCGCCCGTGGCTTTTTGACAAGATATGGTTTTAATATGCCTTGCCATAGTTGTAGTACCATGGCGTCCATCCTTCCCATTGGCATCCTTTCTGATAGTATAAGGGTGCTCAAGGATAGCGGAGCAACGCTTACACATTACCTTTGCAGCGCCATCGACACTATGGGCAACCTGAACGTAGTGTTTCCAAATATCCGAAAGGTGGTTTGAGTCCCAACTGATCTTACTCTTAGATCCATAGTCAGTTTGTAACCACCATTCTACCCAGTCGCTGTGAGCCATTCCGTTATAGAGGAAGTAGAGCTTTCTTCTATCAGGTCCAACTCGTTCAAACGTAGGTAGGATTAAAGTAGGAATTGCCGGTCGGAGGAAGGAATCTTCAGGGGTATTGATGACTGGTTGACTCTCTGTTGGAGTAGCTGGAAAGTTTGAAGGGGTGAGATATGCTGAATTATCGAACTCAACATCATATAAAGACGATGCGAAGTCAGAGTGCTGGCTTTGTGACATTATAAAGTTAGCAAAGATTGTTCAAAGTAGGTAATAAGAAGATTAGAAGAAAGGGGAGAGAGGGAGTACATTATCGAAGGCTGCCTTCCTTTTGACAGTAGAGTAGATCAATAATAAATCTATCTGTCAAACGAAAATAGTCGTACGTCGCCTATTGGATAAGAATCATGATTTAAGTGGAGCGAGCCCATCGAAAGCCCATAAAGCCCACGAAGCCCATCTAAAGCCCATCCAAAGCCCATCCAAAGCCCATCCAAAGCCCATTCAAGGCCCAAAAGTATCCACAAAACCCACAAAAAGCCCAAAAAGCCCATAAAAAGCCCACGAATAGCCCATTCCCAGCCCATTCCCAGCCTATTCAACTAATTTTTCCTCAAAATATTTCAACTCCATAGATGAAAAAAATTTAGAAACTTAGCTAGTCCATATATTAGCTTATTTAGCGACGATTTAAATTAGCCAGACTAGAGAAGAAGGAATTACCTTTCTTTTAGAATGAAAACTAGATTAAATAATGTAAGATTAAGAAAATTGCATAATCTAGAATACTTCTGCTGAGGGTTATATATACTCCTACTAGAGATAAATATATATTCCTTAAAGTTCACATTAAACATTACTTAATCCACTAATACATCTCTGATTTCATTATTAACTAGTGATTAATAGAATAATAAGCGTAATAAGTCTAAACTTCAAGAAATACTCTAAAATTCCCACTTAACAAAGCAATGATATGGTGGAATTCAGTGAACGGACCAGAACAGGCGTAAAAAACGGTCATTTATTTTGATGATTCAGCTACTTTATGAGTGCCAAGGCCAAGAAGTTATGCAAGAATGGGCTTTCGTGGGGGCCCAGTGGGGGCCCATGATGGGCCGGGGGCTGGGCTTTGGGCCCAGAGGTTCGACCCCCGGCCCACGGTGGGTTGGGCTTTGGGCCCGATACCTGGGCCCAAAGTTGGGCTTTGCGGAAGTCTATGCGTGGGCCTTCGGACAGGAATAGAACATAAGGGAATTCTGCTATTAGTATTCACGCTGCGCTGAGTAGGCGCAGGCCCGTCGACACGTCATCGTTCTCGACTTGGAAATGAGCTATAGGCCCCTGTACGGACCTTTAAATAAAGGAACGCCTTAGACGGTTAGAATAGGGCGGACGTAGGCAACCGCCAACGCCCCAGTAGACAATTTCAGGGGCGGGTCATCCAGGCAGGGGAGGCCATACCACCGGTCATCTCGCACCCTCCAGGAAAAATCAGCGATTCACGCTCGCGATGTCAACTATACCGGTGGACGCCAGCGTCCCTTCGCAGCGGCATAAGTAGGGATAGAAGGGGGCGAAGCACTCATTTTTAGGAACGGTCATCTCCAAGAGGGCAAGGGGCCGGAGCGGTAGCGTCCAACCTCAGGGGACCGAATTAACGAGGAGCGTAGGGCGTAGGAAGGAGACGTCGTCGAGCGACGCACCAGCAGGATTATATAGTTGACGGGGAGCCGTGAAGGCGGAGACGTGCGGCAATTCCCGTTAGGGGATAGCGCGGGAAGCCATACCTCATCGGGGTAACGCTAAGCCACTCCGGGCCCGCGACGGCCGGGCGCTAAACCCAACACGGGGGGTTGCCGAAAACGGCCGCCCTTTAGTAAATACGAATTGTCCTTAGAATAAGAGGCTAAGGTCCTAGTATAAGTTATACTAGATAGGATTCTTTAAATAACTATACGCGTAACTTAACTACTACTATAATCGTCTAATCTACTATAAATAATACGCTAGAGTCCTTATACGAATCCTTCCTAATGTTACGCGGAGCCGACTGGTCACTGTAAGTTAGATGCGGAAAGGGCAACTGGTTACCTGAATCGTGCGTTGTAATAAGGTACAACTACGATATGTGCTGCGGCGGCTGATTCCGGCCCTCTCGGCACAACTTCGAATTCCAAGCGTATCTCTCAATCGTACCGTTGCCTCGCAAGGCCTTACTGCGGGTTGGATCCTGTTGAGGGTCTTGCAGAACGTGCTAGAAGTGCGCGCCAAGTAAGTCAATCACTAAGTGTTGCCACGAAGTGAATCCCCTACTTGTAGGTTGGGTTGTCTTAAAGGTGAACAGTGAAGTATAGTACTAAGGTAGTAACTAAGTAACAATGTTGGATTGATCGCGAAGAACTAAATACATGATGCTAAATGAGTGTCCTTATATATCTAGTCCTTCGGGTTGGTATAGGTAGTAGATGGTATAGTGGTAGATAAGCCTTGGCGCGATCTACCCGTATACCTATCTACCCTTCTACTATCGGTGGTCACGTGCTAGGGTGGCCGTTTCCTGCAGTGTGCTAACCGTCTCGTGGTGTAAGTCGGTATTAGTTGTGACTGTTAGCCGCAGGCTTTTCCTGGCTCCTATCCCTAGGGACCTGGCTTGGGGCCTTTCCGGGGCTCGCCTAAGTATACTAAAACGCACGTGACAACGCTAATCCCTAGCGTCCGTGGGATGATTGGTTCTCGGTTGCTGCTCAAATAGCTGCGGCCCCCGCGTTTCTTTGAGGTCCGTAACACCTAATAGAATACTACGTTAAATTAAAAGTAGCGTCTCTAAAGCTCTACTATAATTATCTTAAGCTACTATAAATTAAACTAGGATCCTTATACGAATACTTACTAGTATAGAAGAATACGTTAAACGGATAGTAGTATATCCCTAACCTCTACTATAATTATCTAATCTATAATAGATATAGTACTAGGATCCTTATACGAATTGTTTACTAAGATAGAATAATTTAGGTAGAGGATAGTAAGTTTCTAAATCTTAATAATAGATTATTCGACTATAATTAATATTAAGTAGTATAATTTATAATTCCTAACTTTATATAGAGGACGGGAGTAGATTAATATATATAATTATAGATTCTATAGTTAGAAGATAGTAAGTATATATACGTTCTACAGTCGGCGATTAAGTTAGGCTTAATTTCGGCTGTACCCTATTAAAAAATAGGCCGAATTTTAAAAATCTACTACACTCTAATTAAACGTCGTACGAAGCTTAAAATGTATTCTAAGAGAGATCATCTCTAGACTTAGAACTTCTATAAGTTTTAGCTTCGTACGAAGTCTAAAAGTAATTCCACCCTACTTCTAAAAATTAATTCCACCCTACTTCTAAAAATTAATTCCACCCTACTCCTGCCCCACTTTTTTCTCCCATAGTTAAGCCGGTTCCCCTAATTCCAGTCTAGTAGGATGTAAATACCCCTATGTGTTAGGACTAATAGAGAGAGAAGGGCCGGAATATGTTCAGGCTATTGGTTTGCCATATATATTGCCTAAGGTCTGTTCTTTGCACGATCCGATCGGGTGGGCAGACAACATAGCGGGATACTTCTTCTTCCTATCGAAATTGGGTGGGAAGTGAATATTAGCGGCAATCTCCCAGGCGACGCCTGGGATGGCGACATATTGAACGGTGTCGGACATCTTTTTTTGAACTAGTGCACTGATCTGCGTTAAGCCTGAATGGGGATGCGAATTGCGGCGGTAAAACCGTGGACTTTATACTTCGTACATAAAGCTGGGCGAGGATGACCTCACGACTTCCGACGGGAACCAAATTGGATGACACCTTACATCCGTCTCAGCCAGGGAAGCTCCAGAACCGGTACGTAGAGCGACCCCGAAAAATTTCGGGACATACATGATACTCTCGGGTACTGCCCCAAAGCCCCGAAAATTTTCGGAGTCATTCGACGCACTGGGGTGGATTTAAGATGTCAGCCGAGTTATGCCCGTCGGGATTGTTATGAATAATTATATGCTAAAGCGGTTCATATGCATGAAGGACGGTTTGTTGCGAAGCGGATACTTCTCCGGAGCAAAACTGCGATTGTCTCAATAGTCAATAAATTTTAGTAGCCTTCTGATAGGCTGAAATAGCCGTTGTAATTCGTGCTTCATAGGAAGCACATTAGATATGGTCATAGATTTGCTGACGAAATCATCCAGCACTCAACGTGGTTTACGTAAATTAAGTACTAAAACATATTCACGCTCTCAGTAAACCGGGAGTAAGTACTGCTGAGAGGAGAAAAAAGCCGAAGGGCGTTAAAAAGCCGACCTAGAGATGTCTCCACCCCAATGGAGAAACACAAGGATAATCAGATGATAAAATACTCACAGCTGCGCATGGTCGAACGGGATAAGAACTAGACTCAACCAGCTTCGTTTCCCAGCACCCCGCTGATCTTCCTGCTGAACCCACGTCACAATGTCCGCCTCACTCGCTAACAAAGTGTTTGCTATCACGGGCGGTGCGGCCGGGATCGGCCTTGCGACAGTAAGAACACTTCTTTCCCGTGGTGCCGCACTCAGCGTGTGCGACAACCACGAGGAAAATTTACGCAGCATGGTTGAGTCACTCAGTACGTCAGAGAAATCACGGCTTCTATGTCAGAAACTTGATGTCCGCGACCGGCTGCAGGTCAATAATTTTCTCGCCGAGACAAAGCAAATGTTTAAGCATGTCAATGGTGTCGCAAATATCGCAGGCACCATTGGCGAGAGCTTCGGTGTCCGAAATCTGTGGAATGTCCCTATGGACGAATATGACTTTGTGATGGACGTTAATGTCCGGGGCACCTTCAACTTTGTCGCTCAAGCTCTGAAGCCAGGGTATCTTGAGGATGGATCGAGCATCGTGAATGTGGGCAGTGTTGCGTCGCTACGAGGCTATGATAAGGGCGCTATTTATCCTATCAGCAAACACGCCATTATTGGATTGACCAAAGGTGCAGCGAAGGAAGGAGGAGCTCGAGAAATCCGAGTGAATGCTGTCTTGCCGTATGATTACCTTTTGCTACTAGTGTTAAGTGATTAACGGTATCCTAGGGGACCGATTCAGACGCAGCTCCTAAGAAAGACCACGCATGCCTTCGGTGACCGGAAAAGACCGAGTGCGTACCGACCTTTTACGCGCGAAGGAGACCCTGAGGAAATGGCCAATGTTATTTCCTTCTTGTTGGGCCCAGAGAGCACGTATGTGACCGGTGCGGTATGGGCTGCAGATGGGGGATCTCTGGCATAGTCTTACTCCGAATGCAGTGACTTCATGAAGTTTGAAGTTTTGCATGAGCATTGATGGTGGAGATATTGAGGAACAGTGTTCATCTCCATCAGGAACGCACTACACATTTGCATACCGCTGGCTGTACTCCACACCCGCTAATTAGAGGTAGAATATCAACCGTAGATGTAGTAAGTCTACTTACAATGATCGGCGAGGTTTATCTTTGAAGCACATAACGTAAAGTCAAAGTCCTTTGCGGGGCTCCATAAAAAGCCATTCTGGGTGGAACCACCCATTTGTCAAGCCTTTTCCGGACCGGGCACATAGGTCATCACATAGGTCAATCAATTAACCGTGGTTGTATTAGCTGGTTGGATCCCGTCTGTGTACAAACACTTCGCCGGAGGAAACGGCGATCGAGTGTTTGGATTCTTGAAAAGCCCATGTAGAAATATACAGAGAACAGGTCAAACGTTTGCGCACAGCTAAAATGGGAGCAGGATTCGCAACCAATGAATCCGGCCATCAGGCTGCAGGTACTATAACATTGTTACCCGTTTGATGCCTAGATGAACCCATTTTACACAGCCGCACCCGTCCACTTAGTACGTTCGGCCGTCTCCACGAGCCGGGTAGTGGGCTGTTCCAGCCGGTCTGACTTCCTCACGGTTCTTATTTTTGACCTGCGCTTTCCTTTCCTCATCTGCAGCCCCATTACCCGCCACACGGACGTGGAGCTATCCCAATGCACGTGGAGGGCTTGTCCACGCGCTCTTCCGTTTTTACCTTCCTACATGTTGCAAACAGCATTTTCAAGGCCGGCATGATATTTTCGACAGACTGAAAAGCGGCTTAATTGGCGGTAAGGGGTAAGCGAGCAAGAACTCACATCTCTTGTGAAGTGGGTCATATAAGGTGTGATTGTATCAACTATGTGACAGCTAGTATTTGGAAAGGCTCCGCGAGAGCAATGAAATCAGAAGGGGAGAAATAATATTTAATTGAACAGATAGAGTGACTTTTTGATAAGAGGCATGAGATGAGGGCGTTGTGGGGTGTTTGAAACACCCCGGATCTTACAGTGTATCGGCAGCCCAAGGATGTTGTAATTCCTTCCTGTCCGACACTACACGAAACAACCGGTGATTGCGATAGGAGCAGCAACCCATTTGGGTTGACAGATTGAATAGCAATATAAACCCTACGTGGTAGAATATATATTACTGTTTCGTTAAATCTGACTGAATACTGTCAAAAAAAGATAAGTCTGATTGATACTAATAGTTTACCTCCTATTTCATTATGAAATGGGGGTAATTCTTGGCGGCAACTTCCTCACATCGTTCGCGGAATACAAGATTGTTACCAAAGTACCGTATGATCCTTCTTTTTGCCTTGCCTTCCATGTTAGAGTTATACCCAGTCATCCACGAATTCACATTGACCGACAGAAGCCCCCTTGTACAGTCAATAACATGTTGGGTCCACTCCTCAACGCCCTGTTCGTCAGGAACAGCATATGTGACATTGTTCTCCAGAAGATACCTCATGAGCCGGGTAACATACTGCACTGCGTATTCGATTACATGCGGAATGTTTCCCGTGGCCTGATGGGGTCCTAGGATGTTGAACATATTAGGAAAGGACGGTACCATGAGACCGAGATAGGTTCGAGGGCCATCTTTCCAGACCTCCTTCAGGCTCACTCCCCCCTGGCCGAAATAATCGATTGCCTCATAGGAGCCAGTCAAAGCGTCGAAACCAGTTGCATAGATAAGAACGTCAAGCTCGATGTTATCGGCGGAGGTTTCGACACCGTTTGTGGTGATTCTCGTTATGGGAGTGTCGGTCAAGTCAACCAGCTTGACATTGGGCTTGTTGAATAACTCATAATATCCGTTCTCTAGCGGTACTCTGCGTGTACCAAAGCCGTGCGTCTTGGGGATAAGCTTTTCGGCAATAATTGGGTCGTTAACACGAGAACGAATCTTGTTTGCCATCCACTCACTGTAGATGTCATTGGCCTCTTGATTCGTGAAAGTGTCTCGAAAATTGCCGACCCATTTGATAAGCCCACGCATGTTGTAATGAGCTTCCCAAACCGCCTCTCGCTCTTCTTTGGACAAGTCAAGTGCGTTTCGAGGGTCAGGCTGATACATGAATCCCATTGGACTGGATTTGCATTTCCGTATGATTTCTGGGTAGTCCGCACGAATAGCCTTCATTTCGTCTGGGCTGATTGTGCTATTCCGTAATGGCGCTGTCCAATTCGCGGTCCGTTGGAAGACCGTTAAATGGCCTGCTGTTTTGGCGATTTCCTGGATAGTTTGAATGCCGGTGGCACCGGTCCCAATAACTCCAACTTTTTTACCCTCAAATGAAACGGGACTGTGTGGCCAGCGCGCAGTGTGATAGGCTATGCCTTCGAAGTTCTCCACACCGGGGATGGCAGGTAATGTTGGTGCAGTTAATGGACCCAAGCAGTTTATCAAGAACCTGGATTGAAGTCTCTTGTCATTTTGGTCGATCAGCGTCCAGGAGCGAGTGGAATCGTTATAATGGGCTGATCGGACTTCCGTATTGAATTGAAAGTCGGGGCGGATCTGATGTTTATCAACGACAAAGTTGATGTACTTCAAGACGTCCTCCTGGGCGGAAAAATGTTCCTTCCAGTCCCATTCGTCCAGCACCTCCTGCGAGAAGGTGAACATGTACGTGTAGCTCTCTGAATCGAACCGGGCCCCTGGGTAGCGATTCCAGAACCAAACCCCCCCGACGTCGTACCCCCGTTCGATAACTCTAGCCCTTAGCCCCAACCTCTTCATCGAGATTAAAGTGTTGATTCCAGCTAAACCCCCGCCAATAATGAGGACATCGTAGTCCAAATCATCAGAACCTTGCAGCGAAATATTTAACGATTCCTTGAGGTCACCCATTTTCGTCACTTAAAAGAGGGCGCTTTGGCAAGACAGAAGAGTAGTGTGCCATGTATGAATCTGTTTTATTTAAGATATTTATACATCTAAACATGGAAATTGTACGCTTCCCTCATACCCTGCCGCTAAGGCTGTCTGTCGGTCTTCCAATCTTCCGTCTAATTAGGTTATCTGACTGTCACAAGTTTTAAGTGGAAAAGTCCTACCAGAAAAAAAGCCGTTGAACGGAATAAACGGCTTTTTTCTCTGGGGAAATCATATACCGAGCTTGTGGGGCTATGTTTCGATCCTTACTCACACCGAGGGGAAAGCTAGGAATTTGCCGAACATAGTTGTTGCTATGGACGGCGCCACCTGAGCCTAGCATTCGGCGTTGCACGTCCGTCCTATAACAAGGCAAGAATGAAGTTCTTTGTCGGGAAAAATGGGATCTGATGTTTTGAACGGTCACTTGAGGGCAAGCAGGCATCACTGAGACTATACGATCTGACGCCAATCGGGATTACTACCCAAATATAAAGCAACGAATGCGTCTTCATGTGTAGACATATCCTTCTATTCATCTGAGGCAATCTCGAAATCTATAACTTTGCAAAAATGGTCGTTTCTCACGTCGTTATCCTTTCATTCAAGCCCGAAATCAGTGATGCTGATAAGGAGAAGGCAAGTCAATACCCAATTTGTCTTGTACATTTTTCACAATGTCCCTAACATGGCCCATCTATATCAGGCTTTAAATAGCTTGCGCGAGATCAAAGACAAGGCTGTCCATCCTACAACAGGAAAACCGTTAGTTAAGAAGCTGACTGGCGGGAAAAATAATTCACCCAAAAATTTCAACGTATGTTCCAACCCGCTTAACGAGAGTCTGGTGATGCTTACTTGAGAATAGAAAGGGTATCAATACGCCTTCACCTGGGAGTTCGATAGCCCCGAGGACCGCGACTATTATACTTTCAAAGATCCATACCATGCACTTATTACTCCTGTGGTTATCGATGCCGTGGAAAATGTAATTGTGGTGGATTATACACCTGACGTGTATTGATGTATGGTTTAATATTGATATTGACCAAATACTTCCGTAGTAATGTGGCAAGTGTGTCAAAGTGAACCTGGCCTCAACTTGATAAACTGTGATCTGTTTTCAGAGTATCACGCTCCCTACTAGCAAATTAGAGAGAATTTTCCCGGTTTGGCATATCATAGAGTATTCGCAGAATCAGTGCCTCGTAATTTCTGTTACCTTGGAATATTATAGAAGTGAAGGAACCGAAATGCGATCTTTATATGCTTGCTAAGGCAAAGCTTCCATCAGTTATCATCAATCTCCTGATCAGACTATCTCATCCTTGAACTCTAGTCGTCAAATAAAAAGATGACTGTTATCTCATATATTCACCAGATGTCATGGTACAGGATGAAAACCTTGCCCATAGAATTTACACATAAGAATCCTTCACCCTTAAAAAAGACCTGTGTGGCGACTAACTGGCTCCAAGACATCCAGGTAGAATGGAGTGGTACTGTTAGTTAAGTGGTACACATCATCCAATTAATTGAGCATGATTTTTCAATTCTATAAGATGAATGTTTATTAGTACAAGTATTGTCAGGCTTTCAACGAATTTGAAATTTACGATATGTAGATCACTGCTATAATCTAACTAGCCCTACCTCTAGAGCCAATTTTCACCCGTTAGCCCAGCCTAGTGCGCAAAAATTAGAGCTTGGAGGTTGGGCTCTGATCAACACTAGGCAAGAGGCGACGCATAACTTTGCCACTAGCAGTACGTGGGATTTTGTCGGTGAAAAAGACGCCCGCTGTGAGCCATTTGTGTCGTGCAAACCGTGAGCGGATTAGCTCCTCGACTTCTGTAGCCGTCACCACACCTTGCTTTCTAACGACGAAGGCCCGAGGGTATTCACCACCATTGCTACTATGATTAGTGCCCATGTGGAGTCAAGCATCCGAGAAACACATACATCTTTGCACCGACAACTGCTGCGTCACTGATGTCATGATGCTGTAGAAGGGCGAGTTCAAGCTCAGTCGGTGAGACCTGTAGGCCCCTAACTTTTAGTAATTCCTAGAGCAGGTCAGTACGATAACTACGCCCTGCAGGCAAGTGTATTTCACTTTACCTTCATCCTGTCTACCACGTAGAAATTACCACTGCCATCGGCGTAACCAATATCACCAGTCTTCAACCAGCGCTCCCCAGCTTCATGAACAATTGTATTGGCCGTTTCCCGGGGCTTGCGATAGTATCCCATCATAACATTTGGACCCGAGACCCAGATCTCGCCAACAACGACACCTGGCGGCCCTGTACTCTCGTAGTCTTCGCCAGCCACAGGAATGATCTTGGCCTTACAATTGGCATTAAGCCATCCAATTGAACACCCATCATCAATGTCATCAGGTGCAAATTGAAATAGTGAGCATGTTGTCTCAGTAAGACCCATGCCCTGTTTGACAGTTGCATCCTTGTGTAAGTACAGATCCTTGAACCTTCGTCCCGTCTCTGGGCTAAGAGGTGCAGAGCCTGAGACGACATTCTCTATAGCCTTGAGATTGAAGCTGTTAGGTTGCGGATACTTAACCAACATAGCCATAATCACTGGCACTGTTGTCACAAAGGTGATCCTGTAGATGTCAAGGTAACGGAGATAGGCATTCACATCGAACTTGGTCATCACAAATACCTTGGCACGGAGCTTAACGGCGTTCATACAATACCAGATTTGGCCCTGATTTCTGTGGTCAGTTTATTGTCAAATTCATCAGGGCCATGGAGTCTATACAAATGCGTGATACATGGGCAGTGGAGCAATCCATCGCTCTCCAGACCGATCCAAGCGATCTCTCCTTGCGCGGCCCTGGGGGGTATCGGCAACTAAACTCCGTTTGTGCACAATTTGAACCGAATTAGAAATGATGTTGTAGTGGGACAGCTCCACACCTTTTGGAGTTCCAGTCGTGCTTTGTGCGGTCAGCATTGGTTTGCCCTTTTTTACTCATTTGCGCAGTACGTACCCGCTGGAGTAGTTTATGACGGCGGCTGTATTTTGCGCTTCTTCAATTGTTCGAATAGGCTTCCATTTCCAAATGCGGGCCTCTTCTGGTAAGGCCCATATATCTGTCCATTTTCTGAGGCCTTGGTAAACACCAGCTGCCTGCTCACCAGGGTCTGTGAAGAGAAGAACTGATGCCTCAGGTAAGCCCAGTTTGCTGGCAGTATGTACGGCTAGTGCAGCTGTGTCAGGGTGTGCGATGATAATCTTAGCACCTGAGTCAACTATTTGGTACGAGAGCTCTGTCGGATGTTAGCCGCAGGAGTCTGTCCGATCTCAGTAAGCCCTTACATACCTGCCTCCTGTGCTGAAGGCGAAACCGCGGTAAACACACATCGCGCAGCAATAGTCCCCCACAGCAGGACAGGGAAATAAAGCTTGTTGGGAGAGAACAGGAGAACTTTGTCGTCTGCTTCCAACCCAAGCCTCTGCAGGCCAAGGGCCACTTGCTTGACGTAGAGCTCCGCTTCACTCAGGCTAAAGCACCGTGCAGGGTTTTCTGCGTCAAAATACTGAGGTTCTCGGCGTGTTTCCTTTGTCCCGGTCGAAAAGACCCATGATGATATATCGCTGACTGGGATATCAACTTTGTATGGAGACTCTATTAAGGGGTTATGAGGTGGCATCATGCACACAGTGACCAGTAGCTGGAAGGTGGTTCTGTGGCAATCAGGTCCTCAGACGGTGTAATATTCTTTATAAACCCTTTCTCCCTTACTTCAATGTGGCATCGACGAACTCGGCAACGACGGGCGGACCCCTTACCTCGGGCCAAGGCCAACAGAGCTGCTATATGGCTGGAAGTAGAGGAAGTACCCCGAGTCGGAAAAAGACAATGCAGGGTTGGCCGAGATGGCATAACTGGACCGCCCGCAGTATGCCGAGACCTAGTGCGTCAGCGGCTAGTCATGCTAGAGTCGACATTTCGCCTGGCAAAGTGGTCAATATTGATCACTGCTCGGTGAGGAGATTGCGTTGTCAGTGGAAGAGTCTACATGGTTTATTTACTCTTCCAGTACTGCCAAATCCATGTATACACATGCATGGGTTACCTACAACTCTCCTCGGGCGTGACAACGTCCATCCGCAGCACACACAGTCCCCTGTACGCAAAATGGATGCAATCTCGTTGGTCACCTGATGGGGCCGGTGCTCGCGAGCTAATGCTCTGTGGGTGCTGGGTCTGTTTTAACCACCAAAGGCAGCCAGCGCTCATCCCGAATCCTTGGTCTCTCCTTGATAACTGAGTGCTTGCTCACATAATATATGACTACCTTATCATAGCCTCGCATCGATAAAGCTTTACCCCCTTCATGTCACTGTATAAATCACCAGAAATCCGGGGACCAGCGACTGTGTCGTGAAGTTGAATCTGCCAAGGAGTAATCCGTTCATAATGTTCCAAATGCATATCCCACGCCCTTTGCAATCAGAAAGTTTTCCCACTCGTGCCGATAAATATTACTGGCAACTCCGTTTACTTGACAAAGGTCCTGTTCGTGGTTGCGAAACAATCTTGAATCGCGAGGCCACATATTCAGTATCTAGGACATGTGATTTTGCAACTAGTTCAGTGAATCAAACGAATTGCACATTCTCTTTTTATCAGTCACCGAGACGGAGTGTGGCGCCTTGCGAAACTGCCCCACCGGTGAATGTGCTAGAGGAAGTAAGGAATATTTTTTGGGAGAAGTTGTGCCGCTGTGGATACCTGCATATACGTCTCACGATTCTGCTCTATCGGCTTTTATTGGCTTCACGGCTTTGTTTTCGGCATACCCGCAAGTTTGATTACAGCCACCTTCCCACTTCAACAGGTCGTATTGTAGGATTGTATCAACACTTGACATTGCCTATATCCTCCCTGGGTGGCCAACTTCTACTCTCAAGAGCCCAAGACCATTACTGAATATAGGTGAGTCAGTATCCACATGTTTATTGTCCCTCTCTGTAACCTGGTTGTGGAGCGACGAATTATCCACTGCAAATCCCAGTCTTAGGCTCACGGTCTAAGCAGAAACCCCGTCCTCATTGCGCAGGGGTAGAGAGGTACAAGTGTGAGGAAATTGTCGGCTCTGATGTCTGAACAGAAGCGCCCGCCAGCATCACCCGACATTGAATGCGGGTTGAGAACCAGCACACGATATATTACCGGGCTGGATGCAGCAGGGCAGGACATTCTTCTCGCCTCCCCGCATCTCA
Organism: Penicillium sp. F50; assembly: GCA_037356195.1. Lineage (NCBI taxonomy): Eukaryota > Fungi > Ascomycota > Eurotiomycetes > Eurotiales > Aspergillaceae > Penicillium > Penicillium sp. F50. The sequence continues at coordinate 73,522 of JAYXSA010000064.1, forward strand.
AATGGCATGACCGTGGTGGCTATGCAATCACACGTCTATACCAGCTTGTGAATGTGCCTGCAGATGTTCGTGCTGAGCAAGACTTGAAGTTTTACTTGGCAGGCGAAGGATACGATAGAGCCGACAAAGAAAGCTGGGGGCCTGAGTCATTTCACATCGTCACCCCTGGCGGCGCAAACTTCGTACAAGGGGATCTTGGCCCCTCGGCATACTCTGTATGGCATAGGACTCGTTCGGTGGACTTTGTTACTGTCGTAGAAGGAGAGCTTATTTTATTGTTGGGGGAAAACGACGAGAATTGCACTAAACTGCACTTGAAACCAGGGGTAGGTTGTGTTTCTCCTGAAGGGTCATTTGCGAGCAAGATCTAATCTCTTTGAAGGATTCAGTTGTTCAGAGGGGAACGCTCCACAAGTGGGTGAACCCATCTTGCGAGAAACCTGCCCGTTTCGTGGCCACCGTGTTGGCAAGTGAACCGACTGATGTGGGAGGTAAGGTCGTGGAGCCTGTTTGGATCCCAAAACGCACGACGGCCCATGATTAAAATAGGAAAGCTGCCGGGGGGGGCGCTTTAACCTCTATCAGGCCCGTCTGGTTAAGTATTGTGGATGGCTGCGCTTCTATTTGCAAAGTAAACGGTTTACCCAGCATCCTGGAACCTGTGGCTGTTTGAAAAACATACGCCCTGTACCCTAGACATCCTTAGGCACAGCAGCGCCAACGTTGATCTTCGTTCCGATATCGAGATTTTAGTCCCGCTCGACTGACAGGCAATAGCGCATGCCATATTGTTGGGCCACATAGAAGCCCGTCTATCACTAAAGTAACGTTAAACATCTTCACTAGATGCAGTAATACCACTGTTTAGCATGGGACTCTTGTTTTCGGGTCTTTACAGATCGGGGTTGGGTCACACGCGGGGTATTACATATTTGACATAAACATCCTGGGACCATATTAGGTCTAGGAAAGCTTCGAAGAAAATTGACAAAAGCCTTCCCCAAAACCAATAGACCTGGATGTCTGGATTATCTGGCCCGCTACACTAACAATGTCACGATCTGACCCAATACCCATCTAGAAATGATACATCACTATGTCGCAGAAGTTTGCGATCTTCAGGTAGATAGCTGTGCTAGCTTTCAATGTCTGCTCCACTAATTTCGTTGATAAGTGGTTCAATGAGATCTTCGTCAGCTTGTGACAGCTACACGGCATCGCGGACGTGACTGGCACTCCACGGGTTATCAGTCCTCGGCAATCCCGGCGATTACTGAGAAAGCCATTGAGATAATCAGTGCTCTACAGGGCGAATGTATATATGTGTTGTTCTGGTAGTTGAAGTGGGTTGCCTTAGTATTCTATGTGTAATTATCTGCATTACAAACTATCCGCCTGGTTTACAGATCCGTCAGATTCAGCATACGGAGAATCAAATCCCACACTTTCTTATCTCTTTTCTCATTATAAGCCCACACCACTGACCCCCTGACTTCGCCGAATCATGAGGCCCTGCAATCTGACAGTCGTCCATCTTTGCCCCCCAACTCTTTCGCCATTGCCCCCCATACTGTGGTTGCAGCGCCTTGTGCTGGACATTTCCAGTATGTAGCCAAGTACTCGTTCTCGCCCCAGGTTGACCTTTGCTCATCCGATTTATGTTTGAGAAGATCAATGCAATAGCATGGAGATGCAAGCTAAAGGCCTGCAAGCCCTTATCGCCGAAACATCGGTCAATCTCATTGGCAGTCCATATGCTGGCTATTTTGCCCTGACTGTACGCTACCCATGGATCATACTCCCCAGATCGGTTGATGTTATCAAAATGCACATCTGTAATGTAGTGAGCGCTAGAGGCCAAAATAACGGCACAATAGTTGAGACCCAGCTTCGATGATGCCGCATGGTAAGTTGGAGGAGATAAAACAAAAGGAAATGTGCCCGATGATTTGTTCCCAACTGTGATTCAAACCCATCTGCTTCAGGACAGGCCATGATGCCGGCGTTTTCAATGAGGATGTTGAGATTCTTGCTTCTGCTCGTGAACTCTTCAGCACAGGCATGTACAGAAGCCAGCGAGTTGAAATCAAGCTGTAGCAAGTGCCCTCGAGGGGACTCTGCGATGTTTCCAGCACAGATTTTGCCTTTTCAACATCTCGGGCTGTCAAATATCAGGTCGCACCGGCTGAAAAGAGTGCCTTGGCTGCCTCGACGCCCAGTCCAACAGAAGCACCATTGATGAGGAGAACTGTACCTGCCAGTTGGCCCTCGAGTCCCTGATCTTGGACGATCTGTAGGGCTGTCGGACGAGCATCCCCGGATCCTTGAGGGTTTTCGAAAGCGGCAGCAAATCTGGAGGAAATTGTGTTGTACATATGAAGACCAGATTGTTAATTTTAAGCAAGAATATGTGGTCATAAGCCATGAGGATTGTTGACAACAAAGAGAATACATATTGCCCACGAGCACGTTGCTCTTCGTGGTCTACTGCGGATATCGGAGAGGAACCAGGAGGCAAATTTTCTGTCATTGTGGGTACCTTTCATCGGACATCGGAGATAAGCATCGACAGCTGCTCGCCTTAACTCATCGGGTATAAGGTTGGTTACTCCCGTGGAAGCCATCATCGGAATACACGGTTAAGGTGGTGCTGGCTAGTCACGCCAAACCCCAACCCTCATGACCCCATGTAATTGATGACGATCAATTATAGCGTGAGTCGTTTGGGATTGCGCTATTACGAAGTGTCACCGCCGTTGATAGCATTGGTTGGCTCGCTCGAAATCGCGGTTGAGTTGTCCTACGGTCACATGAGCGCCATTTAACGAGACACCGTAGTTAGAATTGTTGAATATCACATTAATTGGGTGTTACTATGCTGAATTACGATTCATCGACATATCGATGCAGAAGCCCCTAAGCTACAGCTTGGCCAGGATAGATGACCAGTTGTCTCCAGTCCCCTTCACGATCTCATCCTCCCAATAATTCGGGTTAATGGTTATGCTATTTAGGGGGTTAAGCCGATGTGCCCTATGGAAAAGCTCCTCGTACACCTTGCCATCGTACCGGCCAAGGGCGCTGAGTTCGATTAGCCTACAACCCGAACAGGCTCCACAAATCCAACTCACCTGTCAAGAAGGTAATCTGGAATCATCCAGGCGTCGACTAAGTTGACTGCATGGGGTCGGACCTTGGCCATCAACTCCTGGATGTGGCCGGGCAGGGCGTTAAGCTCACTCTGCGAGATCGCCCCGGCGCGGATAACTAAACAATGAGCATCAGAGATGCTGAGAGCACAGTTTTAGGGTACTCGATAGCACTCACAGTCATTGCCTTCACTCTCTAAAAAGTAACATGCGAATAGGCGATAAAGGTTCAAAAGAACCCCCTCGATGTTGGGAGGCAACTCTGTCTTCCGCGCTACAGCCTCGTAGAATAACTCCACCATCATGGCCATCGATTGCGCTAGATTCCATCAGCTACGCATCCCTGGATCGAACCTGATCACTGGACTCACCGTGGCTGGCCTTGTTGAGCTGAATCATGATGCTGGTCCACGGTTTCTTTCTCAGGACTCTGTCCTCGTATATGCCGTACACCTAAAGGGTATTCAGTGCCTCGGAGGTAAGTGACATAGATCTGAATTGTTTTACCTGAAAACTGGCTCGTCGGCGAAAGGCTTTCATAAGATCTGTATCGGAGGCCAAGATATTGTACGGGTGCAGTGTCCGCCCACTAGCTTGGGCGTTCAAGATCTCCAAGTGTGATGCATCGGCTCGTGGCTTCCCCGATGCAGCATCCGTCATTCGTTTAATGAGATACGACGCGACCTGTTGGGTTATCATCCAATTGTCGCCCTCTACAGTCACCCGCGACAGATAGTCAGGAGACAAGCGAGTGAACCCGCTGGCCCCTCCATAGCCGTGTCCTCCAAGCGCACGTCGGCACGTCTCAATGCCATCAGCAACAATGTTAGTACAGAGGCTTTTCAAGCCCGAGGACATGCCGTGCATGTGAGCAAGGCTGCTGAAGTCCCCAGTTTCAATTTCCTTGCGAGCTTCGCTATAGCTTTTCTGCATTGCTAAGCCAGTGTAGTGGAGCGCGTAGGTCACTGCCAGAAGCGGGAGAATGCGGATCTGAACAGTGGGATAGTCCAACACTGCAACTTCAGGGCTGCCTATATTGTCCCGGTCCTTGAACTGTCGGCGAATCGTGGTATAGCGCACAGCAATTGTCACTGCCCGAGCCAAACTAAGTCGTGACTGGTGAACAATCAGTGAGCGAACATAGGTCATGGTGCCATACACCACAGCCGGGATCACAGGCTTCGAATAGGTGCCCGTCTTTGGATCAACCTTGCAGTAACGAGATAATAACGCAGAGTGAGGGATTCTGTCCAAATTTTTAGCTTGACTTGAACGGCAGTCAGTCTTAGCTACTGTACCTGAAGTTGTCGAACAACATATAAGCATTGTCAATGGTGGCGTATCCGAACTTTGGACCGATGTCGCCTATAACCACGCCTTTCGGTGGTTGGTGGGTATTCAAGTCTCTGACCTGCACGACGAATGGATGAGGACCGTGCGAAATATATTCCGCGTGGCCATCCATTTTGGAGCCTGGCTTAGGTAGTAGCAATTGGGCCACGACGATGGCATAATTGGCAGTGCGACCAAGGGAACCATTCCACCACTTGCTTGCGGTCAGGGTCGGGCTATGCAGAATGAACTCCTTTGAGAGAGGATCCCAGCGCGCTTCAAGCTCTATACCCTGCACATTGCTACCGTGGCCTAGCTCCGTCTGCGCGTATGCGCCGATGATTTTAAAGCTTTCGATTAGCGGCATGAAGTGAGCTTGTTGGGCGTCACTGGCTTGCTCGCGAATCGTGGTAACAAACATGTGCATGTGCAAATAATAAGGGGAGACATCGTCAACTAGCGCTTCTGCCAGCTTGTAATCTTTGTCATCCCACCCATGTTTGTCGACGAGTCTTCGTAGCAACTTGGCCCGCGCCAGGGCAAGCTTGAACAGATCCGGTCGCGATAGGTTGGCTTGCTTTTTCTTATCAAAAAGAGGCTCGGCTTCTATAACTGGAAGAATTCGGGCCTGTCGTTCCAGATAGTCATCCCCAGCGAACAACATTTGTGACAGTTCACCGACAAGGATGCCGGGCTGGGCGCGCTCCCTGGCTAGGATGGTCGGACCACTAGGCTCTCTGGGCTTCAACTTGTCTGTAAAATCGGACATGGTGAACAATTTTGATAGTTTCAGCCATTCTGTGCAGATCTCTTGCACTATACACGACTATTTATTTCATGGAGGAGTGGACAACCCGTCGGCATTCGGCCTTCACGGTTACACAGATCAACCCTGTCCCGGGGCCGCCCCATTCCGAGCCACGGCTTACGACCAAGTCAACTTTCCTTGACATGACGGGGACGGGCTCCGCGGTATAACCCACTCAGCGTATTACAGAACAAGCTCACGATACACAGCACCAATTATATCGCTATGCGCAGCCTTGGAAAAAAAGAGCATGTCGGCTCTAGATCATGAGATCCCTCGATGGAGGCGACCTTCTCATTGTATATCGACGCCCTGCGGCACACACCTCCAAAGGAGCTCGACATCGATAAGCACACTGCTCGTCAACATATGCCAGTGAAACAACCAGTGAACCAGGTATGCCTACCTGTCAATATTGTAGTATTTCTTACATACAGTGCATTACGATACACAGACAGGTATTTATTTTTGACATGATACATTTCGCAACTCCGCAAACATATTCTCCAGAAGACTACGACGATCAATCACCTATGGTTGACTTATACAAGAATAAGGCTAAACCTACCTCCTTCCAAAAATGAACTGATTGATGGTATGATCAGCAGTGGAGATCCATCGATATCGGAGATAACAAGGCGGCTGACTGTGACAGGAGTATATACCAATCAAGAATTCTCTTCCAATGTACTGCTACTTGGGAGTATCAAAGTACGACCCAATAAAGATGGTCCACGATGACTCCAGTTGTGGTAGAAGTACATTACGATCACTCACTTAGATATCCCAGCCTCTATATTAACGAGGCAGCGATTGATCAGTAGGACGAATTCGATTTCCAATTAACAAATCTAGCATCAGTCGTCCGCTTACATGTAAAGTACTCAGGGACATGCAATACAGAAGGTTTTTTCGTTCGCTGGCCTCCCAAAAATATTGACTCTTGCATTTTACAACGATTCGTCTTATATGTAGCATCAATCCAAATCGTAGAGAAACCTAGCCACGAGATCAAGGCCAGAATGAGATGCAGAGAAGATATGTTGTACCCGTTGTGATCCTTGAGAAGATGCTTTCGGGGGCGCTGTACCGAAGGTGTCTCTTGTAATGAGGCGGATCTGGGCATTAGACGGGTCCCCACGTCAGTACCCAGCTGACCATAAGCTTCCTCATTGCGTTTGGAATGGCCAAGTAGAATTAGCTGAAGCGCATGCTCTTTGGCATCATCCATCTGCTGGCGGCGGTGTATCAGTGAAGTGGCAGTAACGAACAGCCCCCCGGGGGTGTTCTTCATATTAGCCGAGAATGGGAAGCCAGACGCCCGAGAGGGCCTATCACGAGAGGGTTAATTGGCTTGCTCCGAGAATCTTCTCGGCCGCCCGCTGTGATCACACTGGTAGCGAAACCCTGCTGAGCAGCGAATCCGTTGAGGATAGCTCTAGCTTCTTGGCTAGTTTCGACTGTAAAAGGCCAGTGCCTCTTTTGTGGAAAGAGTGCCATTTTTGCAATATAGAATAGGATTTAAAACGATAACCTAATAGGTACGCGTATTGTTATGTAACGAAATATCTAAACACGTGATAATTTAGCGGGCAGACACTAAGGTTAGCAGCGAGAAGTGCTGATGTAAAGGAATATGCATAACTACATGAGGGCTCGGCAGGATTTACGAATATGTTGGAAGTAAACTCTGGGTTGGGTTCCTAATTGGGCTTAAGTTAGTCGTGTAATAGTCGTTTTTGTCGTGCGGTTAACAAAATCCTAGATTTATTGACAAATACAATAATTCCCAACGGCATCCGACGGGCAGCGTCAAATATTACTTCTAATAACCCCAAATCTCGGACAACTGCTCGTTACACAGGCCATGATTGTTGAATACAATCCAAGTTCTGGAATTTTATTTCGTAGGTATTGTAAGACTACATAAAATAATTTCTTTCCTGGACAACCGTAAAGAACGGTAACCAGGGGAGATGGATCATCTACTCCATGAGTCTTTTAAGGAGAAGTCGCCAAGAGTTATGCATTTAGGGGTCTTTGAGGGTCGTTACGGGTGACACTTGACGTGATTCAGCGATCCTCAGGGTAGGATCCAGCATCCTGATCTTGGACCCGAGTGAGGGCCGTGCCGAGGTCTAAGCGCAACCAGTCAACTAAGCAGGGACAAGATGGCTCACAGGTAGTTAAGCAGCTAAACTAGCTGGTAGAAGGCAATATGGTAGCATCATGTAAACATGGCGAATTTGCCTGACTAGGCACACCATCTACTAGGGCTCCAACTAGGGGTAGTAATCATAGGAAGATTGGCCACAGGATTAATACATTTGAAATCCCTATTATTAGTCGGCTTACTGACTTTCATCGATTTTAGAAGTTTTCGAACGGGTTGGTGCTCCCCTTTGCCAGGTGTTCCACGTGGGCGGAAATTACGTTAATAGATGCCAACTCTACGATCAGCTCCTTTCAAATCTGTCGGTATATTCTTTGTATCCTATAGCAGTACAATCGGTACCTCGGCCTTAGGCCTAAATTTTGCGCACAATAAACATCTCACTGTTGATGACGAAGGGTGATCCTTCCGTGTGGTTGCACGGGCCTCACCTTCAGCATAGGAAGAACCCTCGGCTTTTGCGGAGTATTTGGTGGTGACTTTTGCCACTTAACGGTTCGGTTTATCGGACTCAAAACTCAGTGTGCAAGCCTTAGAAAGTAGAAAACCATTCTTGATTTATTTCCAAGAAAGTTTGATCTAGATGTGTCCATCTGTCCAGGATATTTATATCACTCCAGTGAACTCGAGGATTTCATTGTAAGACAAGAGAAAGTATCTTTGAGGTCGAGGCAGTAAGGTGTCATGCTATTTCAGAGGTGTGTGTGTATGTGTGTGTGTGTGTATGTGTGTGTGTGTGTATGTGTGTGTGTGTGTATGTGTGCGTGTTTCAAATTCCCTTTAAGCCGCAAGATGAATATTGGGCAAAAATTAGCGAAAACCACCACGCCCCTTTTCGATTGATGTCAACCGGCGAGCTACCTTCCCGGCGCAATACAACTCGAAAAGTTAATGGAAGGAGTTTACCCGCCCTGAGTGCTATATTACATCTCGAATATCAAACTACCATCGTGACTAGTTATACATTTGGTGGTGCATGCTATTTGAAATTTGCATCAAGTTGCGACTAGCTGTATAATTCAGTGATGTTGAGGAAATTTTTCGTAGTCTGATAGCTGCAACATGTTTATTACTGGGATGGATCTGGCCATGCGGCGTTAACATCCCGATAAATCCGAAGCGGTCATCAGTTTCGCTGTCATCCGGCATTCACGGACCTTGCGGCCTTAATGAGCCAGAAAGCGGACGGTGGGCCTCATCTCTCGTGCCAAACCATGTACTGGTCCCAATGATGTGGGTCATCAAAGCTCCCCGCAGTCAAGGTCACAGGATTGTCCGGGGAACAGCATCCCCACTTTAGCAAGGACCCCCGATCTGTTCAAAAAGACACTTCTATTTTTCGAAGTTTATTTTTTAAGACGCCCAGAATCCCCTCCAGTCTCGATAGGAGGTCCCAACAATTAATGATGAATGTGAAATGGGGCGAAAAATAAAAGCTTGCGTTCCATGCCACGAGCGCAAAGTGCGCTGTGACGCTGCTACAATCGGGATCCCATGCTCTCGATGTACGGAAAATGACCGCGTTGAATCGTGCATCTTGCTATCTGCGTAGGTAAGTCACCTTGTTGACCTAATGAAGGTCGCTAAGATACTACCTCTAGAGATGTAACGAGACAACCTTGTTCGAAACTCACGGCGACGCAGCCGGCGACTAAGAAACGGCGTCTTGAGAGGCAACAGTGTAGCCCATTGACGTCGTCAAATATTGATGAGACAGATGGAAGCACATCCGTGAGCACTATCACTCGACGTGCTGTCAATATGGATAAAGCTGATAAATCCCATTGAAAAGAACAATGATTGCTACTCAGCTTGGAATGTTGGTCTTTCCCAGCCTGGCACAGGGCGAATTTTGGAGAATGGACAATTCATCGAACCCCCTACTCCCCCCTCCCTCCCACCAAAAGTTTCAGCCCCCAGAATAAGCGTATCGGTGGACAGTCAAGCTCCCCACGGCCTCAGCACACCAAAATTTTTCCAATTTATCCACGAACGCCCAAATTTGCTCCATAGCGAGTCACCAACCGAGTATGACGACACCTTGGCTTACCACGATGGCACTAACTCAATCACCATTCTCAACGAGGTATTTGGTTCGTCAACGCCGAAGCAATTGACGGGCAATGATGTACGATGCCAGGGTCTATTTTTCAACCAGCAGAGTGCCCTTGACGTTGACGATGCTGAGTTTCTTCGCCGCAAGGGTGCCTTCACTGTACCCGCTGAAGACTCACTGTAAGTACATCTTATTAATCGTGATATGCCGCTTTCTAACTGATTTCAGAATGGCACTTCTTAAGTTATTTTTCAAACACGTTTATTTGTGTGTGCCCATCATCGACCGTATTCATTTCATCAAAGAGTATGAAAATCATACTGTATCCATTTTTTTATTGCAAGCAGTTCTAGCGTGTACTATACCACACGTCTCCCGGGAATTGCTTGAACGAATTGGCTTTGCAGATTATCCCACTGCGCAAATGGCTTTTTTTACCCGTGCTAAGTTCCTATACGACTTTGACGTGGAGAAGAATCCACTGCATTTACTTCAAGGTTCTTTACTGCTTAGCACGACGCATGTTTCCAACTACATGCAAAGAGACCACCGTTTTTGGCTCTCTAATGCGGCGCTGATTGCCACGAAAATCGGTTTATACCGCAATATCACAAGACAGGCACCAGAGATACCAACCAAGAAGCTATTCCGGCGCATTTGGTGGGTACTTTATACGTGGGATGTCATGTTGGCTCTCAATGGAATGGACACGATGCGAAAGTTTAGTGATGCTGAATTGCACAGTCCCCCACTCATTGAAGATGACTGGGAGGATGAGACCCCCATGGCTTCACCGGATATCCTCTGTCCGGTGAGCAGTGCCGACAAATCTTACATGATCGAAAGTTGCAATCTCTCCATAATGAGTATGTGGTAAACCCTCTTGCCCTTGCATTGTGATCTGACAGTTTCCAGTTAGGAAATTTTGGCACAGCTACGCTCATGCTCCTCTAGAGGTTTGTTATCGTGAGCTTGATTGTGCACTTGGTTCATGGCGGAAGACGCTGCCAGCGAGTCTTCAAGTCTTGAACATATCAGAGTGGACTACCCTATCATCATGGAACCTAAACCTCATCACCCGCAGCTATATATGTGAGTGTATCATGTTCCGGATGATTTTCCGCTCTCCATTGGCGGAGCCCAGCACAAAAGAAAGCGCTGGAAAAAGGCTACGTTCCGCCCTATTCGAGGCCAATTCGACCATCGACAGAATCATGAATCAGAGTACAGGCCATTTTAACTCTTGGTTCCTGTATGTGAGCTCACCAAAACTGGAAAATGGAGATGCTAACCTTTAATCTCAGCCATACATGTATCTCCACCGACTTGGCCCTAAACATTGAAAGGGTTTTTACACCGACAGCCACCGCCCTGGAAGTTTCCTTGAGTAAATTGCGTATCGAAAGCTTGCTAGAGTATTTGCGTGACATGGCCAAAGCCTGGCCATACATCAATGCGATGGTCGGAATGTTTGAGAGAGTGATGGGCTCAAAAATTGTGCTTACCACACACTCACGGAAAACAATTGTTGGTACGCTTCCGGATGGGAATTTCTCTTGGACACAAGAGCCTTCAGACCCAGGCAAAGCATTTGAGGAAAGCCTGGGAATAATGGACATGGAAGACAATGTACCGGGTCAGTTCATTTTCAATCCTTTCAGTCCAAACTCACTATTGGATGAAGTATTTCACGACAACTTGCAGAATTTGGAATTCTAGGATGTGACCAGCGACAGATGATTGATTAGTCCCGCTGTATTTAAACAACGTTGGTCTTCCTGCTATATTGCCTATCATTTGGCAAGAAAATTCAGCGTATTACCTCTTCAAGAAACTCTTCAAGATACTCTGTACGGAGATTTAATTGTATTTATAGCGTGGAGGATGTAAAGTGACGCATAAACAAATCTATCTCTCAATTCTGAAAAGCTCATCGCTCTAGTAAAGATCCCTCAACAGCGACGAACGATAGCACCCACGTTTGGCCAGTGGCGTGTTCCTTCTGCCTTTCATACCGCCTTCCCAGAAATCGATAGGGACGCTAGAGGTTTTTACTAGAGACACTACAATAAGGTAATGGCCAGGCCAGCACGTGGAGTAAGCACCTCACATATCCGTGCCCTTCGCATAAGTTAACTAATGTACTTCACACCCAAGCGGATCGCACGGCTGAGCGGATCACTTCAAAAGACCATACTAAATGCGAGAAATTACAACTTCATATCTTAAAAGCCAAAGGAACTTATAATTAAATATTGAGGGGTCATAGACCTAATACTATCTCCAGTTTACTGGCATATTTCAGAACTGATCAAAGTGCCAACGGAGAAATGTATATTTTGATCCTGAGGGACAAAAATACAGCATAATTTATGGTAACGAATCTACATCATCTTTATGTATGGCTAGAATTCTAGTAAAGCTCATCCTGTATCACAGTAAATGCATGATCTAGATTCTTAATTGAAATTACCCTTTGGTGGTTGAAATATGTGTGAATTAAAAGAAGGCACTTAGTATACTGTTTTGGGTTGATCCGCTCAGCCGTGTGATCCGCTCGGGCGTGAATTAGTTAAAGTAGTGGGGGAACCGCTGCCAGAAAATCTCCGGGTCGTATACTGTCGACAACAGCGCTTTCCTTTTGGTTTAGTCGGTTCTTTCTGTTGGGCTTCTCTCATATTTTATTATGCTTTGTTTAATTGTTTTGTTCTGTTTGCTCTGTTTGAACTTCTGGTTTTGTTCGCGGCGAAGGCTTCATGTATTGCGAGGAGAGGAAGGAGAAGAAGGACACACACAACTTTCTATGAAGTGAGCAGTCAAGGAGGTAATGAAAATTTCATTCCTGACGGTCGTAACCTCTCCCTTTCTTTACCTGTCGACCTATAGTTCTACTGGATGGTAGTCGACTAAGATCTTGTCGACTTGTCTCGTCCTGGAAGTCTCTAGGTCACCACCGCTTTTGTTGGTTGAGTTGATTATTTCCTATGCCATTTGTCTAACCCTTTCGTGCCTCGACGCGTCGGTTCCAACCAGACTGCCATTAGTGCAACAACCCCTTGTTTATTAACTAAGTTACACGGTCGAGCTGCGCAGCCCGCCCAAAATCGCGTCTTCCTACCACCCTACCTAATTCAACCACCTACCATGCCACCAATCCATGTTGAATCCTCGTAAACTGGCTAATCAGAGGTCAAGATCTTATTTTCCCTCGATGTTATAAACAATAGCCGTATAAAATCTATCCGCGGAGCAGCGAAGCAATTCGAGATATCTCATACAACCCTTGCCGGTCTCGCAAATAGGGCAAAAGCACATGGCATAAGCGCCCAAATAGCCGTAAAATCAACCCAATTAGAAGAGGATTCGCGCAGAGCAGCCATTCGGCCCTCTATCGTACGAGAGATAGCCAATATTCTTCTTGCAGCGCTTGGAAAAACCCCTCTATTAACCGTTGGTGTTAACTAGCCATCAAGATTCATTAAACGGCGCTATACGCTTCGATCGCGCTATTCTAAGCGATTTAATTATAAGCGTTACACAAAAATGGTTCTTGACGGTTCAACGCATACTCAATAAGAATGGTATCCAGCTAGTGGATATTTAATAAGACGGGATTCGCAATAGGCCTTATCTCTGCGCAGAAGGTTATCAATCGATAAGATTTACAGAGTCGGCGGCCTCTTTTGCGGCCAGAAAACCGAGAATAGATCACGGCGATCAAAACAGTACGCGGCGGCGCGGAATTCGCTACCGGCTTGTATCATCTTCAACGCCGAGGTATATGTTGCTAGTTAGTTCGAATAAAATCTCATAAGGATTAGCGAATCGGAGTGTCGACTAAGAGCCAGACTACCAATGAGATCAGCCCTCGCTCGCTCCAAAAGATCTTTGTTCCATACCTTAGTCCTCGTGTACGATGACGATTTCATCTATTCATCCTGAACGGGCATAGTAGCCACCTTGAACCCCAATCGATCAAATCTATGCCGAAAATGATATTATACCACTCTATATGCCTTCTGTTGATGTCAGTGTGCACAAACTACTTGGGAAAAGTATCCGAAGACGTGATGATGATCTTCAAAGATTGATCCCATAGAAGAAAAAGCTTCAATCTCTTACGGATTGGCCGCACTGCCCTAACATCAGTTACTGCTTCTTCTCGGAGGATTTCTTACCTCTCAGACATCCTTCAGTCTCTTTGCCGCCATTGTCAGAATGAAATTTGAGAAGCGCTTGGGACGGGCGTTTCCGACGGTCTGCGACTTGTAGGTTTTGGAATACAATGACAAGAAGAGCACTGGATAGGCGCTACTTACCACGACTCTGAGCAGGCTGCATATTCTTTATCTTGGCAGGATCCCGTGTTGGATGCAAGGTAGATGGGTCTTGAAGGAAATTATCAGGAGTACATATTGGCTGGGAAAAGAAACCATTGACATACCGATGTCGATAACAAATTACATATCGATGTCGATAACAAATTGAGCAACTTGAGGGATGGTGAAGTACTGTTTCGCCAGATACGGATACACCGAGTGTTTCGAAGGTGGTACCCGACATCTCTACTGGGACCCTGAGGTTCAGGAGGATAGGAACTTAGGATACGAAATTGTCCCATCAGCTCAGCGTAGTAGAAAAGAGCCTTTACACCGTGATGATATGTATGAAGGAATGTCAGTCATTTCTTCTTCGGGACTAGAAAGACTGTTTCCTGTAGCTCAAGGTATTTTGTCGGGTAGTTCATCTAGATTTTATCTCAGTAGAGATTCATTGGTGTATTGAGTAGGACGACAAGGTGATAGGCGACCGTCACTACTGACAGTGAGATAAAATTGTGGATCACGAAGGCTGTCTGCAATCAAAACCCATCAAGATTTCTCATCGCCCGGGGCCTCCAAAAATGACAATTTAGTATATGGCCAAAGTAACAAATGCCTCATACAGTATGGTAATTTGAATCTTTTTAGGGAACCATCTTGAAGTTTGCAGCAGATTCCCCCAATGGCTGCAGCGTATCCCATGTCCAGCAAGTCCAACAAGCATGTCCCAAAGTGGCGGTCAATCATCCAGGATTTCATGACAATATGTGCCTTGTTCTGGTCGTATCTCAGATGCAGCGAGTTGTATAATGCCAGGAATGCTCCCGCTGTTATATCTTTCATCACGCCGGCATGATTACCGTGCTGGATAGATCATGCCAAGCTGCTTTTCATGACCTAGGTCCCATTGATAATTAACCCTGAACCCTTTACTCAGGGTATACAAGTCTTAACACCAGTCTCACATTTACATATAGCGGGCTCTCGGTTGATTCTAGGGGTTCTGCTTTTTAAAGCACGAGGAGCGACATGGTCAAGAAATTGAGGGTCTCCTCTTTCGTTCCCCAATGAACTATGTACAATTCCTGGCTGGTTTCCAATCTCAGACGAGGTAGAATGAAACGAGTAAATAGTGTGATGAGACCATCGATTGGTGGGTAACTTTATTCCCGCTCTTTTTACAGGCCCATGCTATATTCCGGCATGAATGTTCTCCTGGCTGCAGGAAACCCATTGTCGGCCCTGTAAAGTCCATTTATTATACTGCGGACTTTATGGTATTTATTGTGGTCTCTGTTATATTTATCACGTACATATTTCTAGGCTGACGATAGTAGTATGTATATGTCAATCTATATATCCCGCGGTGGAAGGCCGATATCTGGATATACCGAGAGGCTCGGCGTCAGGGATGGTTTAGAGTTCAAGGAAAATCATTAGGCGTACATTTTCATTAAGAACTAAAGCAATTGTTTGCCGAACCCCTAGTACTAGACCAAAGTCTATAATCCATAGTCTGGATATAATGCATGAGGGGCATCGAAATGATTGGTTCTAGTGCCGGTATATGGGTATCAGTGTTCAATTTTGAAGTCAGTAGTTTGTAAGAGTATGAATACGAGGCCTAAGTGCGACAATGTTTGTCCAAGAGAATGCGTATATAGAATTGGTACTCTGCCACCGGGTACAACAGTCTTCGAAGCAATCCTCCACCTTACAATTTGAAAAGATGGCGAACGATTCCTTATTTCTTATTGAAACTATTGTCGAATTCGTCATGGGCGCCTGCATTGTCGCCCTACGACTCTTTACCCGTTGGAAGCTTGTAGGCTTCAAGAAATGGGGAGGAGACGAGTACTTCAGTATCGCCGGGCTGTTGTTTTGGATAGTGAGTATATTACCAAAATTCTATCCGCTCAAAAGTACCGTAGCCAACCGGTATATGGTAGACTGAGATTGTACCTGTGATTCTTGTTGGTAAGGCTCCGTCACCTTCGCTCTTAGTCGGAACAAGCAGCGGACTATTTAGCTTACACTCTGTGTCTAGGTCGGAAATATGGCAGCAACACGGGTTGGACAGATGAGCAGAGAATTGGATTCGATGAAGCTACTATCAAGCGCCTGGAAACGGGTTCTAAGCTCGTTCTTCTGGGATGGTTCGGCTACATCAGTGCTCTCTGGTCCCTCAAGGCGTCAATGCTCTATTTCTACGGCCGCGTTACGTACAGCTGCCAATCTGCTTTTCTTTTATTTTATTTAATAGGCGCTGACCAGCTTCGATAGGTGTGGACTATTTCAACAGAAAATCGTTCGAGGTTGCGCTCTTTACTGTGCTCTATCTTATTGCGCTGTTCTTATGGCTCTCTTTCTTCATTGTCGCCCTTTCCAAAGGAACTGGCAGGTGTACCCTGACCCTGGACGTAAGTGCAACATCCGGCAGGCTTCAAGTCTATGTGGCCCAGCCACCTCTTTCACCCTCCGCGCTTGCTGTTGACGATGTTCCAGGAGAATGCTCTGCGGGATATACTCTATATCCCGTAGTTCTAGCCTTCAACGTTGTGTAAGCTCTCGAACTTACCTCCCCTCCCTCGCCATGACTGCCACTGCTTATTTACCAGCTATTCATTGTTTAAACACCGAAAACGGCTTCCAATAACGCCATATAGAAGTGATATTATTCTCGTTGGGGTCTCAATTCCCATGCTTATAAGACTCCAGGTGAATTGGGTTCAGTAAGTCAGCAACTTGAAATTCCACGCTAGGGTCAACTCGTGCTAACGCATAGCTTCCCAGGAAAATAGTGATAGGTATACTACTATGCTCTGGAATATTCGTCGTGATTGCCGCATTCTTAAGATGCATGCTTGCAATATCAAGCATCGATCGGATCAATGTGGCAGCAATCTGGGCAGTCCGTGAAACAGTAAGTTGTTCTTCAGCTTCCGCGCCACGAGTATTAAGCAACCGCGGCTGATCATTTGGTATTGCGTACCTACTAGTTTGTCGCAATTGCCGTCGTTAATGCGCCCCTTCTAAAGCCATTATTCAGGCTTTCCACCTGGACGTCTGAACGAAGACGTAACGGCTCTAGCAACGACTATCCTTTGTCGTTGCGGAGTAGACCACAGAAACCCAAACACACCCAAAATAAATCAATTAGCCGTACCCTCGACTCATACACGATCTTAGGCTCTGATGCGGCTATTGTGTCGGAAGGCTTTGAGGTTGAAATAACAGGGAAGCGGGTCGGAGAAGAGGCCGAGGGGAAGGGTACCGGTGTGGTTGTCGTAACGAACATTGAGACACGCTATGAGCCGGTGTAGAGAGCTCTTTAGGGTAGACTTGTTGCCCAGACGTTGCTGTTGGCGATATTAGTTTGGCAGGTATTTGTTCCTCTTTAGCCTCCTTTCTAAATGTCTGGACTTTTATCGTGTCATGCTAGTATAATGTTTTCGACCCTGTGAAGGGCAGATAATCAATTGGGTTCCAAACGAAAGACATATCTCTGATTCACTTATATGAATAAAATAACTATATTTCTCTTAACTCTGAGTCGTGCAGCCTGGAATGCTATCAGCGAGAAAATCACTTCCAGGTTGATCTAATTTGGGGTTCCCAAACAGCAAGGAGCATTCCCAGCTTCAGAAAACAATCATGCTAACTTTAGAGTGAAGAAGCCGGGCTGTAGCACAGCTAATCTGCCAATCAATTATAACGACACTCAATACATGAGGAGACCCCAAGCGTTTTTTCCAGTCACAAATCTTCAGGCGCCCGGCTTGCGCTCTAGAGTCAAATCTTCCATAGTCTCCACAACCGGTCCTTTGTCCTCAAGAATACCATGTCCGTCTGGAGTAAGATGCACAACGACGGCATCCCCAAAAAGTGCCCCAAGCTCTTCAACGGGAACATGCCGTGTTTCGGGGATATACCAGTATATGACGACAGCGGAGATCATGCAAAGTCCGAAGTACAGATAAAACATGTTGTACTTGCTGCACATTCCCAGAATTAGCGTACGTTGATTTTATTATTACTTACCACAAGATAAGCGGAGAGTCTCACATGTTTCTGAACGCCAATGCACCGGGTGTAGTGTAGGTGATAGTTCCGACGAAGTAAGAAAACAACCCTAGACCTATACCACGTGATCGGGCAGTCGTTGGGAAAATTTCGGCCATCCAGGCCCAGGATGGCCCATCTGTGCACATGTTGAAGAACACCATGTATACGAAGAGGAAGGCGACACAGGCGCTGAGACCGGCCTGGTTATGGGTATCAAGATACTTCCACTGTAAGAGAGCTTCGACAATGAGCATTAAGCCTTGTCCGATAAAGCCGACCACTGAGAATACATCCCATCAGCTGTGATTCAGACAGTATTGATAAGTAGCTTACGAAGGAGCTTCCGGCGCCCGATCCTATCGCAAATCAACATTCCTATAATAACCCACACTACTCCAGCTGATGCGTATACACCTGAAGGTTGTCAGCATTGGTCATTAACGCACCTGCAATCATTACTTACCATATAAAATCAAAGGCATAGAACCCTTCATCCCCAGATTCTGGAAGATTAGAATCAAGAAATTTGTGATACCCAAGACCTATTTTACAGTCAGTTCGGGCCGTCCACATACAATGTACGATTCGCGTGAGGGAGGTTGATATACCCCTGTCGACTGAACGGCAAACCTAAACGTGTTCGTTAGCCATCGTGCAGGCTGTGGCAAAGGAAGTGTTCATCTACATCAGAAATATAGCGAGAAGACTTCTGCGCCTCCAGGATCGCCGGGTAAACATCTTCACGTAACCGTAACCTAGTTCTTTATCGTGATCAGTCTGGCGAATAATTTGCGTATACTCTGCTTGTGCTGCTGCGTCTTCGAAATCGGTCGGATCTTGATGAATCGTTCGTATAATTTTCCAAGCTTCGTCTTTCTTGCCTGCCAAGGCCAAGTATCTTGGAGACTCTATTAAAGTCCGATCAGCTAGTGCAATGCGACAAAAATTGGGCAACATACCTGGGATAGAAGGAAGACCAATGATCATAGCCAGTGGACCGACGCAGGCAAGTGCAAGGGGCATCCTCCATTGTAGTGTTTCATTCACAGAATAGTACGTCCCGACGGAGATCCACGCACAGCTGTATCCCACGCAGAATTTTTCAGCTCGCGCAATTTGTATCGTGACAAAGGGAAAACATACAGAAAGTACCCGATTGAGATGCAAGAAGTGTTGATGCACAAAAGCAATCCACGGAAGCGCGCAGGCGCTGTCTCTGCGAGATAGAGCGGTACCAGCCCGACAAGCATGCCGAGCCCAAATCCATGCAGCAAGCAGACCGCGATGAGCATGCTAATCGCGACAGATCCAGCAGCGAGAGCCGCGCCAATAAAGCTGCACAATGAGGCGAACATTAACGCTTTCTTTCGCCCTACTTTGTCGGCGAGCCAGCCCTGGGCCAAAGCCCCCAGCGCAAGGCCAAGGTTAAATAGGGCGTTCATCGCACCCAGGATGCTGTTGTAAGGTTAGGTAAGTCCTCCCCACTTCCCCGTGAGTAAAAACACACTTAGCAGTATAGGAGCTTGCAGCTATTGGAAATAAGTAAGTCTCGCCTTGCACAATACCCAGGGACACATACGATCAAGAGTAAAGTAGCTATAAAAGCCAGGCTGACCGGTGCTTGTTGGAAAAACCGCAAATCCATAGCCGTAGCTCCCAGACCCAAGGGCCACAAAGCAGCTAATGAGAATATTATAGAGAGTGATATGAGGCATTGCCAAAGAGGTTGTAACGTGAACGAAACTGAGACCAAGCTGCCAGCTAAACTCAGTCCTTGGCATTTCTCTTTATATAGCAGAGGAAGGAGACCGACATAAATTCAATGCCAGGTCCTCAGGGCATATCCCGAGGAGGAAAAATGCAATGCCCTGAGCATAGACCGGCGATAATCATCGGATGCGAGAGACGCTAGAAACCCAAATTCGAGTACCGCCGATAAACCTGCCTCGCTATCTTTTTCCACTTCACAGGGGTTGTTTTTTCGGTCCAGATTTCATTTAAAGCCAGAAAGAGAGGTTTGAAATCCAACTGGTGGTACTTCCCCGCTTTCGGTTTTTAAGAGCCATGGGCGGCCTACTCATCTCCGGCCCCGCCTAAATGCCGCAGGCTCAGAGAATACAACTCGCGAACAAGACAGCTGGTTTTCCTACGTGCCCGTTCTTTCAAATTTGAGTTTCAAATTTGAGTTTGAAGCAAGCCAGTAAGTTGAGTGTGGTAGTGTGGTGCTATAATTTATTTGAGTGGTCCGAACATACTCCAAATGAATCCCAAGGCCGAATTTCCGGCTTTGCTGTCATTTAAGAGGTTTTAAAAGAATGTGGTTTGATCTGTCCATGGATTTGCCCAAAGATAAAGCAATTTTACAACTCCTTGAACGGTTTAAACCCCGCCTTGGTATACGCCTCTGCGTACGACTTTCATCTCGTATGTTTGAATTATCGGGCGGTCGGATTCTATCCTCTTGAGCACGTTCGTTGTTGTCTTCGAGTTTACGTGGAGATGGGGATTTATACCCAGCATATCTAAAAGGCCTCTTACCTTGGGAAACCCTGCCTGAAATCCTCTTCAGTATCTCTCATTTTTCAATCAAGTATTTCATAATCTAGACCACCGGGCTTTTTCCTTTTCATTGCTTCTATCGCCTGCGCTATAAGATAATCCTCTTTGAATGCATATTGCCCCCATTCAAGCTCATATTTGCTGCATGTACTTATATCATGTGACCCGAAATAGTTTTCGCCCGGAATAGGTATTTATCTGAGAGTCTTTCAACTGTAATGACAAATATCATTAGCAGCATTAAATAGTCGTATAACATCAGCGCCAGCGGCAGGAACAGGAACAATATCTCGTGCAAGGGCTGCGCAGTCTGGACTGATCCGGCAAATACCTAGCATATTCATTAAAGAAGAGAATAATTCACTATTAATGAGCCACTCACTACATTGCCGTATATGACTCCTTATGTCAGTCCCTGGGATGGTCCGATGGGGTGGGCGGACAACATCGGCGGTTACTTCTTCTCATTGTCGAAATTGGGTGGGAAAGAGGACGCCCACTATTTCTTCAAAGATGGCCCCCCTCATACTACTATTCCCAGTGCGAAAATCACCCACACTCGCACCAGAAAATTCCACCGTCCAGTTTTGATCTCATGGTCAGCTATGACCTGTCCAACTAGCAACACCTGATCTCTCCACGGCCATTCTTAATGGTTGCCGGATCTTAGGCGCAGACTCTTCACTACAATGAGGACACTGTTGCTGCGGTCCGTGAATCCAGGGAATTGTTGATCGTTGAATGAGAGAACTACTTCGACCGTTACGACGACCTTGTAGTGTCTGGTCCGAACTTCGGCATGTGAGATTTTCGGAAAGAATCTGGAAGTTGAGACTTGAGTAAGCGTAAGAGCGAGTATGAAGGAAATTTCCGAGTATTCTGCTATCTGTGCCCTCCATGATATTACGACGCACCCACCGCTCCCGCTTATGGGTGCGCCCTAAATCCCCGTCACATTTTTACCATTCGTCTAAAAAACCATCAAATTAGATGACTAGCTTAAATAAAAAAGATCTCCTCGCTCCTGGGCTAATTTAGCCGATTCGATAGACCTATCAATATCCTCCTGGGGCCTCTGTGGCATATCTAAACCAGTAGCTTGCTTATACTGCTTCGCAAGCTTCCTCTCCTCCGCCGCAGCCTCTTTCTCCTTCCTAGTCTTTATTGACCGATTCGCGTCGCGAACGCTTAGTATACTAGTCTGGCTAAGCGGTTTAACATGGCGCTTGGTAATTGGGCGCCTTAGGGGCTCCTGAGCGGCCCTGATTCGCGGAACAGTCGCCTCCCCCATCATAAGCCGCTCGTAGATGATCCTATGGTGATTGTGAAGCATTGCGATATCTCGCTGAACCTTCGGTTCAAAGGTACCCTCCTTCTTTGATATCTTCTTCTGATTCTTCTCTAGCGCTTCAATTGACTTCGGAGGGGTATTCTCCACGCTTAATGATAATAAATCGGTAGGTTCTGGTGATGGAGTTTAGGGATCTCTATAAGCGCGAAGATCAGGTGCGTAGAGAGGAGTAAACTCTAGCGTACTAGCTAGTTTATCCACGATCCTTTGACCGTTAACTAGCCAAATTCCACGATCTTTAAGGATTGCCGAATAATACGTGGGTTAAAGGCCTTCGCTCGCATAGGCCTAATAACCCGTAGAAAATCCGGTTTACTACACGGCTGACCACCCTAGAAAGATAGCTTATTATTCATAAGCCGAAATTCCTGCTTATAGCTTAAGAATAGTGTCGTATTTATGGGGTCGGCATAAATTCTTCGGCGTGCACACGCAAATATGCACGGTTGGTCAAGTATACGATCCGGCAAAGAATCGTATGGATCAGGTCAGGTCGTACGATTCTGCTAAGAATCGGAAGTCAACTTATGATAGAAGAATGCTCCAACTTCATCAGAATGATTGAACTTGATTATCTAGCTATAGGAGAATAGACAGTATTTATAGATGTCAACATGTCAAAGCAATAGAATCAGATAGAAATCGGGAGAAATACAGAGTGTTGAAGCTCTTGGTCATGTATGCAGTCTGTTGATGTCAATCGTTGAAGATCGTCGTCACGTGTTCGTTCCGTTGCATTCGGTCAAGTTAGATGGCTCTCATGGGCTTATGCACCCAATACTATTATGTGGCTGACAGAGATGTGTTGAATGAGGTATAAAGCTAAGGGTATAATACTAGCTAACTCGCATATCTCCAGGAATTCGAAGATAAGATATGCTCCGTGGCCATCAAAGATCAGGACGTGCTTTTCACCCTTTTTGAGACGGTCGGGTATAACAGTCGCTAAGATAAAATGATGGAGCTATTCAGACGCAATTTTATTAGAAATTATCGGATATATTGGGTGGATATAAATCCTTGGGAGTGCACAAATCGTTCTATGCACTATCGAATCAGGATACACAGTGATGCACACGGAGCATTCGTGTACGATC
The DNA here is from genome assembly GCA_037356195.1 of Penicillium sp. F50. Classification (NCBI taxonomy): domain Eukaryota; kingdom Fungi; phylum Ascomycota; class Eurotiomycetes; order Eurotiales; family Aspergillaceae; genus Penicillium; species Penicillium sp. F50. The sequence continues at coordinate 96,434 of JAYXSA010000064.1, forward strand.
GGATCAGATAGACTCAGGCATACGATTCACATGAATCGGAAGCTAACGAATGATGAATGGACTCAGATTGATAGGAAGCTATCGAATATCATCAATGGTTGAACTTGATCGAATTAGCTATAGGGGAACAGGCAGTATTTATCCTCATGGATATCGAAGGAATGAATCATTAGACTTCCGCAAAGCCCAACTTTGGGCCCAGGTATCGGGCCCAAAGCCCAACCCACCGTGGGCCGGGGGTCGAACCTCTGGGCCCAAAGCCCAGCCCCCGGCCCATCATGGGCCCCCACTGGGCCCCCACGAAAGCCCATTCTTGCATAACTTCTTGGCCTTGGCACTCATAAAGTAGCTGAATCATCAAAATAAATGACCGTTTTTTACGCCTGTTCTGGTCCGTTCACTGAATTCCACCATATCATTGCTTTGTTAAGTGGGAATTTTAGAGTATTTCTTGAAGTTTAGACTTATTACGCTTATTATTCTATTAATCACTAGTTAATAATGAAATCAGAGATGTATTAGTGGATTAAGTAATGTTTAATGTGAACTTTAAGGAATATATATTTATCTCTAGTAGGAGTATATATAACCCTCAGCAGAAGTATTCTAGATTATGCAATTTTCTTAATCTTACATTATTTAATCTAGTTTTCATTCTAAAAGAAAGGTAATTCCTTCTTCTCTAGTCTGGCTAATTTAAATCGTCGCTAAATAAGCTAATATATGGACTAGCTAAGTTTCTAAATTTTTTTCATCTATGGAGTTGAAATATTTTGAGGAAAAATTAGTTGAATAGGCTGGGAATGGGCTGGGAATGGGCTATTCGTGGGCTTTTTATGGGCTTTTTGGGCTTTTTGTGGGTTTTGTGGATACTTTTGGGCCTTGAATGGGCTTTGGATGGGCTTTGGATGGGCTTTGGATGGGCTTTAGATGGGCTTCGTGGGCTTTATGGGCTTTCGATGGGCTCGCTCCACTTAAATCATGATTCTTATCCAATAGGCGACGTACGACTATTTTCGTTTGACAGATAGATTTATTATTGATCTACTCTACTGTCAAAAGGAAGGCAGCCTTCGATAATGTACTCCCTCTCTCCCCTTTCTTCTAATCTTCTTATTACCTACTTTGAACAATCTTTGCTAACTTTATAATGTCACAAAGCCAGCACTCTGACTTCGCATCGTCTTTATATGATGTTGAGTTCGATAATTCAGCATATCTCACCCCTTCAAACTTTCCAGCTACTCCAACAGAGAGTCAACCAGTCATCAATACCCCTGAAGATTCCTTCCTCCGACCGGCAATTCCTACTTTAATCCTACCTACGTTTGAACGAGTTGGACCTGATAGAAGAAAGCTCTACTTCCTCTATAACGGAATGGCTCACAGCGACTGGGTAGAATGGTGGTTACAAACTGACTATGGATCTAAGAGTAAGATCAGTTGGGACTCAAACCACCTTTCGGATATTTGGAAACACTACGTTCAGGTTGCCCATAGTGTCGATGGCGCTGCAAAGGTAATGTGTAAGCGTTGCTCCGCTATCCTTGAGCACCCTTATACTATCAGAAAGGATGCCAATGGGAAGGATGGACGCCATGGTACTACAACTATGGCAAGGCATATTAAAACCATATCTTGTCAAAAAGCCACGGGCGCACGCCAGCAGAAAGGGGAAATCACAAGATTTCTTCAAGTAACAGTACAACTAGCCAATTATTATCCTTTCATTTCAATTACTAACTTCAATTTACCTAGGATCATACTCTGGCCGATAGAGCATTCTCGCAAGAGGAGTGGGAAGATAATCTCTTACAATTCATCACAATCAACCGGCTTCCATTCCATCTTATTGAGCATCCAACATTTCAACGCTTAATATCACAAGCTCAATCCGCCCCAAACCCTCCAATTATTCCCTCTGCTGATACGATTCGCCGTCGACTATCTATCCGAGTACAGGAAAGACAACGGTCAACTCTTCAAATGCTTCCAGCAGAATCAAAGATATCAATTGCATTAGATTGCTGGACCTCTCCATTCGGACAGGCGTTCATGGCCATCACCGGTTATTTTATCGACGTTGATTGGGTATACCGTGAGGTTCTTCTTGGGTTCAAACCTCTTTATGGGGCTCATACGGGAGCCAATATGAGTACTGTTCTCCTAGAGACATTAATTGATCATGGGATTCAAGACCAAATATTTGGATTGACTACTGATAACGCGTCAAACAATAAGACCCTTATTGACTCTCTACAGCAGGCTCTGCCTAAGGATGTTAATATTATTCGAACTCCTTGTCTTGCACATGTCATCCAGCTTAGCTTGAATCAGCTTCTTGATCGTTTAAAAGCAGCCCCGCTTAATGATGCCGCTGAGACTAAATGGACCGACCGCCAATCAGCATTAGCGAAAGCGAATGCACAATCTCAGGACCGGGAGATCGCCCATACCTTGAATAAGGTCCGATATCTCGCAATTTACATCCGCGCGAGTCCTCAGCGACGGGAGGCATTCACTAGCTTACAACCTCAGGAGCAAGCGCTTATGCCACTCCAGGACGTACGAACTCGATGGAATTCAACATTTCTTATGCTTCGCCGGGCAAAAAGACTCCGTGCTTTCTTTAGGCCCTTTTGTGCCGATTACAGCTGCCCTGAGATGGCCCTTGATGACGATGAATGGCGACAGATTGACTACCTTCTTTGCATCACTAAACCATTCTTTGATTACACAATCGCGCTTTCAAAGACTCGAGATGTAACGGCCCATCTTGTGTTACGGATTTACAATGTGCTTTTTGAGCATCTGGAGAATTCCATTAGCCAGCTTCGACGGAAGCGTGTGGTATGGAAGCAGCAGATGCTTATATCTCTAGAAGCTGGCCGATTAAAGCTTGATGAGTACTATTCGCAAACAGATAATGTCCACGGGCATATCTATGCAATTAGTACTATGCTAGCACCAGATAGCAGATTCCAATTTTTTCTTTCGGATGACTGGGATAAAACTTGGCGAGATCAGTATCGAGCCTCATTCCAAACAACGCTCGCTCCTTACCAAGAACGTCTCGCTATCTCTCAAGGTCCCCAAAACTCCTCCTCCAGAGCACGACCTAGCTCAGTACTTCATAACCTACTTCATAGCCACAAGCCTAAAGCAAAGCCAGCCGGAGATGAAATGACTCAGTATCTTGATAGTGGTATGTTTAAGCATTATTATCTTTACGCAGTACTAATCATATAAAAGATATCACTGATTCCGAGCCGCTTACTTTCTGGAAAGAGAATCAAAGCCGCTTTCCAGCGATCTCTCTCCTTGCACGGGATATTCTCTCTATCCCAGCAACAGGTGCTGGTGTAGAACGACTATTCAATACTGCACGCGATATTTGCCATTATCGCCGTGGTCGTATGAAGTCTGAAACAATTCAAGAGCTTATGATGTTTCTTTGTACATCAAGATTCGACCTCGAAGTACAGGAGGCGAGAGAGCTTGAACGGTTCTTCACCTTTGAAGAACTTGAAGCTTTAAGAGAAGAGAAGAATGAGAAACCTGATGATATTGAGATAGAGATGATAAGTGATACTGAAGAGCAGGCTAATATCTCTGATAATCAAAGTGAGGTTGATGATATGGATGATGATACTAGGGATAAGAATCATGAGACTGAGCCGCAACTACCAGAGAGTAGTACCCAGCTACGTACATCAGGGAGGAAGAGAAAGACTATTGAGGATGATTTATATGAGCGTTACTAAAGGGTAGATAATTGAGAAAATGATATACTCTATAATTATTACTTTATTCTATTAGAGAAGGATTAGGACTGTTATAGAATTACCAAAAAATACTACTTAAATGCGCATTAATTATGCAATCGTGTGAAATGAGTATGTTTACACTGTTTGGTAGAGAATGGGCCCCCATTGGGCCCCCATAATGGGCTATGGGCCTAGTTAGAAAGCCCAAAGCCCATTATGGGCCGGAGAACTGGAACCAAAGCCCAGCCCACTCGTGGGTTGGGCTGGGCTGGGCCGTGGGCTTTATGGGCTCTGCGGAAGTCTACCCACGCAGGTGCTATATCTTATTTTTGAGACGAAGCGATGACTTGTTAACGTGCGTGCGGTGTCTGCACCTGATCCGCGCAGCTTGAACTCCAATAGCAGAAATGCCGTATGTGTCCTAAGGTGTCCTCCGTCCGCTGTAGGCGTTTAAGCGTCCCGCTGAGTTAACTGCAAATGATCATATACGAGAAGGCTGAGGAGCAGGCTGCATGATGACTCTATTGAACTCGCTGCGAAAAGACCCGGTTGGTGGGATGATGATTGGGTTACGCTTGAGACTGTAGCTAGGGCGATGATGCTCCTGCACGGGATTGCGATAGATTAGACCGGAGATTATGCGGACTCTGTGCCGCTGTAAATTGCTAGCCCCGATCACGGGAAGACCTAAGGGGTTGGCACACAAAACTGGCTAATGAAGGCATCTATATGTCCTCGAAGTCCGACGAGTGTGATCGAATCCCAAACATCCGTTCCGCGAATCTAGGATTATTTTGCATTGCTACTCTTGCGGATGAGACCAGTGCCGGGCATAGAAAGGGGCTATGACGCTAAAAAATGCGAACCACGACCTAACTATTCCTTGCCTATAGGTCTAGACCACTACGAATCTCCCGTTCTCGCCCCTTTTAATTATGTTGGTGCTTGCAACCTCTGTGTGGCGATGCCGAGAAGCAGCGGCCCTACTTAGCGTTCGTTCTGAGAAGTGACTTTAGATACTATATAAGCACTTCTCACTCCCTATCCTTTTTCTCTGTCGCAAAATAGTATACTTCAATTTTCTTCCTGATAATCTCGACACTATGACTATTAGCCTTGATAACATCAGCTTCTACTCTCTAACCCCTCCTGCGAAGCCTCCTCTATGTACCTTCCCTGTTTCCTGCTGGAAGCTATATGAGACTCCTCTTGCCTCACGAGCTATTTCGCGTGCACTTCCACCTAGGGCGCCTACTCCTAGGACGACGATTATCCTAGCTTCTGATGCTAGGCTAGATGTGTCCCCGCGATCTAGGGCTCCTGCGAGAGAAGACTATGATTTGCGTGCCGTTTGCAATGAATTTGATATCGAATTAGAGAGGATCGTTAGGGCGCAAAACTGCTAGGTCACGCGAGAGGCTGATCTAACCTTGCATCGCGACTTAGGGCTCCTAAACGGAAATGATACCGATGGGCCTCAAGACCAGTGCACGTCTTCGGTTCTAGGTATGTCGGACTGCTTATGGAGTGCAGACCAGAGAACTTCACTAATATTAATCTATCAGAGCATCCAGACCAGTGCCCTTTCGTAGAGGCTGTTAGTGACTCAGACCAGTTTTTCATACCAGCAAAACTAGATTTGCATCATTTCGGTAAGCACGACTGTTATCTTTTTGTTTAGCTTAGTTCTCTTACACACAATAGGTCCGCCCTTTAACCCAACCGAAAAGCTTGAATTGTATCGAGACAGTACTCTATTATTAGGAACTTGCGACGAGACCAGCAAGGATTCTGCTTCACCCGAAGTCAGCTTTCCTTATACGCGTACATCACCTTCACCCTCGCTGGATATACTAGAAAGTGTACAGCATCTTCAAGCTAGACCTGTCGCTAGTGTCATTATAGGACACGAATCAGCCGTGGATAACACTAAGACTAGGCCAGAAAGTTCCGGAGACCGGGCAGAAGGCCGGGGGGATAGCATAACCACAGTGCAAAGTGTACAGACTAGTAGCCCCTCGGTCAAAGAGGCTGGTCTAGGGAATGATGAAAAAGGCAGACTCACCGAGGAGAGTCAAGCGACTGCACTCTCCTGGTTCGGACCGCGAATTCGTCCGCTCGAGCAATCGAAAAGCCCTTTAACTCACACCCGTTCCCTTCGTCCGCAACCAAGTACAGACGCGGCCCGGTCAGAGCGATTGCCTACCGTTTTAGTGCTTATCCCAGCCCGTCGAACAGATAACTTAGTGTCAAGTACGAAGACGAATCCTCCAACTGGAGCACGACGTTACAGTCGTCGGGGCGGCGGCGACAGCAGCCATCTTCACCATGATCGGGCAGCACGCGCACTGACAGGGGAAGATTTACTATTTTCAGGGGGATCCAATTCTAAGACAAGAGGACGCCCACGAAAGAGACCGAAGAGGGCAACGGAAAACACCTCAGCCTCGACTAATGAACAATTCCTAAATCCTTTAGTGGGTGCTTTAGACGTCACCCTAGGTAAAAAACAAGAGATCTTCGGACGTGGCATTCTTCGTATTCAAGCTCACGGTCCTCGGCATGTCTTTTTCATGTCGTTCCTTCCAGAGGAGCCCCACCAGCCGTCTATACCATCTACCTTTGAAGACGAGGAAGAGCATTCCCGCTCTCGGGATTCAGGCGTGTCTGCACATTGTAAAAACCGAATTGGCAACCAGCATTCAGAGCAATCCTTCAGGAAAGGGCCCCGAACTGGAAAATCAAACGGGCGAGCCCAAACGCTATCTAAAGACGACCAGCTTTTGATCGAATTGAAGGAAGAGCGGAGCTTGCCGTAGAAGCGAATCGCAGAGTATTTCCCTAGAAGATCTGTAGGTTCCCTATAGGTGCGCTATTGTACACGCCTCAAGGGCCGCAAGGCTGGAAATTCTAGGCGGTCTAGGCGCAATTCTAACGTGACAAGCGGATCTTCGTACAGAGGCACATCCCGCGAGGCAGTTGAAGCCGCCGGTAGTAGGTCTAAAAACACTGAAGGTGCGGCAAGACAGCGATATGGTCCACCTCGGCGCAGGCAAATCGTGGACCGCTATTCCCCAATTTGATTGAGCATAGTTAGTTATTGTTATGTATTGATATCGTCTAAAACGTGGCTAGTCCACCAGTGTCCAGCACCTTTAGCATGTCGGGTCGAGTTGAACGTTACCAGGTTTCGAATCAACATCCATCAAACAAGTGCTGCTTCGTCCTTAGTGAACTTTATCATCCCTTACTATCCCTACTATCTTTAGCTAATTCATGTTGCTGCCACAGCTAGATATTCATATATCTATGTAAGCCTACAACTATATAGAGAGGAACTAAATACATTCACAAAGGTAACTAGAAATAACAAATGTGAATTCAAAAGGTCAAAGTACTTTTATACCGTGTCGGCCCTCGGCTGGGTAGACGGGATCCAGTAGGTTTATGCCACCTACCTTGACTCTAGCTTCCCGCTGTGGGGATATTTCCCAAAAATGACTAGGTTCACGGTCACCGTAAGAGGAATGTCACCTCCAGCCCCACTGGTTTGGCTGGAACCCGGTGCCCACAGTGAAGCTCCCAGGTACGATTTTGCTATAGTTCACTCGGTCCCAAAAGAGAGTGGCAAACCCGCCAAGTTCTTGATCCAAACGGGAAGAAGGGGAGTTCTAGAGTCAAGGGGCTATAAAGGTTTACTAGATGAATGCTGTTTAGGAAATATAACGGTTGTGAATATTCTCCTGTCTAGGTTTGTAATGGCGGGCCCTTGTATAAATGGGAACCTGAGATCTCGTGATCGTCGGATGAATAATAATCCGCAATGCACCCCTGGCAAGGTCTCGACCTGAACCCCAATGTTTTGGTTAGGGTGCGTTCAATATGTCGTTCCTGTCTTTAAATAGGAGCAGTATAGCCGCGTCCACAGCAAACTCAGTCTCCTCACTTCATGTCAGACAGAACGGGTGAATGCCATCCCTAGTGGGCTTACTGGATGTGCTCAATTGGTCGAAATGACCGTGGAAGAAGCAATGAAGCTTCTTCGAGAGTCAAGCCTCATAGCCGTGCTCTTTCTCAGTCAGATAGTGTAGACCTCTGTTGCTTTTTCTCCGTTGGGGCGTCTAGATGAACATCTTGCTTCGCATTGAGAGACAGCAAGCAGCCTTTAAAATTCAAGCCAACCGCACTTTTCTCCGCACCTCAAAAAAAAAAAATATATTAATGTTAGTAATACATCAATCTCCCCAATCTTGATATTTCGTGGTCGCTTGATATATCATCAGGCGACTTCATGATCGTTTGGAAATGGCATACTCCCTGTATATTCAAGGGCTAGAGAATATGAAATCATTATGATGGCGGACAGAGTGGTAAAATTAAGATTCGAGAAAGTTTACATCGAATGACGGTGTTATATGGCTAGCGTGGCTACTCGCAACATAATAAGCGAACTTGGACTCCGACATTCAGTCACCCCCACTTCTGCCCTTGGAAGGTTCCGTTCTTTCTTCCCACCCCACGTTAGCTCCTCTCGGTTAACTTCTTGAATAGAGTTGTGAAAAGATCGAGCGTCAGAACGTGCTCGCACTGTTATTCTTTTCTAAGGCTCTCTTTGTGTTATGTATCAACTTACCGAGGATGATCTCGACGATTCCCCCGATCAAGATACCCCTATCATCCGAGCCGCGGCCAAGCGGGACTCAGCTCTACTGGAAGCCCTTTTGGTCCGTCATGCAGCATTAAGTGCAGAAAATGATATGACCGAGAGGGAACGCCGTCGACTGCAATACTTAGGGCCAAGTGGAGTCATGCCCGTGCCTGCGTATCTATCGCCTATCATATCTGCCACCAACGCCCGTTTGCCGCACAATGTCCGTCTTCTCTTAGCCGCAGGAGCAAATCCAAATGGCATAGACATTATTAATATTGGAGACTATTCAGTCCGGTATATCCGCGGCCGCCATTTCAGAGACGATACAAATAGCACTGCGGCGTGCAAGCCTCGGGCCTTCGTCTTAGCAAATGCGCAGCAGAAGGGGATAAGTCACCAAATATGTCCCTTGACCCAGGAGGAACTCGATGAACGAGCTCGTGGCTTTCCTCGGTTTTGGACGGAACCGAATGTTCCTGGTCAGAGACTGAGATCGAGCCTGAACCGGGCGTTGACAGGGCTAGAAACTGCGGCCAGGGCTGGCAGTCTGGAGATTCTTGATATGCTACGTGCGGCTGGTGCTGATGACTCCGCATGGGTGCAAGAAGTCTCGTTAGACGAGAAACAATTTCAAGTTGAAGATGCGGATTGGTCAATATCATTTTTGTCTACATCGTCGCCTGTTCATGAGGCCATTGCAGCAGGTCAGCAACCCATGCTTCGACATCTACTTTCTTCCTGTGGGTATTCGCCCAATTATCGTCCCTATGCTGCACCAACCGTCGCTCTTCCACCACTATCTTACGCCATTGCTCGATGCGATTTGAATGATTCTGGGGTACAGAAATGTCTGGTCGATCTTTTGTCTCACCCTCAGTTGGATGCGAATTTACGCACACCAATCTTCGAAGTCCATCCTCTCCACTTCGCAACTGCGCACCATAACCCAGAGCTCCTATCATGGCTAGCAGCCTTTATTCCTGGTGGATATGGATCTGCAGGCACCACGTCACTGGGGCACACTTTACTTCATATCGCTGCACTTCCTTTTACAGCCCATCAAATCGTGACTCGCAATCCGGATGTAGCAAGGAGCATTCACTGCGCTCGCACGTTGGATTCAAAATGGAAATACCATAGGCTACCTAGTCCACTTCACATGGACTTCTCTACCCCCGAGGAGGTTGCCTACCCAAATGATCCAATTCCCATGACAGTTGCGCAACAGCAGGCACAACAGGCCACTATCAGGGTTTTGTTAGAATGGGGAGGTATCGATGTCAGAGCAAAGGATGTGGATGGAAACACCGCTTTGCATTACCTAGCAGGAACGTTGAACATGAGTGATATTACACTTGCCATGGTTCGGGCAATGGATGGTGGCGAAGAAGTATGGCAAGAATCAAAAAATGGCTATGGGGTAACTCCGAGGCGGATGTGGGGAGAATAAGCTCAGGGAAGTTGAGCTAGTCTCAATCCCTTTGCCGTATGAACCGAGATATCACTACTACTCAAAATCTACAGAGATCCTGCCTGGTTCTGCCTTAGCCTGGCAGCTTCTTTTGATTTCCAGCCCGCAGCCCTGGATACGCATCCTCGGCTTCAGCATGGTAGCGTGCAGTGGTTAGGCTCCACGCAAAGTTGCCTGCTGTCACCAGATTGAGTACATCAAACCATTTAAGTATTCTGCCGGTCATACCACTAGGGACCACGTAATCGGCTTTCAACTTGCAAAACAGTTCCTCGCGAGCCATGATTTCACACCGGACCATCTTCTTAGCTCCGATTGCATCAATTCCATATAACTTCATAAAAAAAAAACAGCACTGGTAATCTGCACACTGCCTCCCTTGGCCTCGTAGTTCTGTGGCTCCTTTCCACAGGGAAAATAGTCATTAGCTAGAACCTAAGCATCATATGCGGCACGTGTGATAGCTGAGATTGACTTCGTCTCTTCGTCCGTGAGATAAAAATCCATAGAAAAGGCCACTAAGCGCGTAGTCCATCTGTTTAACACAATTAGCGCAAAACCTTTCTCTCAATGTCTTTGGATTGTGATGTCTTACGTGATAGACTCTAGCACAAAGGGCCTCTAAGATTCCAGGCTTCCGTGGGACATATCTGCCTTGGGTGTTTGGCATGCATAAGTGGATCTACCAGATTAAAGAGGTTAGGCAGGCTATTTTCGTAGGATTCTTCGGGCCTATCGGCGTTTCTGCCGTCTTCTACCTGTTTGTGAGCTTGGAGTTTATCAAGGAACATCTAAGCAACGAGAATGGGGTTCCTCGAAGCGACGTCGAGGAACTTAGTGAAATAATTCGGGTTGTCGTTTGGTTCCTCGTAGTCTGCAGCGTTGTAAGTTGCCCTATTCATGCTTCTTTATTGCCGCGTAGGCGTCTAATGCTATATAAGGTCGTCTATGGGCTTAGTATCCCTCTTGGAAAAGTGGGATGCCTCATCCCCCGGACCTTTAGCCGAGTTCTAAGTGAGACCCTTAGCGATGAGCCGCAGGCGGTGGAAGCTCGGCGTAGGATCCCGGTACTAGGTAAGTATCTTGTCCGAAACCCTGGGGATGTCGAGTCTAGGCGTGTTCAGCGCCCTACTATCATATCGGGCCCGATAAACCCTCGTCACCCTTATACGGAGGCAAGTACGTCGGGCGATCTATTGCAAGCAGTTACAGTATTGGGTCCGACGAGCCAAATTGAGGTCGAAGCTAGGATAACAACTCTGGCCCTAGTTCTCCGCGAGCGGGATATTCGGTTTCTTGACGAAAGTCAAGCTAGTGTAAGGATATACTCTATAAGTCAGGATAGAGGCCTGTCAATCAGGTAGGAGAAATAGACCAAGTGTATTGTGTAAACTGGTCAAAGACTGTCTCTTGAGGAATAGAATATTCCCTCAATCATAGATCAATTTATATACAATCTTATCATTCAAAACAGGAAGGAGGATCATCCTTACTCAGGAGGGAGGGGCATCAGGAATACGAGGCGTTGTGTAACCATCCTGCAGGGATCATGAGAAGGGAAGGCCACCCGATCCCCTATCGAAAGGCCACCGATCGGCAGCCTAGATCCTCAGGCACCAAAGTGTGAATAACCTCATCCAAGGTTTATCGTCACAATTCATCCCCCCTCTATGGCCCGCGGGCCCTCACGCGGGGAAAGGGTGTATAAACAATCAGGAAAGGCAGCAATCAGATAAGGAGGGACAATGTAGGCCGAAAAGGGAAACAGGCAGCAAAGCTTGCCTAAATGGGAGGCAAACAAAGGAACACGCGCCTTTGTTTATATCACCATCACCACCCTCTTCTTCTTCTTCTTCTTTTCACCATCTCCCTCATCCTCATTCTCCTTCGCTCTCCACCCACCACTCAATATTCGCCCGTTTCGCCTCATTTTCGCCACTGAATACGCACCGAAACCCTCACGATGGTCCGCCGAAAGGCGCCCCGGACTCGGGCGACCCATGCGGTCCCCCAGAGGCCAAAACATTTTTGGTGCATGCACTGTCTGCGGACCTCGGTCAAAAATTACAAGCCAGAGCAGGATGTTGCCTTTGAGATCGACTGTGTCCTGGATGCTAAGGTTTCCATCGCGTGTCGCCAGTGTTCCGCCCGCAGTTCGACCTGCATTCCGGTACGTTTCGTCAACCCTTTTAGAGGCGTTTCTGACTTTGGCAGGCCTCCACCTTGATGCTCGGGGACGCCCACGATCTGGCCGCGATTATCGCCTGGGTCGAGAAGGTTTTCTGGGAGGATCAGGAGGATCCCGACCAGGTCGGCGTCCTGCGTGAATGGCCTTACCCCCAGACTGTTCGCCAGGAGGTCGCCGAGGCTTTGGTGGATCTTTGCCGGTGTTTCGACAACGCTGAGCAGGCCTAAAGGTATTCCGGCCCTGCCCCGGGGGGGGGTCTCATAGTTAAGGAGTGGAGCCGCAGGGGGGGGGGGCACGATTTTAGGATCCACAATCATGCCCCCCCCCCCAAGTACCTTAAATTTTAAGATTTTTTGATCGGGTTTTTGAGATCTTTTAAAACGAGTATAGATCCTATTAGAATGGCAAAAAATAATCAGCGATTTCTTAATAGAAGGTAGAAACCCTAGGGGGGTAGGCTTACCATGATTTTTTTTTGATGGGGGATGCCAAGGCCAGGACCGGCGGATAGGCTATGCCCGATTCGGCCAGGTTTCTGCCTTAGGACTGTTGGGGTAAGGACTGTGGCCTCAGGAATCAGGCAATAGTTGCCTGAATTCGCCAGTCCTGGCCAGTATCCTATAGATGCATCCACCATAGGCCATGCACCATAGGCCATCCACTATAGGCCGTCCACTATAGGCCGTCCACCATAGGCCGTCTACTATAGGCCGCGTGTATAGGCCGTTCGTCATAGCCGGGTGCATAGGCCGTTTATTATAGGCCATTCATGATGATCTATGCATTATAGGCCATGCATCATGATCTATGCATCATGATCTATGCATCATGATCTATGCATCATGATCTATCCATCATGGGCCATCCACTATAGGCCATGCATCATAAGCCATGTGTCAACATGAGAATGAGCATATGCCGCCGAATGTGATCGAATGTGGCCGAATGGAAGCTAGTGTGTCACATGATCACATGACCCCATCCCTCGATGATCTTCAACGATCTATTCCATGAATGGAAGAGCTTCAACACTCTATGCATTAGATTGATTCGCATCATTTCTATGGTATTCTACCATGATTCATTCCTTCGATAAATACTGCCTGTTCCCCCATAGCTAGTTCGATCAAGTTCAACCATTGATGATATTCGATAGTGTCCTATCAATCTGAGTTCTTCATCATTCGTTAGCTTCCGATTCATGTGAATCGTATGCCTGAGTCTATCTGATCTGATCGTACACGAACGATCCGTGTACATCACCGTGTGTCCTGATTCGATAGTGCATAGAACGATCTGTGCACTCCCAAGGATTTATACCCACCCCATAAATCCGATAGTTATGAGCCCGATCGCTGCGGCCTAAAGGTATTCCGGCCCTGCCCCGGGGGGGGGTCTCATAGTTAAGGAGTGGAGCCGCAGGGGGGGGGGGCACGATTTTGGGATCCACAATCATGCCCCCCCCCTAAGTACCTTAAATTTTGAGATTTTTTGATCGGGTTTTTGAGATCTTTTAATACGATTATAGATCCTATTAGAATGTCAAAAAATAATCAGCGATTTCTTAATAGAAGGTGGAAACCCTAGGGGGGTAGGCTTACCATGATTTTTTTTTGATAGGGGATGCCAAGGCCAGGACCGGCGGATAGGCCATACCCGATTCGGCCAGGTTTCTGCCTTAGGACTGTTAGGGTAAGGACTGTAGCCTCAGGAATCAGGCAATAGTTGCCTGAATTCGCCAGTCCTGGCCAGTATCCTATAGATGCATCCACCATAGGCCATGCACTATAGGCCATCCACTATAGGCCGTCCACCATAGGCCGTCCACCATAGGCCGTCCACTATAGGCCGCGTGTATAGGCCGTTCGTTATAGCCGGGTGCATAGGCCGTTTATTATAGGCTATTCATGATGATCTATGCATTATAGGCTATGCATCATGATCTATGCATCATGATCTATGCATCATGATCTATCCATCATGGGCCATCCACTATAGGCCATGCATCATAAGCCATGCATCATGGTCTATGCATCATAGGCCATGCATCATAAGCCATCCACTATAGGCCGCGTGCATGGCCGCGTGTATGGCCGGCTGAATAGGCCGTTTATCATAGGCCGTTTATCATAGGCCGTTTATCATAGGCCGTTTATCATAGGCCGTTTATCATAGGCCATCTCCTATGTGCCATTCATGATATACCATTCGTCATGTGCTATTCATCATAGGCCATCCACCATGGGCCGTCCACCATGGCCATCCACCATAGACCGTGTGCATAGCCGGCTGCATAGGCCGTTCACCCTAGGCCGTTCATCCTAGGCCATTTATCATAAGCCATCTACTATAGTCTATTCACTATAGCCGATTCATCATGGCCGATTCATTATGGCTGATTCATCATGGCTGATTCATCATGGCTGATTCATCATAGGCCATTCATCATAGGCCATTCATCATAGGCCATTCATCATAGGCCATTCATCATAGGCCATTCATCATAGGCCATTCATCATAGGCCATTCATCATAGGCCATTCATCATAGGCCATTCATCACAGGCGATTTATTATAAACGATTCACTATGGGCGATTCATCATGGCCGGCTGCATAGGCCGTTCATCATAGGCCGTTCATCATGCGTCATTCATCATAGGCCGCGAGGGCCGGCCGCCATAGGTGCCGCTAGGGCCGTTTTTGACACACCTAGATCTACCAGTTCACGATATTATCTATTTTTGACACACCTAAATCTGCCAGTTCGCGATATAAGCCATTTTTGACATACTCAAATCCTCTAGGCTGGCCATGATAGGTCCTGCTAGGGCCGTCCGCTATAGGCCGCGAGGGCCGGCTGCTATAGGCCGCGAGGGCCGGCTGCTATAGGCCGCGAGGGCCGGCTGCTATAGGCCGCGAGGGCCGTTTTTGACATACCTTAATCTGCCAGTTCGCGATATAAGCCATTTTTGACACACCCAAATCCTCTAGGCGGGCCATGATAGGTGCTGCTAGGGGCGTCTCTAATAGGCCGCGAGGGCCGGCCGCCATGGGTGCCGTTGGGGCCGTTTTTGACACACGCATATCTACCAGTTGACGGCATACTAGTTTTGACACAACTAAATCCTCTAGGATAGCTAGAATATGCGCGCTGCATAGGCCGGCTGTATAGACCATTCATCAAAGGCCATTCATCATAGCCGGCTGCATGGGCCGTTTATTATAGGCCGTTCATCCTAGGCCGTTCATCCTAGGCCGTTCATCCTAGGCCGTATGCCTAGCCTATCTAGTATAGATCATCTAGTGTAGACGATCTAGTATGCATAATTTGGTAGACCTTATTGACTGGAGGGTGGTTCCGATAAATCGTGTTGAATCTTGGCAGATATATATATCTTTAGAAGGGTTGGTCTACTACAGCCATTTTTGACTGACCTGAATCCACCAGTTCGTGATATAATATAGCTTTGAGACACCCAAATCCTCTATGCTAGCCATCATAGGGGCCGCGAGGGCCGTCTACCATAGGTGCCGCTAGGGCCGTTTTCGACACACCTCGATCTACCAGTTCACGATATAAGCTATTTTTGACATACCTATATCTGCCAGTTCGCGATATAATATATCTTTGAGCCACCTAAATCCTCTAGGCTAGCTATAGTAGGCGCGCTGCTAGGGCCGTTTCTTATAGGCCGCGAGGGCCGTCTGCTATGGGTGCCGCTAGGGCCGTTTTTGACATAGCTAAATCTACCAGTTGATAGCATGCCAGTTTTGACACACCTAAATCTGCCAGTTTGGGATATAAGCTATTTTTGACACACCTAGATCTGCCAGTTCGCGATATAATATATCTTTGACACACCTAAATCCCCTAGGTAGGCCACGATGGGTCCTGCTAGGGCCGTCTGCTATAGGCCGCGAGGGCCGTCTGCTATAGGTGCTGCTAGGGCCGTTTTTGACACACGTAAATCTGCCAGTTCGCGATATAATATATCTTTGACACATCCAAATCCCCTAGGTAGGCCACGATAGGTCCTGCTAGGGCCGTCTGCTATAGGCCGCGAGGGCCGGCCGCTCTGGGTGCCGTTGGGGCCGTTTTTGGCACAGGTAAATCTACCAGTTGACAGCATACCATTTTTGACACACTTATATCTGCCAGTTCACGATATAATATATCTTTGACACACCCAAATCCTCTAGGCTGGTCATCATAGATCCTACTAGGGCCGTCTCTTATAGGCCGCGAGGGCCGTTCAATCTAGGCTAGGTGCATAGGCTATTCATCATAGGCCGGCAGGTGCATACGCCGTTTTTGACAGACGTGAATCTGCCAGTTCACGATATAATATATTTTTGACATACCCAAATCCTCTAGGCTCGCTATGATAGGTCCTGCTAGGGCCGTCTCTTATAGGCCGCGAGGGCCGGCCGCTATAGGTGCCGCTGGGGCCGTTTTTGACATACCTAAATCTGCCAGTTCACGATATAATATATCTTTAACACACTCAATAGGCTATCTAGTAAGGCTATCAACTATAGATAGGGAAACGCCCTAGATTCGCTAATATAGCCTAATCTAGCTATCTAGCCTAGTATGGATGCTGATTCCAATGCCCTCCAGCAAATCGATAGAATACCCATGCTGCTAGAACCATCTCAGTATCTAACTCCCATCGAGCCTCGTAGAATTCCCACGGATGCCAATCCTTAGGCACCCAGTCACTATCAAGATAGACCTCTTCTAACCTGCGCTGCCCTTGATCTTTGACTGTATAACCTAGGGTCCAAAAGGTCGTGAGTAGATCTGATGAAAAGCAGCTAGGCCCCCTCCGTCAGCAATCCACCCCTGCAAAGCTTAGTTGGTAGGAAGCATGTGAAGCAGCAGGTATCATTCGCCGGTCTTAGCCGCTTTCGTAGCTTAGCCGCCATTTTCCCTACTCCTCTAGCAGCTTCGCTCTCACAGCTCGCTAGGGAGTGCGCTGCGGCCTGCTGCCTATCCATTCTACTAGATTCTAGACGAATTATTAGCAAGTGTCAACCGATATAGGGCCCTAGGCACACTAGGCCCTAGGCACATCGGCCCTAGGCACATCGGCCCTAGGCGCATCGGCCCTAGGCACATCGGCCCTAGGCACATCGGCCCTAGGCACATCGGCCCTAGGCACATCGGCCTATCAGGATATCAGATGAGGACTTACCTTTCCATAAAAAATAGCAGATCAGACATCGCTCGTTTGTCCAATACCTTACTGCACGCTCAAAGAAATCAAGGTCCTTTGAAATCTGCCAGGCCTGCCGCCGCAGGCGAATACTGACCGACATAGCCATTTCTAAGCGGTCAGCGCATAGATCGCACTGGTTCCAGCTAGGATCACATGCCTCTAGGGCCTTATTATCATAGACCCGAGAGATCACCCGACGGCGGCAAACCTGTTCTAGTAGATACTGGCTGAAATGCTTCTTCTCTAGGGGCACCTCGTCCTGCGTAGCCGGTAGGTGTAGCTGCCCTGGCTGCACTAGGCAGTATGACCAAGATAGGCGATCTGGTGATCGACCAGCCCGGCCTGATTCCTGCATGAAATTCGTCATCTCATAGGCCCCAGGCATAAAATGGATGACTAGATTGACATCAGGGAAATCATAGCCAGCACCGATACCACTCGTAGCTAGTAGTAGAAGGGTATCACCCCTAAACCGCTCTAGCTGATCAAGCTTATCATCATCTGTTAGACTAGCATGAAACCTAGCAGCATAAGGCTGCAAGGCCTCGAATAGGCTATCCACAAGGGCCTTGCTGCGGCAGAAGATAATCACCCTAGCCCTATCCCGCTGCCTAAAGGGCTGATAGGCTATCTCAAAGCGTTTGATGAACTGCATTAGGTAGCCAGCATAGGCTACTAGCCTAAGCCCTACCGGAAGGGGTTCAACCCGATAGGCCATATGCTTTAGCACTGTGGTAGCCCTATAGGTCAAGCAGAGGCGCTCTGGGAGCTGAAGCATACGCAGTAGCTCTTCTTGGAGATGAGCTGGTAAGGTAGCCGAAGCAAAGACCATTGGGACACATAGGCCTAGGGCATACCATACGCGATTCATGATAAGCCGATAGTCCTTGCTTAGTGGGATTAGATGGCACTCATCCCATATCACCCGGCATAATCGCTTCTGGCTAATAAAGTGCTCAGCCATTTCATAGAACTTTGGATGGACGATATGCTCGATTTGAACTAGGATCACCCTGCTCTGGGGATGAACCTCTCGAAAGCCCATAAATGGCTCCCATACCGTTGGCTCTAGCCCTAGGGCCTTTGCCTTCTCATAGAGATCGAGCTTTAGAGAGATCAGTGGGATAATCAATATCGTCACCTGATGAGCAAAGAGGCTAGCCCCTAGGAGGAATAGGGTCGTTTTGCCTGCAGCCGTTGGTAGAATCAGGAAGAAGTAGGGCGTGCGCTTCATCATTAGATAGAAGGCGTCCCGTTGCTCCACGCTTCGGAAGGAAGCCTGATCATCATTGAGAAACTCCCTTAGGACGCTCGTTAGCAGCCCTAGCCCTGGATGGGATTGGCTAGGCACTAGGGGCGAATGGGCTAACTGGCGGATTGCTAGGCTAGAATCAGCATCTAGATCAGATGGCTTATCAGGGCTATAGGTAGGGCCGCTAGTAGGACCGGGGGCGGGGCCGCTAGTAGGACCGGGGGTGGGGCCGCTAGTGGGACCGGGGGCGGGGCCATAGGCAGAGCCGCCAGCAGAGCCGCTAGTAGGGCCATAGGCAGGGCCGCCAGCAGGGCCGGGGGCAGGGCCGCCAGCAGGGCCGCCAGCAGGGCCGCTAGCAGGGCCGGGGGCAGGGCCGCCAGCAGGGCCGGGGGCAGGGCTATAGCTAGCTGCGCGAGGTGCCCCAGCTATGCTCATGAATTCATTGAACTGCCCTATAGAAACTCTTAGGGTTGGTGCAGTAGCCCCAGGGCGAAGAGGGTAGCGGAATTCTACTAGCGGGCGTGCCATTGGTAGGACAATCGGCTCAGCGGGCCTTAGTGAGCTAGGGCCGGTCTCCTCTTTAGGCGCCTGAGGTCGCAGAAGGGCACGATCCCAAAAGAGTGATGATAGCACTAGCTGATCAGGTGATAGGCCGATATAGCTATGCCACCGCTGGCTAAAACTGATTAGGGCCGTCTGAATATCTGCCCGAACCCCCTGGAAACTAGCCACACTCCTACCATAGATAGCTAGGCCTGTGGCCCTGCTATGATTCATTTGGTCAGCCCCTAGGCCCTCATCATCTAGGTCATCAGCTTCCATCTCACTAAGGGTATTCGATAGGCCTAAGCCATAGCGGATAAACCCCTGTACGATATGACGCCAGGCCCTGATATTGATGCGCTGTGTCAGCAGCTCTGCTGTCATTGACCGGAGGGTGCTAGAGAGCACCTTCGATGAAAAGGGCCGATTCGTTCGATAATCATAGAACAGCAGGGCGTGGGCCTCAGGCAGCTGCTGATACAGCGAGATATGTAGGCACTCCTCGAATGGCCTAATATAGGCTAGATAGCCTAATAGTAGGTAGGAGAGCGATTGAGGTAGGGCCCTTACTGCATCCTTTTCCTGGCCATCCCGGTTGAAGGTCTTTGAATAGGCTAGCCGAATAAGGAAGACATGATTGACAGGGTCTAGAAATAGGTTTCTAGGGTTGATCAGGGTATTATGCCATATTACCTGATTGATCTCAGTTCCTCTAGCCGGGGCCCCGCTGGCTATATGGCAGAGGGCTAGAAGGGCCTTTAGCCATCCACGACTAGTTTCTAGGTAGGCTAGGGCCCTAGACCTAGATATTTCGATGGTAGGATAGCTATCGTCACCTAGAATCGGCGAAGACCATTCTGGCAAAAGCAGGGCCCTCTGTAGCAGAAAATCATTAGATTCAGTGCCTAGATAAGCCGATAGGCATGACCATTGGTTAGTCATATTGCCAATATCCTCATAGCGAGCTGCTTGCTGTAGATCTAGGGTAGGTAGGACCTATATATATCTCTCTCTAGGTTAGTATGCTATAGGTAGGTCTAGATAGGGATATATATATAATATAGGACTGACCTGTTGGAAATTGGCGAAATCTAGGAAAAGCTCATTCGATAGCTCTAGGGCTAGCTTTGACACAGCCTTTGTAAGAAAAACCTTTAGATCTTGCTGTGAAATAGTGATCTGAGCATATCGAAGGGTATGGGGTGCTAGGATATGAATCCTTCCAAGCGAGGTAGAAGACTTCATGACAGTGAAGGCTAGGCCCCTAAGCAATAGCACATGACCTAGTGGTGACTCGGCCTGGGCAGTGAAGTACTGCTGCATCCAGGTTCGGATGAAGTTTGCCATCGAATCATCCGGCTTTGGATCAGCAAAGGGACCGGTATGCAGCCAATAGAGGATGATAAATTGGTAGCACTTGATTACTGCTGAATAAGCATGACTGATCTGCTCAAGGGGTTTGAAGCAGTCCCGTATGTAGTTCCGACTATAGCAGGCGAGGAAGGCATATAGCGGCACACTTGTTTGGTCCATCATCCGATGCTGCACTAGCGAGAGGGCTAGGTCCATCACTAGGCTAACCCCTCGGTCCACATAGGTGTTCTCAAAGGTAGCCTGGGGTAGGTCTAGGCCTTCATGATCAGAATCACTATCAGAATCAGATGCATCGATATCAGGGCCAGGGCAAGGGTTCCGGGCATAAGGGCTAGGCTTTAGGGCACTAGGGCCAGGGTTCAGGGCACTAGGGCCATCTCCCCTAGCTACTAGGGCTGGATCAGGTTCAGGAAGGCTAGCTAGGAAGGATTCTAGGGCTTCTAGGGCTGATCGCTGGCTAGGCCCTAGGATATAGAGGCTAGTATAGCTCTGGGGCCCTTCTCCTAGTAGGTCTCGATATGACTTTAGCAAAAAGTGCAGGAAGGCCTGAAACACTAGGCTATATCGCTGTAGGGAATCCTGGTTTTGGAGAGACCGAAGGGGGCGCAGGGACGCCTGATATAGAGGATCCTGGCTAAAGGTATTCAATGCACTTAGCGATTGAATCGTCGTCTGTGGAATCAGGGCATCTCCTCGATATAGTAGGCGGTAGATAATAGCTGATAGCCAGGTCATTTGATCTAGATCGTCTAGCGTGAAGAGGGCCTCTAGTTCGGATGAATCGCGGCCGGAGAGAAAGGTTGGATATCGGCTCTCTGTAAAGAATCCCCTAGCTTCATAGGTTTCCCCTAAGGATTGGATTACCCTTGACCCCTTTAGGCTTTGGCGTAAGGTAGTAAAACCGGCTAGGAATGTATTCCGAATCGCTGCCTGATCTAGGTCTGATTGGGCTACTACCCTAGGGCGCTGGGTAGTTGGGGCTAGGCTAGCACTTGCTCTTGAGAATTCCCTAGACCGCTTCCGTGCTGGTAGGGCTGGTAGGGGTAGGGTTGAATCGTTTACCCTAAAGAGATAGGCTGATCCCTGTAGGGCCTGGACTAGGCACGCTGTTATCTCGTTATGCTGGGCCTTAGCCCCCTTAAGGCTATGCGCATGGAGAATATGGTCACGCATATGACGCTGACTGAGCCTGATCATCTGGCAGATTTTGCATTGGAAGCCTGGCTGGGCTGGTGCGAGGCCTTGGAGTGGATCGATCGGCTGATCTGATTGAATCATATGATGGGCAGCCTGTAGGCCTGATAGGTAGAGAGGATCGAGATCAGATTGACTGATAATCGAGCCTAGATGATCTTTGGCTATATGATCTAGGATCTTTGTGTTGTGGAGGGCTGTTTGGTGGGTTGAACAGATAATTAGACCGTACTGAGGGTGGTAGGTCAAGAATGGTAGTAAAAGGGTTGACATTGTGAACGAGTAGGAAGAATATATATCAAAGATGATTTTGTGATGTGGGAAGAAATTATAGATAGCTAGTTTTAAAGAGATCTCTATCCCATGGGGGTAAATCAAACGCGACGTATTGCATTTAGGGTTATGACTTAAGTATGGCCCCACTTTGCCCGTCAGGGCATGCATTGTATTTATTTTTGGGCACGCATTGCATTTAGATTTACAGCTCGGATAAGTCTAAATTTTGGATATGTGTTTATTTGCCAGTTCACTTAGAACACTTTAAGATTTCAAGCTACTTCAACGATTAGAAAGTCCGTCTTGGCGTAGTTAAAGTTGGCAGGTTTTGGATGGGGTACGATCGGGACGGGTGTTTAGAGCGCTTCCCGACCAGTCCAATGCTAGGTCATTATCACAGTAGTGAGTGTACGCAGTAACTTAGTCATGAGATCGTAGAAAGGTAGGAGGGTTCTCAGGGGTAATATTAATATTTTAGAGAATCATTTATCGCAATATCAATTCATTCGCTCCATCCATCGCTCAATCCCATAATCAGTGGAGCCAGTCAGATCTACTTCATATATATACATTTCATTCACTAGCAATGTCAACTCCAACGGCCGACCAGTTATTCACCCGGCTCCCCGAGTACCATGTCATTGTGTGCCGCAAGTGTCAACATGCCGTACGGCCAACGGGAATTGTTGAGCATTTACGACGGAGCAACCACCAGATCCCCGCACCGCATGCTCGGCATATACAGGAGACAGTTTTAACATAGGACGGATAGGTAGAGGATCCGCAGCAGCTAAGGTTTCCCACGCACGTCCAGCAACCCATCGAGGGGTTAGCTATTCACACCGATGGATTACTATATACCGTCAATTTAGATTGTGGTTATGTTTGCCGCAGCGAACGTAGTATCCGTCAACATTAGCGGAATAAGCATAGTTAGTGTATAGGCGGACAGCGTGGTCGGACTCGACACCAAGATGTTCCCATTATCAACGAGTGCATCAAGCTAGCTATGCAGCGAGTAGCATGCCAGCGATTCTTCACGACTTTAGCCGGTTCACATTATATCCACGTTCAGAACCCCCCCAGCGACCAGCTGCCGGAAGAGCCACCCACTCCCATCGATGTAACAACCCGCATTGCGCAACAGTTAGACCAACTACAGCTAGATGCCCAGACCGACGCCAACACGACCATCCAGGCCGGCGGGGTTGACGAAGCGAATCCATGGCTACGCCGGACGGAGTAGGCTGAATATTTACAAGGGATTGACCCACGCAAGCTACTCAAGACCGTCGAGACCCCGGCCGAGGATGCAGAAGGCATCGAAGCTGTAGCGTATACGATCTAGATTACTATAGGCGAGGTCGGCCGGGTTAGCCAGGAGATCACCAAGGCCACCAGTAATACGATCTGCAGTGACGCTGCGCGTATAGAGAAGAACCAGAGTGTCGCTAAGCCATTGCAGGCATATATGGACATGGCTAGCATTCAGAAGCATGTCGAGCCGTGGCGGCAGATCTTAATGTTTTTTGTCCGGACCCAAGCTCCGCACGAATAGGACAGCCCTCAGTACCAGTTCACACGCCGCCAGCGTCGTGCATTTAGACAGTTGTGGTCCATCGCGCAGCAGCAGACCGACGCCCGTCATAGTCGCCGCCCCCAGGCAGACGAGGAGGATCAAGCTAACGACCGGTGGACTCCATTGCAGGCCGCATATATGCATTTTTGCATAGAGCTATTGAACCAGCGAGCATCGGTGCATAAGTACGAGTGCGCGTTGGTATGCGCATTAGCCGTGCTAGGCCGTTCTCCCCAAGGTTAGCGAGATGCCGACAGTTATCCGCCCGTATTATCGCGGATGATCAAAATTGCACGGTTTATAGTGTTACACACCGCCGTGCGGTTAGATCCTAACGGCAACGAGATTATAATATATTTACGTGGCCGTGCTAGTCGGGTGGACTAGTTCAGTGACAGCCTATTAGACGATAAGGAATATATATTCATAGAACCCGAGGGATCCCCGAGTACCCTCAGCAGTCCACCGTTACCCAGCAGCCATTCCGGCATGGTTCATTTTTCGCAGCCCGCGCGGTATAGTCCCCGTCGGTCGTTTGCCGATTAGGTTACTCGGCAGGTCGATTCGTTTATAGTGCGTGGCACCCGCGGGCCCATACAATAGATGTTGGATTTACGTATGTACGGGTTGAAGATCCATTACAACAGCACGACACCCGGGCATATAACGTGGATAGGCCAAGATGAGATATTGTATAAGGATATCGCATTCACTATAGGCGATTTCCGGGGGTTCATCCACGGGCTGGTCAATATCACGCGTCAGATACTACATAAGCAATTATTGCTGACTGGTGAGTCCACCGAGGCCCCAGCCATTCTATAGGATCAGCTGCGCGACGATCCTACGCAGGCTAAGGCCGGGTGGAGTTTTTGGATGATAGTCGCACGCGATGGCCAGTGGCTGGTGCCACATAGCTGACCGGCCGGCTCGGACGGGCCGACCCGCGGTTTAAAAGATTAATCCACACATCCACCGGCCAGTTGAACATGCCGGCCATCGACCAGTATATAAGCCGTGTGGTTGAATTCCGCGAGAAATTGAGTGTACTAGCCCATGTCACTGCCGGCCAGCCGGCACGAGCGCCCGAGTTGTTAAGTTTACGCCATCGGAACACTAAGGGTGCCGTACGGAACGTGTTCATCGAGGATAGCATGGTAGTGCTGGCTAGTAAGTACCATAAGGGATTTTATGCTAGCAACGATGCCAAGATCATCCATCGGTATTTACCGCGTGAAGTTAGCGAGTTAGTAGTGTGGTATTTGTGGCTCGCATTACTATTTATCGAGCGACTGCAACGATATCAGCACTGTATCCGTACCGATAGCAGCGCGGTCGGCAGTGAATAGGACCGCACTGTGCGGCAGTAGGCATATATCTAGTCCCCCGACCCGCGTACTAGGCGTGAATAGACGTCCGAGCGCTTCCGTGATATATTGAAGCGGGAGACGGCCATTAGATTGCACGGGGCGTCGTTAAACATCCCGGTATACCGCAACATTGCGATTGGGATCAGCCGTCGGTTTTTGCGCGAATCCAGCGTGTTTCCCTAGAACCCGCAGGAGGATAGCACGACTGATACGCCCGTTGATGATGCGGACGATGAGGGCGGGATGGACCCCGAGCGTTTTGCCGGCCACATTGCCGATTTACAGGCGGCGCATTCGTCCCATATCGCCGGCATGATTTATAGGCAGGAGGTCACGGAGCAGGCTAGCACGACGGCGCACCGGCGGGAGATGTTTCGGTTGTCCAGTACAGATTAGCATCGATTTTTAGGGTTTCCCGATGTAGTAGATAGGCTTGCTCGGATTGCGGGCAAACGAAAGTGTCCATTCGACGAGGAAGCGCAGGTGCAAAATCACCGGCGACGATACCAGTTATCGACGGTTGACATATATAACGTGATGCAAAAGATGACGGGGATGGACAACATCACATTCCGAGGCAACCAGGCAGCCGTCATCCAGGCAATCCAGCGCGGGGCCAGTCCGATCGTGGCCACGATACCCACAGGCGGGGGCAAGAGCATGTGTTTCATGTTACCGGCATTCGCCACCGGAGGGTTAACGGTGGTAGTGGTCCTACTGCTCGTATTACGTTCGGACATGATGCGTCGGTGCTAGGAAGCCGGTATATCGTGTGTGGAATAGGAGAGCCGGCGGCTCCCTAACGAGGCTAATATCGTGCTAGTCACGCCCGAGTCCGTATTAGGAGGTGAATTCCGGCAGTTTTTAAACCGGCAGATGATGTTCTAACGGCTCGACCGCATCGTGATCGACGAATACCACGTGATGTTAAATCAGTCTAAGACGTACCGGCTATAGCTACAGCGGTTAGGTAAGTTGATAGGGGTAGGTACGCAGATAGTGTTTTTAATAGCTACGTTACCGCCTAGTACAGAGGAGACGATATGGAAGTTGATTAAAGTTCCGGTGTCGAACGTGAATTTATACCGCAGTCGGACGCGGCGGATCAACGTGGCATACCGAGTGTGGCGGCCACCGATCGAAGCCGGACACCAGGGGCCCGATTAGTGGATTCAAATGCCGTCGGTGGTGTCATTCATCCAAGACCGTATCCGGCGCAGCTATGGTGGGCGTGTTATTATTTACGGGCATACCATCCCGTATGTGCAGGCCATCTCGCAGGCGATTAGGTGCGAGGCATATTTTAAAGACTAAGTCGACCGGACGGGGGTTTTAGAGCGATTCCGCTAGACGCCGTCCGCCGTTATCGCGGCCACGAGTGCGTTAGGGATAGGTGTGGACATTCCGGATATTCGCAGTATCATTCACATCGGTCGACCACGGATATTGTTGGAATATGCGCAGGAAAGCGGGCGGGCCGGACGTGATGGCGAGGCTAGTGAGGCGGTAATGATTATCCTAGCCGAGATGGACGGGGTGCCGGGATACGCGATGGAGCAGTCAGAGGAGGATCAGGCGCGAGTGGGAGAATATATCGCTATAGAGCATCCGGGTTGCCGGCGACGGGTGTTAGATCGATATTTAGACGGGGTCATGGACGGTTACGAGCGCAGCGCGTGCGGCGACAGCAACGAGGATTTACCTATGGCGGAGTTGTTATGCGATGGATGCCAGCCCGATTGGGAGGCGCACGAGGCAGTAATGAAGCATAAGGTGATGGAGGTAGAGAGCGAGAAGCTACCGGACGATTTGCTGATCCGCCGTACATCGAGCAGCAGCAGCAGTCCCGTAGCCACGCCGTCCAGCGCAGGTAGCGAAAGTCCCAGTTTCGCGCACACGCGGCCGGTCAGTGTGGTTCGTGGTGCGGGATATACCGAACAGATA
>JAYXSA010000068.1:600000-894562 GCA_037356195.1 Penicillium sp. F50
TAGACCTGAGCCTATCATAATTTCACAACTAGAGCTAAGCGCAGCCAAGGATTAGCTGCGCCGATCCCCAATCCGGTATTGCGGCATTGCGGGGGGAAGATCGGGCCGACACCGCCTCTAGGCAGAGCTCACGACGACCTTCGTAAGGGTTCGGCGTCAACACGTCTACTAAGTCTTCTCCTATCTACGCTGGTCGTGCTGTAGGTGTTGTTCCTTCTCAGATTTCCGAATTCGGATACCTGCAAGCAAGACGAACGATCTGTCCCCGTTGGTCACCTGCCGATGACTTACTGTCTCGGCACCGAATAGGCCCGTCCGGCCCCCCGCGTCATTCCAGCCTCCGAACGTTACACTGCCCCAACCCCATCACAGCGCAGGTCGCTTCCCCATCTTCAAGGCAAAAACCGGATTTTCGCCTGCCCTGAAAAGCGCCTCAAACTTGCTGAGATGGATGCTGCTGTGACCGCACTGTCGCTTGCTGCGACCGCGGCCACATCTTTTATCGCTGCGACTTCCCCACCCAGTCCGGCATCATTCCAAAGCACCTCCGCATCGCCTTTACCCTCATCACACATGCTGTACTACCATGGGGCTTCTCCGCCAGACCAAGATCCAAACGGCGACGATGGGGAGTGTAAACTCCTTGGACCATTTTCTCTGCTCGTCCAGGCAGCTCTGGGTGCACTGGCGCTGCTATCATTGGTCTACAAGCGATGGAGGGAACGACCTCAGCGGCCGCTGAAAGTGTGGGCATTTGATGCGTCAAAACAAGTCTTCGGGTCGGGGATGCTTCATCTGGCGAATCTCTTGATGTCCATGATCTCGGCGGGCCAATTTGAGATTCGAATGATGTACAAGCCGAACCCGTGCTCCTTCTACTTGCTGAATCTGGGTATCGATGTGAGTGAGCCGAACCTTGGGCAGGAAGTTATAATGAAGAAGGCCGCTAACTGATGCTCTTCCCCGACACAGACGACTCTCGGTATTCCCATCTTGATCCTGCTCCTCCGAATTCTGAACTTCCTAGCCTTCTACACACCCCTCGCCAATCCACCCGAATCTATCGAATCAGGAAACTATGGCCACCCACCCAGAGCACTATGGTGGCTGAAGCAGTCAATGATATATTTTATCGGCCTTCTCGGCATGAAATTCTGCGTCTTCTTCCTGATCACTCTGTTCCCCTTCATCGTCAAGATCGGGGACTGGGCCCTGGGTTGGACTGAAGGCAACACCGCAATCCAGATTGCATTTGTCATGCTCCTCTTCCCTGTGATCATGAACGCCATCCAATACTACATCATCGACCACTTCATCAAAAAACCTCTCTCATTTGAGATGTACACTGATCCCGACACAGTTGATGATGAAGATGATATCCACCGACGAGAAGCTCTCCTGGATGGGCTGGACGAGGCATACTCCACTGACTCTGGCGACGACGAAACAAGCGCCAAGCCGTCAGTTACACTATCCCAACCAAAAACCGCTGCAAATGCGCCGCAAGAATTCGAGGACACTCTCACGGAAGATTTCTCCCCGGTTCCGCCATACGAGCCGCCGAGCTCTAGCAGCAGCCGCAACGAACGCGAACGTGCACGCAAGGTGTAAAGTTCTGTATGGGTAAATTGCAATTGAACATACGATACGACCGGGAAATGAGTAAAGTCATGATTAAGGGCGTTGGAGATTGGGTTTATTACTCTGCTGTTGCTTTAGGCTTTTCTTATGATACGTGTACACGAATATATGTTACTAACAAATGGGAATCATATCCCTGAAAATTATTTATTTGCCTGGTAAATCGAACGGCCAGATAGCTCGGAGGGTTTTTTTATCTCTGACTAGTCCACCATTATTCATATCTTAATTCCTCAGTACCGCCTGCAGTATATTCCCTCAAACACGGCGGTTTTCCGCTTTCGCAACCTCCCAGTGCTCAAGAGAATTCACCCATTGGTTGTACAAAAAAGCAAGCCCAACAAATTACGGTTCGGGATCTAGGCAGCCTCGAAATACTGGATTTTCTTCCCGTGTATAGTCATCTCTTCAGAGGTTGGGAAGGCCAAAGGACACGAGCCAGCAAGTGTAAGAGCCATCAAATGGAAGTTCTCACCATCGATAGATTCCTGCGTCAAGAGATAATCACAGCATTAAAAACCCACATAGAATTTTTCCGTACAGACTCATGGATCAAAGAATGATGGCAATAATTCGTGTACTATCTTCAATATTAAAATAAGCTAATTATGACCTTGATCCAGATAAGGCAGTCCCAATCATCGAAGCCTATTTCGGTCTCTCTGAGATAGTCTGCACAAAGGTCCTGGAGACGGTGACATAGTTTCCCGAGCTCGCAAGGCTTGTGTCGGGGTACAAAGCCTCCTCACTGCTATTAGCAGTGATGAAATCCCGTGATGGCTGAATTGTCACAGAGTTGATCACCCCATTCTCGTCTCCAGGCCGAGATCCTGGGCTTTGAGCAACTCTCAAACCATCATTGTTGAGACTTGAGAGTGGGTATTTGTTGTATCCTTTTCCTGCACTGCGTGAGGTTCGACCATATGATAATTTTTCATCGAGAAGCCAGCGGAAGAGAGGACGGAGGGTGAAGAGGCTGCTAGCCGTAATTCCGAGGCCTGTCTCTACGACCGACCAGATGGCGATTTGAAACGTTGAATCTTGACAGGTAAATATCAGTACATGGTACACATAATCAACAAGCCAGCTCCTGCGGCGTCGATCATCTGCCGTCAAAGACTTACGGAGGAAATTGGTATCAGCATAGAAGTGGAGATACGGGATTCGCACAATGACCGCGACGCTCGCACTATTTAAAGAGAATTAGTTCCTTCCACTCTCTTTCCCGTCAAATTTTTAAATAGATCGCGGAGTTTCCACTCACATTGCGCCCATACTGAGAATACCTCCGACTGCAATCTTTGTCCGGTAGTTCATCTGTAGCTTCCAGACGAGGAAGATAGGTAATAACCCGAGCGTCAAATCACACACAATCGTCAAGCAGCTGTAAACGTATGCAACTTTGACCAAGCTTTGGGTGGACATGCAAGTTCCTGATTTGGAAGGATTCGCGTAATCCCAGAAGTAGGAGATTGGATGGCAATCAAGAAGCAGGACCATCCAAAACATGAAGCTGACGGCAATTGTTAGAGCAATAATGCTCCATAAAATGATGCGATGAATTCGATTGATTGTCAATCGGAGGAGGGCGACAGCGATGGATATTTTGGCTATTGCGGATGACCAGGTGTAGAAAATCTGGCAGAGCCACCAGTACTAGAAAAACCCCAAGCTATTTAGTATTTGAAAATGCGAGATGGATTTTCAAAATTACTTAATCATGATCAGGAAACTTACCAGTAGGGCCGTTCTGTAGCT
The DNA here is from genome assembly GCA_037356195.1 of Penicillium sp. F50. Classification (NCBI taxonomy): domain Eukaryota; kingdom Fungi; phylum Ascomycota; class Eurotiomycetes; order Eurotiales; family Aspergillaceae; genus Penicillium; species Penicillium sp. F50. Next base: position 603,400 of record JAYXSA010000068.1, read on the forward strand.
TTCAAAACTTGTGAAATCGGTGCGACTTCGACCAAGCCCATTCATTGCCCCGACAAAGCAGCAAACGTCAAAAACCACGGTCAATACCTGCAAGATCATTAGCCAGATTTCTGGTTTGGCCTTCAAAAAATGATTTACCAGCGCTGCCAGCATGAGGGCGTCATCCCAACCAAAAGCTCGAACAATGTGAAGTCGCACAAAGATCCTGAGCGAGACGGCCACGATAGAAAGAGCCATCATCACGATAGAAATGATGAAAATGGCCAAGCTTGGACCGCCCGATGGCACTGTTGAGCCCATTTTGGAGATATCAGCAAGTCTTTGCTTACTGACTCTCTTTTCATGCGGTGCCGACTCGTCGGAATAGCTGCTATGAGCTATCTGATAGAAGATTCACCAATATCTCGCTCTTACCGTCGCATCTTCCACTATGCGACTTGGAAATCAAGCCGGCACCATAATAGGGGCAGCGAACCGTCCTTCAAAAGAAAGCACTCGAGTGGCAAAGGCGAGAGGGGAAGTTTCGGAATTCGTGCTCAACTTTAGAACTGAGAGTATTCGAAGCGACGGACTCCCCACGAGCCCTTTCAGAGTGGAGTCACTCCTGGGGAGATGATTCGTGAACCCCTCTATTGAGCTACCGAAGTTAATACGAAAATCAATAGAACGACGGATCTGGCATCTCGAGTTTCAAGATAGGGACCAATTCCATTGGATGTCCAGCCACTTTTCATCAGGCTTCGAAGGTAGAAGACACTAGTTCTCCAAGGAAAGTCGCTTAAGTCACCGCACCGTATCGATTGCCGCGTCGAATTTCCATTTTTGCTCAGACAAATTGTCCTATTTTTCTAGAAACCCCAATCTGGAATCTAGACTCGAGGAGTTGACGGCAGCAGGGTCGCATTGAATGCCACGCGAGGCAGGAAAACTTGCGCTAAGGGGCCGGGCCCACTATATTCTCGATCCTGTTCATTGGACCGTTTGCATGGACTAAGGGGACGAACACGATAGTGTCCAATCAGGAAGATTGTTGTTACTTCAACCATTCCCCATTGAAACAAAGGTCCGACGGTTCGTTTAGACGCTGCATGGCATACACACATAGAGCGGTTGAAGCTGGACCACTTCAGACGGACGGTTGGCATCTTTAAGTAACTTCAACAACAAGTCCTCATACATATATTACTTGACGAACTGAAGACGCAGGCATTAATAACACCTCTTGCGTGATGTTATTTTAATCGTCGCAGTTGAATTTCTGTTGTAGGTAGTGTAAGGGGCTTCTAGAACTTTTTGTTATCTGAAACCCTGCCCCCAATTAAGCTTTCCACCAGATACCAGACCCAACCATCGGCTTTCACGTGCTTTTCTACCATTCTCCGAATCAAATTTTCGGTCTTGATAATCAACGCATGACTTAATTTACGTGATTCTAGTCTCGCAAACCTAGGTCGACTGTGAGTGGATACTTGATGCTTAATTGCTAAGAACGAAATCCCGAGAAATGTGTACATGGAGTAAGATATGCAAGTTATGCACACACGAACATGTGGATCGATTGTACGAGGTTTATCCACAATTAATTGTCTGAGATCTTTTAGTCCGACCCGGCTATTTAGTAATGATCCAAGGATCTCGGTAGTATCTTCGCGGCCGTGCTGCTAGATAATAGTGGGGCGTTTGATTTGAATAACGTGTTCCACTGTGCGACATGCCCATGCCATGTATGTCTGGGCTCCCCATCCGAGCCTTGATCGCTCCTAATGATGGCTCCAAATGATGGCCCTTGAGGATTCTGGTTGGAGCGCCTCTTTTCAGGCTCTAGGTATAACATAATTGGTAGATCTCCCCTACTTAAGCTAAAAAGGTTACTACAGAGACCGTAAGTAGAGTTAAACAATCCTAAGCAGCTATATACGATAGAAACAGCGAATAGAAAAAGCTAGCGCCCACAGTTTAGTAGTAGTGTAGCAATTAGATTCTCGTGTCTAAACCCTTATAAAAAGCATCTAGGACCCATTGTCTAATTGCCTACAAAGCAACAGTCCACAACACCTTCACTGTGTAAGTAGATGTGTCTCACGACATACCGCGGTCCGCAATTTCAGACTTGATTTCATTGCCGGATAGACTATTTTTACGTCTATTTAGAAATAGATCGCCGGCTCCAGCAAAGGCAATTTACATCATGACCTTTACCCCACTTCGGAACAGTTTCGATAATTTAGCCCTCAAAGCGCTCGTCGTTCAAGATCCCTGTCTTACAGAACGAATGAATAGTTGACCTACCTACCTAAGTAGTCAATTTATAATTCATGCCATCTTTCCCTATTTGCCTCCACCATCGATAAGCATCTGCTGTATCGCCAGAGGACAGCTCCTGGCGAGGGCCAGCGGGGTGCGCCCCAACGCGTCTAGGGCATTGAGGTCTGCACCCCCGCGGATCAGGGAGTGCACGATTTCCTCCGGGGCGTCCTTTTCAACCCTGTCACTCATACACATAGCTGAGACCCGCTGCGGAACAGGTTCTATTTTCCGTACCAGACTTTCCCTCGCTGGTTTGCGACAGACCGAGCGCATGAGACCGACTTTCATTGGAGGGTCTTTGGGCATGCAGCCAGAAATAGCTGTGTGGAGAAGAGTACCCCCTCTCGTATTTCTCATATTAAGATCCACGCCGCTGTCAATGAGGAGCTGTAGGATATCTCCCCGCCGAGACATCACCACGATCGACAGCATCTTGATATTCGGCGCATAACCGTATTCGAGCAATAGACGTACTGTCTCGACTGTACCCTCCTCAAATAACATCGAGCACCACCCCTCCAAATCATCTGGCGGATAGGTTACTCCACGGTCAAGCAACAGACGCAAAGTATCAATTGTGCCATGAATCGCTTCGTAGAACAGGAGGCCAGGATGACCATCCGCTACTTTTATATCTGCGCCATTATCCAGCAGGAACTGAACGACGTCTGTTGAGAGATTGCGGGACGATACAGCTCTGTTCAAAGGATACTTTCCCTGCGAGGCAATATTAAGATCGGCCTTGAACTCAACTAACAATTTGAGAAGAGAAACCTGCCCCCTGGATATCGCGCAATTGACTAGTCCGCCCTGCTCCATGCCAGGCTCATGGATAGGTGATCCATGCAATAGTAAAAGTCGGACCGTGCTCTCATGGCCCGATAACAGGGCATCTACCACCGCCGGCTGGCATGGGCCCCAGTAACGAGAAGGAAATCCATGAACGTTCGCCCCATGGTTCAGCAGTAAGGCAACTAGTGTATCGTTTCCTATGTTTGCTGCTATACTCAGGGGTGTCTGTACACGGAACCACGGCCGGAAAGGTATTTTGTTATGACGAATTGGACCTATGCCCATGGAGGCGTTCACGTCTGCTCCGTAGTAAAGAAACTTTTTGACAGCTGCTTCATTGCCCGTGGCAGTGCACCAGAAGAGCCCTTCTTGAAGTCTACTGTCTCGTAGATGGAGCTGGTAAAGATTCGGGAGGAGAAGCTTGTAGAGGGAGCGATGAACTCGTAGTAGGTGGGCGAGAGCGCTTTCAGGGAGGGAGATTGCAATGAGCAGGATTAGTTCGTTAGGAAGTTCCAGTAGCGTCATCTTGTAGTCAGATATATAAGAATGCAGAGCGAGGATAGACAGAGATGGTTGAAGCCTTGATGATGATGACAAGAGAAGTTTCGGAACAACAAAGCAGCCAGTACGACTAAAAATGTTGTCTATGGTGCATTTCTGGTTTAGCGGTATTATGCCTCATTACGTCTTGTGACAAGAAGCGGGAACCCTTGAAGTAAGCAGTCAGCAGTGTCGTTCGCGCCAGAGGACTTCATACAGCAGAGAGCCAAAATGAGATCAGGTGTGCCGCTCAGCCTAAGCATTGGGGTGAGCGATAAGCTTGCTTAGGGAGCTGATCATTTCCTGAGGCGGTAGTTTTATTGTCACCTAGATTGTGGATATTTAATTGAGGCTACCCCCCACCGAGTTAACATCTACTACCCCGCTCAACGTGGCCCCATCAAGCTCACAAATATCCCAGACCCGCCTATATTTTTGGCTCTCAGCTCTATAATGCTACCTTCAACAAGCACTACGATAATGTCTCAAAGCTCAACTATCTGCGATCTCGATGATAGCGCATCATCTTGATGGGCTCAGTCTCATCTCTCGCGGGGGGAGGGTCTTGTCATGTGGTAATTGAAAACGTGATTTGCGGTATTAAATGCTTGGTGATCCTCCATATGTGAGTAAGGGTTGTATGTTTAAAACATATGCGAAATTTATGTCATGTAATTTGCAGCGAAAATCGGACTCTGAATCTCCAGTAAATCGAGATGATATCGATGGATATAACTTTCTATTATTAATCTAAATGAGACTGACGAAGAAGATAGGAGCTCCTTATGCTCTAGAAACTTCACACAATTGAGCTCAAATTTATATAAACAGATAGGGCTAAAGTGAGTGGCGCTAAAAGGTGAGTAGTGCTGTAATTACCTCTAAAGTCAAGGTGAACCTTCTTCTTCTAGAGTACCTCGAGACAAATTGTGACATGCATCATCAAGCTCAAAACAGGCGACACTTCCTCCAATGACAACTTGAGGTGAAGTTAGTACGAAGAGGATTATAAATACGTCATCCCATTCAACCTGGGTATATTACCCGTGCCCTTTGATTTTCCCGGGACGATGAGACAGTCATGGTAGCAAGGCGAAAAAAAGCAGCAAATTGGTCCGTGTATCTTCTACGCTCCTTGAAAGAGCGAGTTCACATACAGTTGAGCAAATCTTACATTATGGTGCGGCGAGATATGGAGCTTTCCAAAGCCCAGCCTTATGAACCTCATGCTCTTAATCTACATATTACTCAACGACTATGAGCGAGGCAGGTTAAACTCTTGTATGGAGTAGTAAGGGTTCCTAGATAAGGCGTCAGGTTGTTAGCCATTCATGCCTCAGGCAAACCAAACCAGCGTCCGCTTTTCCCACCGCCCGTTTCTGCCCGCTTTGCAAAAATTAACGCGAAAAATATTCTGATCCCGCTGCCGGAAGCTCTCGACGCCAATCGCCGCGGAAGAATTACTCTGTGCGACAATTTCCTAGATCGAAATTGATCACACAGCAAAAGGCCGCCGCCATGTCCAGCGCCGGACTCAAAACCAAGACTAAGCGGGTCTCCGCTCGGTCCCCGTTCGAAAACACCACGGCTCAAACCAATTTCGCGGATGAGGACATCGACATGGACGATGAGACGAGCTCGGACGAGGAGAGTATCCCCGAGAAGGGTGAGGATGAGCTGAAGCTTGAGCGTATGCTTTTTGGAGATGATGAGGGCTTCATGGGCGCATTGAAGGCTCAACAGGAGCGAGAGGGTGGTATGCAGCTCACTTTGCACAGCGATGCGGAGAGCGCGAGCGCAGATGAAGAGGATGATGAAGAAGGCGATTTGAATAATATGGCCGACGCAGATGTATGTGCTTTTTGACTTGGAACATTCTTCTCGCAATGATGCTAATTATTATTTCCAATGTTTAGCTCTTCTTCCTCGACTCTGGCGATGTTCAAACCACCACTGATCTGATCGAATCCCCCGAGACACCGTCTGATGAAGAAGAGGAAGAGGAATCCGCGCCAGCGATCTGGCACGATAGTGACGACGAGCGCATCGCTGTATCTCTCATGAGCCAATCTAAGCTGCGCAAGTTGCGCAACACTGAGTCCGAAGATGTCATTAGTGGCACAGAGTACATTCGACGACTGCGCCGACAATTTCAACGCATGAATCCGACTCCCGAGTGGGCGGATCCCGAACTCGCATCCAAGCGCCGCAAGACCGATACCGACGACTCAGATGTGGACGGAGATGAGGACATGGAATCGGATGAGGATGAGCATTTGGCCGCGCAACCACTTGCCAAGCTGCTCCAGAACACTACCGACCTCACTCGCATCGAAGACAATACTAGATCTGGTAGCAAGCGCAAGCTGCGCCAGGAAGTGGTTGACATTCAGCGATTGAAGGACGTCGGCAAGACGCAACCGGTGAGACCTAACCCCCCAATTCATTGCCATTTGCAAAGCATAACATTCTAACATCTCATGCAGTCCTCCATCGACTCCCTCATGTTCCACCCACACTATCCACTCCTCCTCTCTTCCGGCCCAGCCTCAACCCTCTTCCTGCACCACATCTCACCCTCAGCACCCTCTCCAAACCCCCTCCTCACCTCCCTGCACATCAAGCACACCCCCCTCCACACCTCAGCGTTTGCCCCGCCCAGCGGAAACCGGATCTTCGCCTCCGGCCGTCGCCGCTACTTCCACATCTGGGACCTGGACACCGGCAAAGTGGACAAAGTCAACGGCTCCGCCGACCGCAAGGAAGAACAAAAGTCCATGGAGCGGTTCAAGGTATCTCCCTGCGGCCGATACGTCGGTCTGGTCGGCACATCGCGCAAGGGCGGTGGTATGATCAACGTGCTCGACTCTGGCACTGCGCAATGGATTGCGCAGGTGCGCGTTGACGGACGCGGCGGTGTGGCTGATTTCGCGTGGTGGTCGAATGGTGAGGGTATGACCGTTGCCAGCAAGAACGGCGAGGTCTCCGAGTGGGATGGACGGCAGCGTCGGATTATCGCGCGCTGGCTGGACGCAGGTGCCGTGGGTAACACTGTGATTGCACTTGGTGGTCAGAGTGGACGGGATCAACTTGGTGGAGATCGCTGGGTGGCAATTGGTAGTACCACCGGTATCGTGAACATCTACGATCGTCGCGAATGGGCTGCTGCCGCTGCCGCGGGTGCGAAGAGCAATGCCCCCGTCCAGGACGACTCGACACAGGCAGGTGTCCCGCGGAGCCCGACGCCCGTTCGTGTCTTTGACCAGCTCACCACGCCGGTGAGCCATCTGATCTTTGCGCCGGATGGACAGATGATGGTGATGGCTAGTCGATGGAAGCGTGATGCGCTGCGACTCGGTATGTACAGTGCTGCACTGCCCTGCCTCCAACTTGACACAATTTGAATATAAGGCTAACCTATATCCACAGTGCACCTCCCCTCCTGCACCGTCTACCGCAACTGGCCCACCTCCAGCACCCCGCTGGGCCGTATCTCGTCCGTGGCCATCTCGCCAAACAACGAGCAATTGGCTGTTGCTAATGAACAGGGTCGTATCCGTCTGTTCGAGATCAGGGGATAGACGCTGCATGGTCTATGGGTGAATTCTTGGAGTATATTGTACATCAGGCGTGATTGGTAGCATCTCCAGTCCATAACTCGAGTTAAGACACATAGAATAGGCATATGGTATAAGCATGATTGTACCGCATCGTACCGTTTCACCACTTTTAATTTCCATGTATGAATCTATCTGTGCAGCAATGCTCAGTCGAGACAAGTGGGTCAAGAGGCTTCGAATGAGTACCTCAGGACCTACCACAGTAGATAGCGATCCATTGATGTACTTCTTCTCTGCTGATAGATACTATACGAATGTAGTAGCATATGGATGGACACTATGCTACATTAGATATCAAAGAGAAGTATATCACCTACCAGCTGCAGCATCAGACTGAATTATGAACGACTCCCACACGGTAAGGTACAGCTCACATCTCATCTCCAAACTCCCATCCCCAGAAGCCAAAGTATGAGAAAAGCAAAGTCAAAATCTAAAATCTTGTCTTATTTGTACTCCACATCTTTTCTTTTCTTCTTATCTGTAGCTGTAATAACGAAAAAAGAAATTCTAAGTTGCAACCAGTTGAACTTTCCTTGATCCCAAAAGCCCCGAAAAAGAAAAAAGAATTGTCGACATCAAAATCACGCCATACTCGAATCCAAAGATAACACCAACCATAGAATAAGCTTCCAAAGAAACCAAGAGTCAAAAAGCAAAGAGGGAATGTGATAGACCAACGCCAAATCTGGATAGTCTTCGTGAACGCAATGAATCAAATGAATGTGTGGGTATATGTGTGAAAGGGAAAGGGAACGTGGATATCACCAGCGCCAGATCAAAGCAAAACAGTCAGGTTGAAGCATCTCTCATGTTGACGTTGTTCTTGGCCGAGGCCAGTCTTCGTAAAGGAATGTCATGGAAAGGAAACGCTCACATCAGGCGCCAGGCCAGGGAAAGTCTATATATACTCTGTGTTCCTTGTCGTGGACGAAAGGGTTGAAAGCAAAAATCAAACCCAAGAAAACAGAAAGAAACAAAACCACGGGGGGTATGGGGGTATATATCGGATGAAAAAGCAGAAAGCAAAGTAAACAAAGTGTTGGGTATATGTAGATGGTATGTCCCAAGACCCTGGATCGGCGAAGTTGTAAGTCTCGCCCGTTGGAAATTCTGATCGAAATTCAATCCAAGCTCGAGAATTGGTAGCATATCAAGACATGAGTTGAAATGGGAGATTTCGACGTCGAGGGCGTGAATCATATAGGTCCGTATGAGTCGGAGCGAAATAGGAGGAGACTAGCTCATCACTCTTCATGCCCAGCCTCCGCCCACCTTGGCGTCTTCCCCACCCCAATGAAGTCTTTAATCACGCAAGTCGACCGATCAGGACCCTGGCACACCTTTTTCCGATTCAAATGCTTAAAGCGCGGACCAATAGGTCCATTCACATAGTGATACTGACCCGCGAAGCGATACTGCCGCGAGTCGCCCAGCGGATAGAATTTATCACCCCAGTGTCCCCGGAAATAGAACCACTCGGTGGGCGCGTCGGGGGTGAATGTTGAAGAGCGGAGGTCGTCGGTGTCGTAATCGTAGGTATAGCCTTGGGTGTTTAGCAGGGGATCCCAGAGTGGACCACGGTCTGTGATGTCGTGTAACAGACCCCAGGGAAGGATGTATTCGTGGACGCCGGCATGGGCGTACATTGCGTGGCTTCCTTCGGCGGAGTAAATGACGGGCTTTCACGCGTTGGAGGATTAGCCTTGACCTAAACTGAATGGAGAGACAAGAGGTTGGCGTTTTGTCGGGGGTTACTCACTCGTCGTCCAATTTTCTCGACGGCTTCGTACCGGAATGCCTCGCCGGCGGTGTGTGCGCTGAGGAAGAGGGCTTTGGGCTGGCCGTTGTAAAATCGCACGAGACAGTGTTCCCAGTCACCAACGTGATTTCCAAATCGCACGTTGACCACGGTATTCCCCAGGTTGAAGCTATAAAAGTAAAACCAGAAGGCGTCCACGATTCCGTTCCCCTTGTCCATGACGAGCAAAATCGCGGGGGCTTCGCTGCGACCTCCGACGGCTGGATTGCGATTCCCTTGAAGGGGCTCCTGGACAGGAGGATGGCCCCCGTATCGCTTCTTCAATTCCTGTCGGAACCGGCGATGGGCTTCCTTCGATTCACGCGCCAGCTCTTCCTGCTCTATGCGCTGCCGTCCGTTTTCGGTATATCTTCGCAGGTCGTCCCATTCGGCGCGATCATCCTTGGTCTCGTCCGGAATTTCGCCATCCACTCGGCCATCCCAATCGGCCCATGACTCCTCCACTCCCCGTGTATTGCTATGGTCCTGGTCATCGGGGTTGTCAGGCACTTTGGGGATGTTCTGCTCCCCCTCCAGCCACGGCGGGCGCGAAGTGGGGTCATCATCACTCGTCAAAAACACATGCCGACCACCCTCCCACTGATTCAACCTATCCAGATCCTCCAACGTGGGATGATCCCATTGCGCCTGAATTGGGGTATAATTCAACATGGGCGTCGTATGATATAAATGCTCCGCAATATCCCCGGGCCAAAACTGTTCGCCCGAGTACAGATGGACGAGTGGGGCGTAGTCAAAGACATAGTCGGGGATCTCCCGTCTTGCCCGCTCATCGGCATCCCACTCGGACTGATTGTGCTTATCGGCCCCGCCCGTCCAGAATGACCGCCAGGGTTTCTGTGCCAGCTGGTCGTCGGTCAATTCGGACCAGCGAGTCGGATCCCGCTGCCCGTAGTATTTAGAGACCATGCGAAAGTGCGTTGCGCCGCAGACGCCGAGCCAGCGGCATGCCTTGCGGTCGAACCATGACTCGGAGGTGGCCAGCCAGCTCGGCTCTTCCTTGTCTTCGTCGTACCAGACCCAGGCGTTGGGGCGGACGGTGCGGACGAGACTGTTGATACAGACGTAGAGAATCAGAGAGGTCAGGGCGGCAATGGTCGCCTTCACCTTGCGCGTCATCTGCTGGAGGACCTCGGCAGCGAGGGCCAGTGTTGAGCTCGCCGGGGGGTCCGCAAGAGGAGAAAGGTCATAGACTGCGAGGGTCGTTGTCGCAAGGGATCCGGACGAAGCCGAATCGAGGTGGTGGTTTTCAGATTCAATGCAATGGCGAGCGAGGGGTAGTGCGGCGGCTGCTGGGGTGGGCGAGCATGCCGTGGAGAGGGAATCCCGATGATCTATCGAGGGATGGGACGCAACGAGAGAAATACGAGCACACAGCAGCAGCAGGAGGAGGAGGAATTGGGGCCGGGGAGCGACTATAAAGAGCGAGTCAGAGACACCTGGATAATGATCAATCTTTTTATGATTTTTGCTTTTGGGGGAACCGGGACTTCCGAGTCCAGCGAATTCCCCGTGAGCAGAAATGCCACACTAAATCCGAAAATACAGCACTGACAAAATGACGAAAGTCAAAATAATCCCTACACTAATGAGGGAGGGGAGGGGGGAAGATCTCGACCAAGTCAGCGTGGGCCGCCGGAAACGTGCGGAAATGCATGGCAGCCAGAGCCAAGTCGGATGCGATCATCCATTTGGGAGATGAGACGATGCGTAGGGGAATGTACATGCACATCGCGGGGCCTGAAGTATGATGACTCTTCTGCAGGGCCCGGGACTATTGGACGGGGGCCTGGCGGGATCAACGGAAGACTCGGATCACGACTTACCAATCCATGATGATCGGGCCATGGTTTGGTGTCTTTGGCACAGTAGAATGAACGGGCTGAAGAACCGGGAAGGCTGGTGGGGGGAGAAGAGCTGCCTCATGCCCTGTAGACGTGAAGCGGAGTGGGAAGAGGGGAACCGCCCAGGGATGGAGTTTGACCGAATGTTCTAAACAGGGCGATCTCGTAAGGCTGAGAGACCCGGTCTATCATGAACCCTGACGAGGGCTTGAACCTTATAGATCGAGTCCAGCAGAGAGGCGGTACAGTGACTACATCCACGAGGGGGCTACAGGAGTCCTTCCATTGTATTCGAGTCGAGACGACCACGATGTCTGCCATACTAACATCGGACTGACTTGACTCGTGATGATCGTAATTATCTCATTGTCAACAAACATCGGACGCTGCCCCGATGAAATCCCGAGTCTCCTCCATCGTGGTCAATCCTGTTGAGCGGAGTCCAGCTCCAGCCTGACTCCGTAAATCCGGTGGACTGCCGGCCCCGCCGCTTTCGGCCCACTTGCATTCCTTGTCCTCACCGCTTTGGGCTCACCGCCTCCCTAGCTTCCAACTGCCACCCTAATCTTATCGCGATCGAATCACCGGCGAATCATCAAGTAATCGCCCAGCAAAGAAAAAAAAAAACAACCACAAAAACGTTCGAGCTTCCATATGGATCCAGCCACAGACTCAGGCGAGGATGAATGGGAATACGAGTACCACGAGACAGAAACAGAGGTACGGCAATCAATTTTCCCCTCGTGCATCAGTCATTTCCAAAGCTTACTCCCCTCCCCCCTCCAGTCCTTCTATCTCAACCTCGACCTCTCCTCCGTCCACGGGCCCATTCGACCACCCCGTCGCCGGCAACAACAAGAAGAAGACACCATCACACCCACCCCCAACCCTCCACAAGAGAACGCGTTCGAAAACACGACAACCAGCGAAGCCTTCACGCCCCTCGACACCACCGACTCAGAGGCCCTCACCAACGAGCGAATCCAGATCCTCGGTCTTCACACGTGCAATCCCATCGTCTCCTACTGTGACCAACTCTTCAGCTGCACCTGGGCCGACCAAATCGGCACAGAGCTCATCTTTGCTCACCCAGATGCCCATCCAAATGATACAAGCACTCCGGGCCAGCCCTTTCCCGCCCCACTCCTGCAGGGTCCGTCTTTTGAGCTCCTCGCCGCCAACAGCGTGAAGATCCTCGGTCGCAAGGCCAACATCACCTCCAGCGCGAGCTCGGGATTGGTTGGCGAGGGGCAGACAGGGACCACGAGCACGGACGTTGCTACGCCTATCTCGGCGGAGGGTGCCCAGACACCTGTTCCCGCGACCAGTGTCCCCCGCCGCGCTGTACAACCTTCCCATCAGGCGACCTTCCTGGCGCGTCTGCAGAAGATCAAGGCCGCGAGAGGTGAAACGGATACCGTGCGGACTACGTTTAGTATGCGGCGGAATGTGAATATCGCGGATCGATTGGGCGCGTGGGCGAGGACGGAGGCTCAATTGGCGGAGATTCATGCGCTGAATGACCGGGCGCACAAGGGGGATGCTGAAGCGTTTGCAGCATTAGAGCAGATGATGGTTGAATTTGCGCAGCGCAATCAACAGCGGCCGCCTCAAGAGCCGCAGGAGCCCCAAGGAGAGACCTCGTCGTTCCCGATCGATCCCCAACTCATGTGAGTGGAAGCGACCAGGCAGCCGGCAAGGCGATCTTGTAGCTGGAGAGAGGAGAGATGATTTCGTCTTGCCTTGGAGAGTAGGCCATCCGAGAGCGCTTGTTACACTGCGTCCAGATTCGTGCGATCAGCCTGATACGAGCAGCGGACTGAAGACCGGACATTCTCTCTCGCTATCGGCATCACCTCTTGACTATCGACTTTGCTCGGTATCCAGGGCCGGACGGCGCGTCCGTCAAACGTGATCGCAAGGAACCACGCCATGACTTGCCCCGAGCGAGCTACGCGTTGCAAATGCTACATCGCAAGACATCGAAGAGGACATCGAAGAGGACATCGAAGAGGAAGCTCACGGCTTGAGAGGTGACCCCTGGCCTATTGTCAGTGGTGCTATTAGCAACCAATATGGACCTCATCACTCCTATAACACTCACGAGCCATGTCCCCGAGAGGCACAAGTGACTGAGCACGGCCATCTGTCCTATCCAGAATCGGCCTCTCTCGCTTCCACCATTCCTGATCGTCCCGAATCTCCTCCGCAAACACATGTGGTGATCAGCATATTCTATCCGACATGTACTTGGCGATCGCGATGATGCGAGAATGACGAGATATCTCACTTACCACAAGTCAGATCCTTCAGCGTTACCGGCAATATCGAATATCTACATTCATTGTCTCACGTGCTCGCCTTCCTTTGACAAAGCTGCAGTACTCTCCCACCCGGAACCGAAACCTCCGACCGCGACCCACCACAGTAGATTAGTGTGGTGGGGATGTGACCGGTCTTTCGGGGCGGGGGGTGGAGGAGCGGTGACGTCGTGGTCGGTAGGCATGAGCACAAACAGACAAATCCTCAGTTTCGGACTTTGTGGAAACCGGTATGGAGATGGATATGCACCGGACGACTGGAAACTGAGAGTGAGCCCCGAGGTACAGGGATGTGCTCCCTGTAGATAATTCAAACCCTATCCGACCATTCCGAGGCATGAAACACTCGTTCATCTCTTTTAAAATCTCATCCATCATCCATCTCCTCAAAACGTAATATGTTTGTTGCCCTTGCTCTCATACCGAGCTATACATCAACCAAATATTTCCAGGGGCCCGCACAGAGCGCAGTAACAGCCAAATTCGCCCATTCTGTCGACTCGTAGAGAGGGAAAAGAGAGGGAAAGGAGAGGTGTGAGAATGATGGAGGTTGATGAGATTTGGAGTTGTAGGTGCTTTTCCTCGAGAATCTTCAATATTTCTACATCTCCAAGGGTCGAGGTGAGTGTAGTTGAACAGGATCTAAGAAAGGTGTGCGCGACTTGAATATGGGGAAAGTAGTAAGTAGAAGGTTATTAGAATTTGTATGGTCGGTATAAATTTGAGAATAAGATATAAACCCTTCTTGAGTTTTAGCCTCTTCAAGAGAGTCTCTTTCCTCAAATAAGGATCTCATTTGCGCGAAACTTCTCCTACAGTTCCCAACGATTCAGACAAGGCAGGGAATTCGAATGACAGAGACCTCGTTGTGTGGCAGCCTCGGACGGGATTTGAGCTCTTTATCATATAATCAGACCTTGACCAGGGAGAATTGCCAGAGTCAGCTCTTGAGAGTCGTCTCTAGCACGATTTAGATGTTGAAGATGCAAGAATATGACTATATACGATTAGTCTACTCAAGCAAAATCCGTCTCTCATCCAAGTTGCTCTGGCTCAAGATAGCTGTCATTTGGAGCTATTTGGAAATCATGACTCAGCCTGTCATGTTGAGGTAGGCAAATACTACAAGCTCTGCATTCCTTCAGTCAGATAGTCTGGCATATGGGTGCCGCTCCGATTGTCTTACTACTTACTATCCTACCTGATTCTTCGATTGCCTGATTTTTCACACTACGAGCTTGCTAGCCAAAGATCCTGGGAAATAGTTTTTTTATTCAAACCAGACTTTGATACGACTTGTCTAAGATCGTCACAGGTTTAATCTGGAATAGTGCATGTGCCTCCGCAAGGAAGCCAGCTAAATGGAACCTGGCTTTGCAGTCATACATAGTCAAAATCAAGGGTGTTCTGTCTTTTTACCGTGTTCCTTGAAAAAATTCATATTCAAAACAATATATTATGACCAAAGTCCGTTGCAAAATAAGATAGAGTCCAACCCCCAGATTGCTTTTTAAAAAAAACCCCAAAAATTACTCAGGATCGCCGCAGACCATACATGAACGTGCCAGGTGATTGATCCCAGTGTAGCATATACCCACGAAACTCATATCCAACGCCGCCATGCTCGCTAAATCAAATATCCAGATCCTCTTAGTTGAAAGAAAAGTCGAAAGAAACCCGTTTCTAAACGAACTCCGTGAAGCACGCAGCCTCGAGAAAAGAAAAAAAAAAGAGGATGCCATCGCCAGAGCGTATCTCAATCACGCAGACAGAGCGTGACGCAATGTATGACTACCCATAGAAGAACTGAGCTGAGCTGAGCTGAGCTTTAATGGCCCATCTCCCCAAGCCTTTCACTCAAGGCTCAGTCGAACAATCTGCTCCATATGGAGAATTGTCCCGCCATTGCTGCTGACGGCAAAGCTGACCGGTGATGGAGGCGGTGCGGGAGGCATACCGTCAACGAGGCCATGAGTGGACTTGTTATTCGTTGAGGTGGAAGAGGTCATGACACCACTCGAGGAGATGTTCGCGGAGAAGGTGTCAAAGGAGGTGGCGGTTGTAGGAGGAGCGGTGCGAGTAGACATAATGAATATTGGGTGTCGAAATTGGAAGAGTGTGAGTTATCCGGTTTGAGTGAGATGATGTTGTGGATGGCGAGAGAAGCTCAATTTAGCTGGGAGGAGCTTGTTTCTTTTGTATGCGTGATCTGTTCTAATGTGGAAAATTGGACCTCGGCACGTTTTGGTCGGCTTAAGGTTGTGGCTGATAGGGGTCGGCCGAGCTTGATTTTGTGTCTCGTGTTTTGTGATGTGGGATTATTTCAGCTATGAAGATAGAATTAGCATTAGATCGGGGAATTTCGTGTTCGTGGTGTTTTCTTCTCGTGCTGGAGTCGGGGTGGTCCCGGAACTGCCCGAGTGAGAGGGATTCGGGAGATCGGAGATGGTGGCGAGATCTGACGGTGTAATGAAGATCAGAGCAGTTTCAAGAACGAACTCACATGAAGATACGGTCAATGTTGGGAAAATGATCAGTCGATGGCACAGGGGTATCAGGTGTGTGAGGTTGTTGGATTGCGAAGACGACGTGGTGTGTGTAGGAGACAGACGGTGATATTTATCCGAGGTGAGATAAGACAGATCGGTTGGTAAGGCAGCGAGATAGCAGATAGATTCCGGGTTTCACTTTAGAGAGGGTTTGGTTGTTGCTTGGCAGTTTGACTACTGTGAGAGATGCTGTTCTGAGAAATCTGTGAGAAATGGCAAGACCGGGTGAAGAATGAAAGGAGATCAATAGCGAATGTCTGGGGAGTCCGGG
Source organism: Penicillium sp. F50 (assembly GCA_037356195.1). NCBI lineage: Eukaryota > Fungi > Ascomycota > Eurotiomycetes > Eurotiales > Aspergillaceae > Penicillium > Penicillium sp. F50. Next base: position 619,466 of record JAYXSA010000068.1, read on the forward strand.
GGAAAGATATAACCAGCGAGGCGCCTGGAGTTATCGGATAATAATTCTGGAGTTACTTGTCTGGAAAAAGGAGCCCCATTCCCCATACGAATAATCACATTTTAAAAAAAGGAAAATAGAAAAAAGGACGGGGAAACGCAATAGAATTTCCGTGTGGAGTCCAGCCCAGCAAGCCTCATGCCTGCGAAACTTCGCACTAGTACTCGATACAAAGGACAAGGTACTCCAGCAAGTACTCACTACACCGTACTATGAAGTATTCCCTAGACTCCATGTCCATTTGTCTGTCATGAATATCGATCACCTCCTTTTCAAGGCCAGGTACTCTGTGAAAAATCCTCCGTAGTAATTAATCCAGCTTTCATAAAGCAACTCATCTCATCAAAGAGTTTAGCCGAACTCTTCGCTGGACCAAAGATCGACCGGCCAAGCCCACACCCACCACCCCCATCACCCCCATCGCCTCACTCTTATTCTCCTCACGTCCCAAGGGCCCCAATAATCGGACAGAAAGGAACCCCAGCATACCCAACGGAAAAAGCTCAGAAACCCCTTGTCCATTCTACCTCCAGCATCATCAACAACCACACACACCGACACAAGCAAGAAAAGACCAACATGCACAGCGCATCATCAAAGCAGAGCCAGCCCAACATTCTACATGCATGTGCAGGGTACTCCGTACATCATCAACCCTGACTCGTTCCACTTCCTGCCGTGTGGGGGAATTAATACAAAGACAAAAGAAATAAAAGCCTAGGCTAGACATCCATTCGTGATCCATCCAATTTTCATCCAATTGAATTGGTTCCTCACAGCCAATTCGCAAGGGCGGTTACGCCTGCTAGGGGTGGACAGACATCCTCCCTGGGCCCCGGGGGAATCGCGCCCGATGGATCCTGAATCATGGATCAGCTCTTCTCCGGCCAAATTGGGGATGGATAGGGACAAATTTACCACACTAGTGGCTTCTAGGGAGGGTTTCTGCTTCTAGGGGCCACCGGGGGATCGGTACAAAAGGCCGATAGTGGGTTTTGAGAATTGGTTGGGGAGCTCCGATTTGTGTGGGGGTGGCACATCAGGATGAAAGGATGAAAGGGTGAGGAAGACCACTGTAAGAAACGGCGGTACACTCGGCTATTGAGTTGAACCTGCGCCAACAATTGACCACAGTAGTACGTACTAAAATACTTTGTAGCTAAAATTCCCGAGGAAGGAGAAGGTGATAGATTGTAAGCTAGACGAATGACAGTCCTGGCCTATGAACATTATTATTGGAGAAGGGCGTATTTCGATTGCCGCAGGAGTTCACGGTTAGTTTCATGTAAAGTGCGGAGAAGTCTTGAGAAGGCGGCGAAATTCTTCCAAGTCGAGTTCTAGGGGCTTACCATAGGGGGAAACTTCGGTCCACGAGGGCGAACCTTCGTTGCATTGGTTGCGGGCCCAAGGACCAGATTGTCGGGGTTACCCCCCGAAGACCGATGGAAGACCGGTATACGGCCTATGGTGGCGTTTGTACGGAGAAAGAACATCGGAAAGGTAATAGAAGCATGTTTCCCATCATTGGGAGTCAACATTTCAGTACATGGAGACTTGACTTCTGTGTGGGTTTATCCCCCAAGGAGTCCCTAGGCTGAAATACAGATCATCCCTATCCGGGATAGACTTGATGAACTCCCAATAAAACTCGGCACATATCCTCGACGACAGTACGCAAGTTTCTCTCACAAAAAGTCAACGTCATGTTGCCCCGGTTCATCTCCTCCCGAGCAAAGCTACCGTCCCAATGCCAATCCTGACCCTCTCAAAAGTGGAGTCGAGCTTACGCAGGGGCAAGCCAGCCTCACTTTTGGCTTCACCCCCGGAATCACCGATGATGGTTGCATCAGTATTGACGGAGAACATAAAATTTATTATCCGGGGAAAAGCGGAGCGAATACTCAGTGGCTGATACTCACCTCGCTAATCAGCCTTCTCCAGTCTCCATATGGATGATTCCAGACTCAGTGGCTCCGTGGTGTATTCCGTACTCCAGGATCAACATCGGTACGGGGTAAATAGACGATTCATATTTTAGCCGGTGGGTCCAGACGCGGTTGATCTTGTCTGGTTTACTTACCGAAAGGATCATCCTTCGATCCGCGGCCGATGATCGTTCAATGAGCTCAGAAATGATTTACTACTCTGTGCATATGAAGGGGTTCGGCTGGTCGCTGCATTAAAGGATCAAGTAAATAATCTGGTATTGTCGTTTAATCCTGATCGGTCGGTTCGGTTCGGTTCGATGTGGTCGGAGGTTATGTAGTGAAGTGTGCTAACAAGTTCTATGTGGTTGGGGTAATAAGCGACCGTTTGTTGAAAAGCACTACCGTTCTTGTTCTACTGAACGGGATCACTCAATAATAACTTCTCTTCTGTTTCGTGAGCTACAGACCATATCGTCGAGGGTTACTAGGTCAATAGATACCAACAGTAGCAATGTAATCCCAATTTCATGTTGTATCCATCACCATTCACGCCACTCACTGCAATCCGCAGATCAGCCCACATAATCGCAACTTAGACGCGACTATTCGAATAACCTGCCTGCATGGTACTTGGGCAATTAATGTATACCCACGACTGTGCTTGAGCTGTTGAGCCACTTCACGGAGTATATTTCCGGAACACGCCCCCTTTCTTTTTGTTCTCCACTTGGCTCTAATCCCGTCAAGCGACGGGGTATTTCCTGGGGAAACACTAAGCATGCAATAATATTTTTCCCCGGAGAGACCAACAATTCTTTCAAGCCGCTGAATATCTCCATGGGCCAAGACACACATGCATACACATTATACAGTACAGTATGTGCATAGTTGAAGTGAGCAAGGAGAGAATATCTTATCTTGGTCCAAGCACACCGCAGAATTTAATGGCAGGATTACCAGGATCTCGGGGCTCCAGAGCTACGTCAGACATTCCTCGTGGAAAGTTCTCTAACCGCCCTTGGATCTTGCGGGGGGTGTTAAACTTTCTCGGGCACGTATCCAGATTCCAGATTGTTGGTTGTGAGCTAGGGAAAGACCTTGAACTCGACAATATCTATCAACGTGTTGAAAATGATTGTAGGGTAGAACGTAAGCAGCAGGCAGGGCTAATTTTTTCATTCAGTACTCTTATTTTTTTCGCGCTGGGAAAAGGACGAGATAACTGTCCGAAAAGACAAGTAGACGGATAAGCGGAGTAGCTCTAGACAGGTAGCTCTTCTTCACCGCAAGATAAGCGTGCCTTGTTCGTCTGTCAAGGATGCAAGTATATTTTGTACACATACAGGGGCCAGATGTACCTTGACAGCTGGTGCACGATAATGATTGATGTACTCGGTACTTGAAAATGGTGCGTTGTCGAGTTTGACCTGGCCTTACGGATGGATGAGTCAGTCCAAGGCGTGCATGAAGTGCAGCGCCAACACTTGCATTCCCGTTGTAAGTGTAGGTGTTCCCCCTCCCCTTCCCGATGTAGCCTTATCGAGCCTGGCAATCTCATGTAGCTGTTATTCATGAAATTGATAATCTATCCAAGCTACACATTACATACCGAAACATGAAGCGAGAGATTTGGTCTGGTGTCAGTACGTCTGTGATTATGATGCGAACTACCTAGCGAGAAACACGTCGCAATACAATTAACCTCCTTCAGCCTTGGGCATCCATGATCGACCCATGAATCATGCTCTGGATTTAACCAGAGCTGCATGGCTGCTCGAGTAGAGGAGTAGCTGAGCGGCGATCCCAACACTTTTTACATCAAAAATCCCCTAGGTTTGCGTACGCTCAGGGCCTTAGCTGGGGATGGGAGGTTAGGGCTGCGCGGGGACCTTTCCCCGGAGCGATTTAGCACGCAGGGGGGTTAATTCTATGTATAGTACGGAGTACTACAGAACAGCACAGTACCTACAGACCGGATTTCCTATGCCACGTCTTGGCTTTCCCTTTCTGTTTTGGTGCTCAGACCCTCTAATCTGATCATTATGTAAGCCATCTGATCAGCTTAGCGAGCAGGTCTGATCAACGTGCCCAATCTTACCAGGACTTAAACCTCTAGATTGTTTACTGTTTTTGAATGAAAATTTCTTCCTCTGACTTTTATTTACCTCTTTCTAAGGAAACTGAACTGACAATCAAGTAGAGCTTCACGACGTGGAAAAGATCCAGACATTAAATGCATACTTAGCCCGTCTCACGGAGACGTGTGCCTAGACGCGATGTTTAGATCACTTTGAACGCTTCATTGGCGTAGCTCAGCTACTCTATATACATTCCAACTACGCAGGGTCCAAGATACAACTCCTCGCTCTGACTGATTCTAAACTCGACGGATGTTAGACCTTCATGAACTATCTACAGTTGCCCGGTCGATAAGGAGAAAAAAGTGATATACTAGAAGCAGAGGCTTGCGGTGCTATGTGAGGCCATTGCAGAAGCGCAAAATGGAGCAGACTAATGGACTGCAGAGACAGTAAGGCAGATAGCTGGAAGCAGGTGAAGAAGGATCCTGCTCAACTGCGGGTAACGCAAGAAAGCTCATGCAAAGCTACTTTACTATGTCTCTCACGTGCACAAATCAATCAGACTAGTGCTCAAAGTAATCCACTGCCCAAATGGTAAGGGAAGTGCATTATTTTGCGAGTTCTTCCTGTTAGGACTTTGGGCATTTCTCAAAAAGCCCCTCGAGCCATTCGATGAGTTTCTTACCCTGCCATGTTTCCCTGTCTTCCCCAACATAGAGATTATATATAGGTGAGACATGGCATTCACGCTTTCCTATGAAGAGCTCCACTTCCAGAGAGTAACCAGCCTGTTCAGTTAGCCTTTAGATATGCCCCAATCATCATGGCATTGAATAGGAGCAGACCTTGAATTTTGCCACAAAATCATTGATATCAGGAAGCATTATTTCGTTTTGTCCAGCCAGAATTAAGACTTTTTTCACTGGAAAATCCTGGAACCAGGTAGAAGGCGCAGTAGAGGGATCAGTGTAATAATCTCGCTTTGAATGCCCCAAATACGCACGAGACCATGGGCCAGCAACATATGGCGTGATAATATCGCCTCTGCATACCAAATGCTCTCGGGGCTGATCATCGAGTGAGGTCCAGGGGGCAATGAGAGCAAGTCCGCCCAAGGGCTCGGTGATCTCGAGCTTTGCGATAGCCGGGTGCCCATGAGTCAGATGGCTGAGCACTCCCACTGCCAAATTCCCTCCTGCTGAGTCCCCTCCAAGTATGACTTGGCTAGGGAGCCTATTTGCTTCTGTCACAATATACCGAAGTGCTTCAACAGCTTGAGAGATCTGCGAGGGGTATTGTGCGTGTGGTGCAAGTGTGTAGGTCAAGACAAAAATAGCAAGGTCGTTGTGGGTTGCTGAGACAAGCCTTTCCCAGAATTTAAAGTAGCCCATATTTGCAGGAAGACAGAAACCCCCTCCTACACAACGTCAAGTCAGTAAAATGGGCTATTTCAGTGGATAAGATACTCTTACCGTGATACCATATGAGCACATTTTTGGCATTTCTATCTCCAATCCAATGTCCCTTGCCGCCAGATTCAAGGTCCACACTCTGTGGTGATCTTCTCACGGACCTTGCGTACCTTTCATAGAGCTCATCGGTCGATGGACTTAATGATCTATGCGGTGTCTTAGTATTATATTCAACAGCATGCCGTTGAGCCTCAACAAGACAGACTTACTGAAACTGCGATATAGACAACCGCCTGGTAGCTTTGCGAAGAATTGCATATGCGACATGCAAGAAGAAGGTTGGGGCGCCTTTCTCCCCTCTATTGACGCCAGAGAACAGCGCAAAAAATCCAGTAGAAAGTATTGAAACGATCGCAGGGAAGATATCGAGCTTTTCAGCTATAGACAGCCGATGCTGCATTTTTGTGGGGTTCGGGAGTTTCGGCGGCATTATATTAATCTGCGCCTGAAAACACTTGGTCAGTAATGCATTCAAGATTTGATGCCAATGATCAGTACTGTGGTACAATGTAACTGTACTAGATGCTTGGAATTATATTCAATCAACGACCAAAGTAATCTCATCAAAACTGTCTCAGTGTGTTGAACTTGGGGGTTATCGGCAGGTCTGCGGGTCCGCCGGCGGATCCGAGGTTGACCTACTCCACCTCTATCTCTTAGAGCCTTTCATTCATTTGGAGCAGTATCTTCATCAAAGATAACATACGTGTGCGCATGCATTCTTATCTTAGGGCTGTAGGCTTGTGATCATGAAAAGCTTTCCGAATGAGTGTGGCGCAACACCTCGCAAGACGATAGACGATCTTTTAGTGCATGAATGAAGCATAGTATCAGCACCTGAAGTGAATGATACTGCATACCTTGAACGAAACCGAGTTGAATTTAATCAAGACAGCGCCCCATCAATTTGTGCAGTTTCCACTGAATAAGATCAGATACAGGGATTTCGAGACCAAACTACCGGACACTTCGGCTTTCCCCAACACCCGCTCGTGGACTAGGCCCAGACCGCCAAGTGTATCGTATCCCACTGAAGTGGACTGGGTTATTACTTTCATTTAGATCGACCCTAACCTCAAAAAGACACACTTGTGGAATGGGCCACCGCGTAATACGTACGCTTTGACCTACTGCCCGTCAATCATGTCTGCGGCTCCGTCTGCGGACCCAGAAAATGCGAGTAGTGAACCGCTAGTTTTTAAGTTTTTGCGTGGGAAGCTTATATTTTTCTGGCCGATGATAACGACCCCGCACGGGGAGGATGATCTGGGGTACAAAGTATAAGTGGCAGCTCGGGGCTCACAACGAGCTGTATGAGCGAATCCCCACGATTCACTTCTTAGCAGCATTCTACGACCGTTCATCTGTAGGCCATGTCAAACCATTCTGAAAAGCGAGGGGACCAGGAAGCCTCTGGCGACGAAAGCGGGCAAATGCCAGAAGACGCGTCCACAGAACTCGTTTTTCCAGATGGCGGATTCAAAGCTTGGCTTACCGTGGCAGGTGGATTTCTGGTACAAATCTCCAGCATTGGGTTTTTGAGCGCGTTTTCTGTGTTCGAGAGCTATTATATCGAGACTATGCCTTCCCAGTCTGCCAGCAATATCTCATGGGTCGGTAGCCTTCAGATATTCGGTTGCTTCTTCCTCGGGCTGTGGTCAGGCAGGCTATCTGACAAGTTTGGACCTAAGTTGCCCCTCGCCTTGGGAACATTTTTCATGGTATTTGGAACGATGATGGCGTCGATTTCGAAATCCTTCTATCAAATCCTCCTCTCGCAAGGGCTCTGCTCTTCCATTGGCTTTGGGCTGGTATTTACTCCCGCCCTGGCAGTTCAGTCTCAATGGTTTCTGAAAAAACGGGGTTTTGTGGTTGGCTTGGTCATGTCTGGCCAAAACATTGGAGGTTAGCCAGAATGCCCCGTCCATCTTCCTCTCTAAATCGGAGGAAGCCATTACTTACTCTATCCTTCATCCTATAGGTGTTATCTGGCCAGTCATCGTTGATCAACTCATCAACAACAGACATCTGTCACTTGGCTGGACGTTGCGGACGATTGGATTCTTGCAGTTCTTCCTCATGGTGATCGGGACCCTTCTAGTCAGCCCACGATTCCCTCGGATACCTCAAGAACCGATTCCCTTTAAGCAATTTCTGACTGATAAACGATCATCCTTGTTTACCATGTCCACATTGATCATTTTCTTCGCGATCTACGTTCCTTATGTGCGTATAGAATCAAAGCCTGCATCATTTTGCTTACACCCGACACCCGACACTAACTGGTCTATTCATCAAGTTCTTCATATCCTCCTATGCTTTGCAAGGTGGTGCTTCTATTAATATGGCATTCTACCTTTCGTCAATTTTGAACGCCGGCGCCTTCTTTGGTTGCTATGTTTTTGGACTTGGCGCCGATCGCGGCCTTGGTTCTTTCAACACACTTACAGTGGTCGCCTTCGGCTGTGCTGTGACGGCCTTTGGCTGGATAGGCGCCCACAATGGCGCAGGTCTTATTGTGTGGACCGTCATTTACGGATTCCTGTCTGGGGCCGTCCAAGCCCTCTTTTCGCCGTGCATCTCCCTCTTGGCGCCAGAGCCAGGGTTGATCGGTACATGGAATGGTATGAGCTTTCTGAGCACGCTTGAACTCTCCCACATTAACGAAATTCGACTAGGCATCTGCATAACTGTGGTCTCGTTTGCTGTTCTTGGAACAGGACCAATTGCCGGACGGTTGTATGACAACGCGCAAGGCACCTACCTCTCCATGCAACTGTTCACCGGGGTGTTCTTGACTGTTGGCGGCATTTTATATTTGGTTACCCGCCTCACAGTCTCTCGCGCAGCCGTCGTGTAATGAAGTCACGAATTTGGTCACATATTGGCCTCCTTTTTTCTTCAGTCCGACTATGGAATCCCAGAGGTTCATAGTCAATCGCAACGAAAGTATTATAAGGATGTCTTCGGTAGAACTTTTGGTCTTCTCTCTGTGAAAATTTGAATTAGAAGCCTTGTGATTTATCCCGCGAATTTCGTAGTCTGAGTCTTGACATGAAAATTCGAATGAATCCTAGTGAAAGCCGTCGAGTGCATAATTAGGCCACAATCACTTCGCCCGCAGTGACTAGTATCTCCATCCAATCTGGGAACCTTCAGTGATAATATCTACAGCTCGATAATGGAAAATGGGAGTAGATATAAATGATTGTCAAATATGAAATTGCCTGCATTGAGACCGAACAAATACAATATTGAGAGTCCGATGTCATCTCTAACATGTTTTCGGCTGAAGTGTGGGGTAAATCTACAGAGTTTTATTGAAACTAAACTATCGGAGATTGTGACGGTGCACCCGGCGAAGACTTACCTGAAATGTAATCTTTAGCCAAGCAAGTGAAATCGGGAGAAGGAAGGAGAAGTTGAAAGACCACTATTTCAATATGCACACTGACAATAGCAACGAGCAACAACGACTGAGCTAGGACTACAAGGATGGACCCGAAATGAAAACTTTAAAATCTGTTCAAGCTATCTCAAAGGAGCAGGAAGAGTAGAAAGAAGCGAAACTGAAGAACCTCCGCAGGGCTGCTGCCTCGGGGCGTTGGCCAAACCTTACACAACCACATATTGCAAATCCAGACATCATCTCTTCAACCGATTTCGTCTCTCTTGCTAGGACTTACAGTCTCGAAGTTACAGAGCCGTCATCGATCCAATGAGCGAGCTCATCATGTGGCACACCGACGCGGGCCAGGGCCTTGTAGAAAGCCTGCGGCTCAGCCCAGTCCTCAGGGGCAAAAACGCCGCTGAGTTTCTGGCCGTCTTCCAGTGCCAAAACCATGAATGCGGCACATGCACCTCCTGTTATAGCTGCCATATTCGAGAAAAGAACAGACCCTTCCCCAGACTTGGCTGTACGCTTGGTCGAAACAACCGGGACTCCATTCCGAGTACCCGTGGCTCGTACTGTGAGGCCTCCACACCACGGAGTGACCTTTCCTCGCGCGGAATCAACGAGGAAGCTCAACACTTCTCCGGTTGAGCATTCACCAGTTCGGATCGTTTCAAGCATCCCATAAAATGCATGTCGCCATGGTCCCGCGGCATGAGCGGTATGGGAGACGAGCTGCCACAGCTCTTTGAGCGTGATATCGCCGCCACGTAGGTAGCCACTGATCTCTCCCAAAGCTGACTGCCAACCTTCAACAGGCGAGGGATTATTGATGAGGTTAAGCAGAAAACCAACGGCTTCATCCAGCGAGATATCCTGCTTCCGAACAGCAACGCCGAGGCCACGGGCAATGCCGTTAAATGGTGCAGGGTGCAGGCCACCAAGACAACGGATCCGACTGGCTTGAGGGAAAAGACGTGGAAGGGTAACAGGCTCTGGATGAGCAGTCTCATGCAAAAGCGTTTCCCCATGATCGCCGTACATCGGAGCATATCCTGTCTCAACCCAAGATTCGTTGAGGGTCGCTTTTCCTCCAGCCCAGGTCAGGCAAGGGCCGGCGGCAATGTGCATCAGATGCTCTAGGACTGCCTTGCCAATCCCTGGTCGCTCATCACCGACCAGCCAGCAGACATCAATTGAATCGACGGTGTCAAGATCTTTGGTTGCATCGACGGCCATGACATTGGATAAGCCAGGGGAGGCTCCACAGCCAATAAAGCACGGGATGCCCTCCTTCTTCGCTCTTTCATGCAAAGCAAGTGCTGCGGTTGTGCTTTCGACATCATCGTCAAAGTCAAGATAAGGAACTTTGTTTTCAAGACAGGCCGTGATCACCGGATGGCTTGTCTTTGTATAGGGACCGGCTCCGAGGACGACAAGGGTGGCGCCTTTAGTGGCAGCGAGCAGAGCAGCGCGATCGTTCAGATCCAACTTCAGGGGAGTAGCCCGTCCAGCTGGGAGTTTAGCAATAAGCGGCTGGAGGGCGTCGACATTGATGTCGGCCAGGACGAGCGAAATATCCGAGGCCTGGGCAAAGCGCTCGACCGCCAGACGACACATTTCACCGGCAGCACCGATGAAGACGACCCGCTTGGGGCTTTGGAAGAAGCTAGCCATAATGAAGAGAAGTTACGATGGAAAGAAAAATAAGGTAAATAGATATTGAGGAGGCAAATCGTTGAATGATGATCCACTGGACGAGCCATCTGTATGTACACTGTTTTTATATCTGAACACCCATTGAACGGGCTCATAGACAATTGATTTTCTTATCATAACACCCCCCTCAGCCGCTAGGCCATCCGGCGGAGCCTTACCTCCCATTTCAAAAGGATTGTTCGCATCCGCAGGTGTGGCGTCCTGTGCGGGGACCCCGGACCCCGGATCCCGTCTCTCGTACAACAAAGGTTCCGCGGATCCGCGGCCGAGTACGGCCTTGAGATACGGAAGGGATAATCAAGCTCTAGAATGAATGCTGCCCATTTGATAGCTTAATCCGAGCTTTTGTATTTTAAATTCCTTCCGAGGCTATGTGATCGGCTCGCCCTTGTGCTTAGATCTGGCTCTCTTCACAGCACTGTTTAAATCTGCAACTATCTCAAGATTCTTTCCTGGCTAGTCGCTTGGCATAAGGCATCTATTCCTCGACTGAAAGGGTCATTCGTTCCAGCATCTGGAAAGAAACTCATTATTGCGAGAACATTCAAAGTCCTGTGACCATGGATAGGAAGCAGGAGGGCCTGGATTACGATGTAGTCATAATCGGTGCTGGAATCTCTGGCATCAACTTTGCGTACCGGCTGCAAGAGCGCAATCCAGACTTGAGCTATTGCATTGTTGAGGAACGCCATGAAATAGGAGGAACATGGAGCCTATTCCAATATCCCGGTAAGCCTGATCCGTGCAAATATTGTCGAAATCTCAGCGCTAATCCAAAAGCGATTAGGCATTCGATCAGACTCGGATTTGTTCACCTTTGGGTTTGCATGGCGCCCCTGGGCCGAGAAAAACTCGATCGCTCATGGTTCACTGATCGCCAAGTACGTGCGAGAGTGTGCAGAAGAAGAAGGAATCGACAAAAAGATCAAGTTCAAACACCGAGTGAACCAACTGGCCTGGTCCACTGAGTCGAAAGCCTGGACCCTAGACCTCACAGCGAACGAGACATCGTCCAGTACCCTCCGAAGCCGGTTTGTGCTGCTTGCAACAGGCTACTATGACTATCATGAACCACTCCAGGCCGATATTCCTGGTATCCAGCATTTCGCCGGTACCCTAGTCCACCCACAGTTTTGGCCCAAGGACCTCGACTTGGAGGACAAAAAGGTCGTCATCATCGGGTCGGGGGCAACTGCCATCACAATGCTTCCGTCAATCGCCAAGACTGCTAAGCATGTAACAATACTGCAACGTTCCCCCAGCTATATTCTATCAGTCCCAAACGAAGACCTGGCGGAGAAGGTGATTCGGCTGTTGTTCCCCAAAATGTTAGCTCGAAAAATTATTCGACTCAAGTGGATCGTCATGCCATTGATTATGGTCACGTTTTGCCGACGATTTCCTCGTCTGGCCAGGAAACTGTTGTTATTCTTGACCGCAAAAGAACTACCCAAAGATATGCCTCTGGATCCCAACTTTACACCACGGTATAATCCCTGGGAGCAAAGGTTGTGCATGTGTCCAGAGTCGGATTTCTACAGGAGCATTCAGACCGGAAAAGCGAGTATCAAGACAGACGTGATTCAAAATATCAATGAGACCAGCATTCAGTTGCAATCAGGCGACGAGCTGCAGCCTGACATCATTGTGACCGCTACTGGCCTGAAATTGCAAATAGCCGGTGGCATTGAAATCCTTGTCGATGGAAAGCAGTTTAACATTGGCGATCATTTTCTTTGGAAATTTGCCATGATGGATGGGCTTCCTAACGCAATTTTCGCCTTCGGTTACGTTGACGCAAGCTGGACTCTCGGAGCCGATGCCACGGCTAAACTGGCATGCCGCATGCTCAAGAAAATGAAACGAGACGGCATCACCATGGTAGTGCCCCGAATGGATGACAGAGAGAGGCTCGATATCAAGAAAGTTCCATTCCTGGACTTGAAGTCTACCTATGTCCAACAAGCACAGAATATGCTACCAGCGGTCGGTGACCGTTCTGTGTGGCAGCGGAGATCATTCTATTGGAGGGACCTGGCAGTCGCCGTGTACGGAAATCTCAAGAAGGGGACAGTGTGGACGAAATGAGAGTACACCTTCGACAACATGATTACTTTCCACAGACCTGCGCTGTTTTTTATGTGGGAGGGTCCGGAGTAGAACTCGATTTGGATTCTGTGGGAGAGCTTCCTGTTCATTGTTAATTTTTACCTCACATGTATAAAGACTCTTTTTTATCTTTCTTGCCTTTTTTACCTTTTTTGTTTCCGATTCTTCTTTCGTGAGGGTCTTAGCTGTAGTTTACGAATCCCACACCAGCCCCTCTTGTGAAACTTTGTACAGTAGCCCTTGGTGCGCTCCTCTCTCATTGAGTGTGACTTACTTGGACGGCTAGACAGGTAGACAGTGGAGGTGGGTATGTCATTTAATGATGGTTTTTCTAGAAAGGGTCTGGGAATTTTCCAACCGTTAAAAATTCAAAACAGTGTCCAGATATTTAAAATACAATCAAAAATAAGAATTTCAAGAATCTCAGAAGTATTGTACCACTGTCATCGATACAGATCAGCGTTTCTGCTTACATACGAGAGCGTGTGCTCGGCAAAGACCTGTTGGAAGTCGCAAGCGCAGCAGCAACGTCTCGAGCGGCAGCAGCACCCGAATCCATCGCTCCCTCAATGGCTCCGACATCGAAGCCCGCAATGTCACTACCAGCAAAGCGGATGCGGCCAAGTCCTTGACGAATTTTTGCTGCCCCATCAGTAAAATGCCCTGGTCGATGCATCATCCAGCCGCCTTTCGAAAATTCGTCCTCCACCCAGCTATGGCTGGCCGTAGCAACCACTTCAATGTCCGGAACAAATCGTCGCAGTGCAGCCTGGACAGCCTGTAAATCATCCGCGCGAATTGCAGCAGCATCAGAGACAATACACATGATAAGAGTGTCGCCGTCAATGTAGCGCTCTGTGCGGGCGGCATTGATCGGGTGTTTTCCAGTCGGCGCGAACGCAGCGAAACCCTCGATCTCCCCTCGCACCCGGGCCCAGATCTTGCTCGCCATGACTGGGTTCTTTTGTTTGATCATCTGGGCCACAGGGAGGGGCAGACTGGGTGTGATTTTGATGTCGACGAGGGTGTTGACCGGTACCGCAACGACCGCGGCGCGCACCAGGAGCTTTTGGCCGGCACGAGTGGTGATTGATACCATTGAACCGTGGTCCTGGATCGCAGCCACGGGGGTCGAGAGACGTAGCTCAGCAGTCGATTCGCTAAGAATAGCGTCGATCAGGCGTTTGGTGCCACCTTCAATGGCCCAGAAGCTGGCCGTCTCGAGGAGCGACTTGTAGTCACCGAAGTAGGTTGCGACACAATGAAGTAACTGTGCGATGCCGTGGTCCTTGTGCTTGTGTACAATGCCCGCCAACGCTCCATCCAGGATGTCCCGATGATAGGCAGACAGATTCAGGGATTGGATGCGGTCCTCCATGGTCTCACGTTCAATATCGCTATTATCCACCGCATTGATCATGAAAGGCAACGGGAAGCGTTCACGGGCGTCCGCAAAAAATTGAGTCATGACAGGATCGAGTTCCTCGTAGTAATCTTTCTCTGTCCCGGAGTGCACGCTTCCATCGGCCAGCCAATAAGCCTTGTTGGCCGGCAGAGGGGGCAGCAACGAGATGCCATGCTTTTGTAGTTCGTTCCAAACATGCGGCTGTGTCCAGTGGACGTATGCCCCGCCGAGCTCGATCTCATCCCCAAGGCCCTTTTCCAGGTATGTTCGCCCGCCAACTCGGTCCCGGGCCTCCAAGACAACCACCGAGAGGCCCTTCTTGCTGAGGTCTCGGGCAGCGGTGATTCCTGCCATTCCGGCTCCAATGACGGCAACGTCGAACTTGTCCATCATGTTTTCGTGATTTGCGATGGGGGGGAATCAGTGGAAATCGACGGTAACTAGAGAAATGCAATTCTCTTCGATTTTTCAGGTAATCAGGTTATCAGTTCGCAACTAGCCATGGCAGATTCGTCGCGGGAGAAATAAGACAGCAGATATGTGGCCTTCACGTAACATCGGCAGCGAATTGAGTCCGTTTCGTGACGCCCGCGGATTGATCCGTCCGCCCAAGGTGACCCGAGAACTCCGGTAAAGGCTGGTGCGGCTCCGCGGAAGCGAACATGAACAGGCATGGAAGGAAAATCTGATTGGCACCGGTTCCTCGGGTCCGCTTTGAAGAACTTACCGAGTTTTGGCGACTTCTAGGGTCCATTCAAAAGGCACAGACCAATGGTTGTGTGAGAAGTTGCGGGGGATCGTCGGTGACCTGGCTACGGCGGATTTCCCCAGAAATTTGTATATATCAACCACCGGTTGAAAGCTCCTGGCACACGGAAACCTTGGTTTCGTAGTCTTTTAATTCCTTCTCATCTTCATCGGATTGTCATCGCCATGGGCCGTCGCCATCGAAACCCACTTTTTAACCCTCTCCAATATGCGACGCCGCAACTGTCCACTGGGCCTCCGGTAACATGGGCCGCAGCTCAAAGAGGACTCATCGGCTATGATTACGGTATGAGGAAGAATAATATGGCAAGATTATGGCACTTCGCTAACTCGGAAACTCGACAAAGTGATCGTTGGGGCAGGTGCAGCAGGTTGTGTCCTCGCGAGCAAGCTCAGCGAGGATAAAAATGTTTCGGTACTAGTCCTCGAAGCCGGGGGCGACAACACCAAGGTGTTTGAAACGAAAGTGCCCTTATTATTTCCCAAGCTGTTTCACACGCAGCATGACTGGAATTACTACACTGTCGAGCAGCCGACACTCGCCTCCCGTAGCCTTTACTGGCCTCGGGGGCGGATCATCGGGGGATCAAGCTCTATGAACGCCATGATGTACCATCACTGCGCGAAATCTGACTTTGACGAATGGGACTCAAAGTATGGTTGTTCTGGCTGGAGCTACGATGACCTAGCACCCTACTTTCGAAGTATGGAGCGGTTTACTGCTCATCCAGATCACACAATTAACACCCAGCATCGTGGCAGCTCCGGGGAATGGGAGACAGGCTATTCGACGCTGACAAAAATCGTGGAAGAGGGTTTCCTCCCTGCCTGTCAAGACGCAAAGATCCCAGCTGTCGCGGATGTCAATACACCTCAGGGCACACTCGGGTCGACGAGATTTCAAACCTTCATCGACCCGAAAGGCCAACGCTCATCCCTCGCCACGGCTTTCCTCTCTCCGGAGGTATTGCAGCGACAGAATTTGTACGTCGCATGCAATGCCCATGTCACAAGAGTTTTATTTGATTGTCTCACCACCAAAGAGCCAAGAGCAATTGGCGTTGAATTTCAAACTCATCGTGGCGGTCAACGTTTCCAGGTTTGTGCACGACGGGAGGTCATCCTCTGTGGGGGGGCAGTCAATACGCCGCAAACATTGTTGCTAAGCGGGATTGGTCCGGCGGACGTGTTGAACAATCACGAGATCCCTATCGTCCAAGAGAATGAAGTGGTCGGCCGACATCTCAAAGATCATCTCTGCACGTCACCTATCCTGGCCAAGGCAAAGCCTAGCACCACGCTCGACTACTTGAACAGCGATCTGAAAGCCCTCCCCGCACTAGCTCGATGGATGCTTACTGGTGGCGGCCCACTAGCAAGCAATATCGGCGAGGCGGCTGCATTTATCCGGTCGTCTGACTACCGATTTCCTCAGACTGTGAAAGCCCCTAACGACCATACATCTGGCGAGGCCAGTCCTGACCTGGAGATCATCAGCGCTCCTACTGCTTTCATCCACCATGGTGAGGAGAAAGGAATTGATGGTAGCAGTGTCTTCACCCTTATTCCGATTGGTCTTCGTCCGCAGAGCCATGGCACAGTCACTCTTCGGAGTAGAGATGTCTTTGATGCGCGTGAGTTCCTCCATGCCGTGGTTTGGACTATATTTGATATAACTCTGACCATATTTCACTATAGCAATCATCGATCCTAAATACCTAAGCGACGACGGTGACAATGACCGAAATGTTCTTTTGGTTGGCATTCGCGTCTGTCTTCAGATCATCAAGAGTCCAAAGTTCAAGAAATTCTTTGAACCCGTCCCTGTGAATGACGATCCAAGTTCTTACTGGTGGCCCTTCTCGAGCAGCAACATCGAGAACATCACTGATGAGCAGCTCATTCGATTCATGGATGAGAATGCCTTCACTCTGTATCACCCGGTGGGCTCGGCCCGTATGGGCCCTTTGGCATCGACAAGCGTCGTCGACC
This sequence comes from Penicillium sp. F50, assembly GCA_037356195.1. Taxonomy (NCBI): domain Eukaryota; kingdom Fungi; phylum Ascomycota; class Eurotiomycetes; order Eurotiales; family Aspergillaceae; genus Penicillium; species Penicillium sp. F50. The sequence goes on from JAYXSA010000068.1 coordinate 636,373, forward strand.
CTGAATGCCGAGTTCATGGTGTCAAGAGTCTCCGTGTGATGGATGCAAGTGTGTTTCCAGAACAGATCAGTGGACATCCAACCGCGCCTATTGCTGCAATGGCTGCCAAGCTAAGTGATATGATCAAAGAATCCGCTGGGGCCGGAAGCCTGGTAAATGCGAGCTTGTAAAACTAGAACAGCTGTACTGCACTTGTATTCTCTGCGGAATTGCTACTTTCCACAACTTTACCTTCTTTTCACTGGTCAAATTATAACATAGTACAGAGCCAGAACACGTGCTTCGCCTGATCCCAATTGTGCAAGTCTTGAAAAGAATGAGAGATGAGACTACTGTATTCCATACAACAACTACCACAGTTGCAGATTCATCCGAAAAAAGTAGCTACGACGTATCTTCTTTAGAAACGATCTAAATCAGATGACGTTACCAGCGCTCCCTGGAGCCCACAAAGCACCTGCAGGCAGACATCGAGCCCCGATGTCATTTCACGAGCTCCTTCCATATCCAATCTGGCCACCATTTCTTGAACCTCATCTGCAAAAACTTTAGCCGCGGAGGCATGGGCTTGTGCTACCATTTTGGGGTACTGGGAGCATGCATGTCAGCTGATAGGCCGTACTTTTATAATACGGTGACACTCACCGGGTGGGCAACAATATCCTCAAGGTGGGCTTTCAAGCCATACTTTCCTTGAAAACCAGGACTTGTAATTCCTTGCGATACCTTGGCAAAGGTAGCCAGCTGCTGAGCAGCAAGAAGCTGTAGCTTTTTGCGATAAGACCTTGAAGATTGGAGCGTGCTACCGAGAGATTCTGTTTGCGGGATCGATGGCTGTCCATCCAGGTAAGCGTCGAGTCTCTGTGCTGTTGCACAGAAAGAGAGAATAGCTAAATTGGCATCATTCAAACAATAACCAGCCAGCCGCCGTATATCAGAGGTCGAGCGTTCAATGCAAAATACTGTCTTGTCGTTAAGTGTGCCATACGACAACCTCCATAATTCCACCAGCCTGACAGCGATTGTATACCGTCGGTGAGCCGCTTCATAGTTCGGATTACCGTTCACGATGTTTTCGACATCCAGGGTGAAGCAAGCCAGGCAGATCCACAAAAGGATTTCTACTGCACCCGATTGCCTGATCGCCTGAAGCACAAGATCCTCCGAGCTGTTCTTGCACAACAATGGGATCAACGCACATTCACCTTCCTTTGATCGTGAGACAATCGAGTTGTCAATCTCATAGTCATGCAACAGGACTACTGACGAAACATCGGAACTTGAAGCCTGATTCGTTTCTTTCGCGCGTTGCGGGCTCTCGATAGCGGTATCGCACATTTCCTGAGGCGGCAGGGGACAAGTCTTCCCGCCAGATAACACGACGGTCATACAGTTGGTCATGATACTTAACCACTCGATAGCAGCAATGAGCTCCAGAATATTTTCTCGGACCTCTTCGGGAAGCATTTGTACAAAGTAGGGTTTTTCTTTGGAGCAGCGAGAGATTCCCTCCTTGGGACACGCGAGAAGGCAAGCTCTTGCCTGAGAACAAAGCATTTGAATGCGGCGGACACCTTCGCAAAGGGCAAACGCTGCATCCTCTCCGAATGTTGAGGATTCATTGCCTGGGTTTGGGGCTGGTATTAGGCCAAAAAGAAGTAAAGACACTGCGAGTCGAAAAGAGCGGACGGATGAAATGTTCTTGAACAAGAGCTCCTTGGCCTTGCGCCAAGCACTTGTCGCGATATCTCGAGAATACACATGTGGGTCCCACTGTCCTGGCCAACTCGGATCCTCGGTTTGATGGTTAGAAATTGAGAACTGTGCCACAGTTGCGATTGTGACCAGTTTATAGGTCTCTGTAATTGACGCATCTCGCGATGTAGATCCACGGCCTGGCAGGGTACTATTGTACTGGAAGAGAGAGTCGAGCACACTGACTGCATGGAATAAATGCGGTGCTACAACAGTTGACGCCCATGAACTCGTTTGCTTTATCCAACAGCTTCCGATCCACGTATTGGCATGATCGAAATAGGCGGACATGTGGCCACTGTTGCTGAGAGGCCCCAAGGCCGCAATTCCCAGGTTATAGCGAGGGTGCATGCTCCCTTGCAACAGGCACTGGGAGAGCGGCATATCGATGACATCGACGTACAAGTTGAATTTCTGTAAAAGCGTGTTACGCCCAACCAGCTGACGGGCGAGGTCATCTTCTCGAGATAAGACGGATGGTCCCTCGTCTATTGTCTTATATGCCTGTTCTTCTGAGCAAGTCGTGACACAAGGCTCTGCCACAGTATCCGTGCTCTGAGAATAAGAGGTAGTCCTTGGCCTCTTTCGGGTCTGTTGTTGAAATCTCCTGTTAACCAACCATGCCACTGTGCATTCTAATCCACGTGAATCGCATGTTGTGCAAGGAGTTGTTGGCTTCTGCCCGCGAATAGTCACATTTTGCTGCAAGCTGCAGGCTCTTTTTGCGGTCCGACAATGGTCGCAGGAATGATTTTGCTTTCGGGGGCTTCGCTTTGCCGTCAGGCCTTTCCTGATAGGGTCATCAAGATCAGCGTTTTGGGTAGAATTGGTAGGCTGAGGACTCGATTGTTCAGTACTCCTACTGGACGAGTTGTCGTAGGATTGTTCTCTGGTGATAACGCAGAATAGACCATTAAGCTCCTCGTCGCCAACCTCGGCTAAGGAAGAGGCAAAGGGATGCAGGAGCTGGGGTGAGACGTCGTTCCATTCGGGCGCTCCAAGACATCCTTGGTCTTGCGCAGGCTGGCTTGTGAGGAGTGTAATATAGTTGGAGAATGCATCTTGTTCGGCGGCTTCCGAGCTGGGTATCTCGTTGAAGTCGAGTTGGCTCAGCATTTGAGACTCACGGTCAGCGATAGCAGATGATGCAGTAGACATTGTTTTGTAACCACAATCGTGGGTAATACACTGCATGGTCAGGAAAGCATTGTACTGCTAGTATCCTTGCACTTTGCGCTTAAGGAAATAGTAAGGGAGCAAAGCCATAATAAGATCTACGTCTGGGGTGGCGGAGATAACTGAGCCCCGCGCGGGGAAACCGGCAGTCTTCATCACGCGGTGGCAATAACTCTAATTCTTCTATTATATTCAACGCGATAAAGAATATACCTAATTAGCCTTGCCTATTGATATACAGATAAAGAAAGAGAGAAAATCAGGGATGCGGATGACTATGTCTGTGAATGCTTCAAAGAGCCCTAGCCATCCCTAGATATAGACATTCGGAGCGCTCATGCACAATGGCTCACCTACGGCGCAGGCCCTCATGATAAGCTGTCCAGAATTGTAGTCTCCTATAGGCGTGATTTCCCGGTGTACTTTCGATTGCTATGAGTTTCGCGCGAATCTCAATTTCATATCGTCTCTCGAGTCAAGCAAAATAAACCTTATCAATTCGGCTTGTTCTTGGTCTCAGGCTCTCTGATAGCACGCGTGAGGGGATCGGATAATTCATAGAGGACCCACTTTCCCCGGGCTCCGCGGCTCCGCGGCTCCGAGGGCGACAATGAGTGGCGTGGTGCAGGTGGTTGACAGAACCGCCTCCCCAGCCAAGTTAGGTTTGCCACTGCCCATGCAGCGCATTTACACCAAAGCTTTAAGTCGGGGCGGATCCAAAAGCAAGGATCCTTTGTCTGCGCGGAGAGTCTTCGCAAAATATGTGAAGGGGACAAGCCTCTGCCTGGCGTATAGAAGGTCTCAAACACAAAACACAACCACGCAACCAGTGATTTGATTTATCCGATACTCAGCCTTCAATTTCGAGTGCTTCAATTTCGAGTGAGGGCTTTAAGATTTGAATTAGCTACCGAATTAAAGGGCTACGAGCGAGGTTTCACCTCAACGAACCATTAAAAGATATGTCGTACAAGGTGATTTAAGGATGATATTCAAGATACATAATCGCAAACTTTACGATACTAAAAAGAAAAGCTACTCTATGAAATTTCCAAGATGCGGCGGTAGGCAACAGAGGTCCCGCTCCGTAGCTCCTTGAAGTCCGAATCTCATTGTGTAGGGAAAGGTTCTCGGAATCTACTCCTCGAAATTTGGATAACAAATATATACCCTTGGATGACCTTGGAACTACCACGTAGCTTGGATTTTATTTCCTTGGTGTGTACAGTAACATTGCAGTTTTTGATCCACGTCTGTCAGAATCGTGACAGAAATCGTGAAATTAAGGGGCTATTGATGTCACCCATCCAAAACCATCGTTTCGGTCGAGTTGTCTCTAAGTGATCTTAATCTTTTTTCGTAGATGACTCAATGCTTTGAAGTCTTTTTGAGACCTTGCAAATTTCAGTAACGCTCTGCTTGATATAATCTAAGACCGGTCAATAGTTATCTCAATCTTACGCGCAGGGATGACTTACAGCAGCCGACAGCCATCCAGATAAAATTGAAAAAAAAGTAATAAAACCAGAAATAGTATCTTTCAGGTCTGCTATACGACACATCGATCAAGCTTGTCGCATAGTAAAGGACGTCGCCGTAAACCTGACCCGTCGATATGATGATTTGCAACGCATGTCGGACTGGGTGCTGCACCGCAATGCAATATGCAATAAGGAAGGCTAAAGGACCCCACGCAAACTGAAAAATCATGTTATTAAAAGCAGTCGCGAAGAACAGGCTGGGAGTACAAACTGCGGTCACAGCTTCCATGCAAACCAAAAAAACATCCGACGTCAAGTACCGAGAATCAGAGAGAGAGTATTCTTTCCAGAGCTGAGAAAACAAACTTTGACCACTAGCAAGAGTTTTGTGATTCAGGACAAAATGAGCCTCGAAAAAGAGATGGATGAACCCCGCTGCTAAATATTAGAAGGCTGGTTTCTCCGCTGCCATTTCAGGGATTAGGGAAGAGATACTTAGGCACATCCACGTGAAAGCAATCCGATCTGACAATCCTGCTTTAGGTCGAAGGCGCCCGATGGCGAAGAAGGAGGCGCCAATAACAGCGGCCCATAGAAAACCAAATTGAGTAATCAAAGAAATAACTGAGCTTCGGTTGGTAGTGTAACCGGGTAGCTGTACCCAGGGCGGATAGTAGTCGTGCAATTTGGGGTTTGGATCGGCCATGGCGTCCAGCATCTTGACACACTCCAGAAAGTATTAGTTTTAAACAAAAGTTGGGTCCAAGTTTATCGCCATTGTAGGCCAATATAAGACTTGAGGATACAGAAATGAATTCTATATCTTGCCAAGCTATAGTGGAGCTTCGGAGCCCGAGGAGTCCGTGGATCATTGTAAATCTTTGACCCGGGTCAGGCCACCTAGTGACCGTGGCCCACATCTTGACAAATTGACAGGGCAGGCATAAGCATTATCTCTGTCTTTTCAAGTTGGACCGACGCTCGAAATGCTGACCGATACTCGATACAGTAATCTCCCCTTTTTTTGGGAAGGCCCTCTGGGAAGAACTTCGATGTGCCTAATGGAAGTGCGCCACGATTTAAGCTAATCCTAGTATATTAGACACTATTTCGTTTTTGGTCTATGATAGTCATCCACCTTCAATGCGTTCCGTTACTCTGCAGTCGAGAAAAAAGCTGTCTCATTATCTCCATTAGATAACACGGAGATCTCTCTCGATAAAACCTTCTTGATACTAAGCAAATTGAAGAGCTTTATGCATATACTCAATGGCTTCGACACACGGCAGGATATCCAGCGATGGTCCGAATATAGGTTACTCATTCTCAGCTTTGGTTGCTCGGCTTTTGTTTCCAAAAGATACTTTTCTTATAATGCAGCTGCCAGCTTGATATATAGGGATTTTGCCTCCACTTTGAGCGAACCATTCTGATCGAGAATCTGTGCTTCAAGGAACCACTTCCTATCAACCTTTCGTCTCACCCATGACTTGATAATGATCACGCTAGGAGTGGGCACGGGTGAACGAAATGACATCTCAAGACTCGCCGTAAGTAGAGGTTCCCGTTCGTCCGGCGTAAACAGACGATATGACTCCGCACAAAGTCCCAGTGTCTCGTCCAACAAAGCTGCCAGGACTCCACCATGAGCAGTATTGATATAACCGTTTACACCCCCTTCAAGCTGACAAATAGCAACAAAGTGAGGCTCTTCCAGACACTGTGATGGATCCTTGTCCTCTCTAACATTCTGTGTGTCGTATGGGGGGCTCGGCTTTCGCATGAAGGCTACGACTCGTGGGATAGTGTCGCTAGAGTTGATTGTCTTATTGAAGAATCTGTCAGACATATTGCCTTTGTCGTATCGCGTGACAAAGGGTACCGGCTGATATGGGCTAGAGTTCTCCATATAAGGGCGAAGTAAGGGCATATCACCAAAGAAGTCCAAATCTGCCCGGGAGACAGGGAGGTTGCTGATGAGGTCTCGATAGCTGTGCTTGTACATAGTTGCTTGACTAATGATGGCGAAAGACGGAAATTTTTTGAAATAATTTGACACTGGGTGCTCTGGAGAGGATATCCGAAACCTAGCCCTGCTTATAAGTTAAGGAATGAATGGGTTCCGTGCGTCGGGAATATGTACCGAAAAGCCGCGGTTCCGACAAGCGATTTTCGGGCAACCTGTATCCACTAACTACACTATGGTGTTAATTTGAACCTAATAATAAGGAGGCCAATTAGTCTACTTTCGACTGGTCGAGGTCCGAGGTTCGTGATTAACAGGCGAATCACAGACCAATCAGCGCCAATAACAAGGAATCAATCAATCAATCAATCAATACTCTATTAACCTGATGCAGCCTAACTAGTGGTGTAAAGCTATGCAGGCGCTTCCTCTGGCAGAAGCAAGAGTGATCCAAACGCTAGATCCGCGCATGAAACATGAAACAGTAATTACATAGGAAAACGGCGTCTTGCTAAAGAAATCGGCCCAAAAACAGCCTAAGAACAGTACCAAAACGCCCTTAGTGCCCTCTGTCCCACGATTCATCTCTCACTTTGCCCTCACTTTGCCCTCACAATGGCCTGCTGTCTCCCCTGTATCACTATCCCTAGAACACTCCTGCTTCGTTCTCAATTCGTAGCGTTCGCTGTTAACTAGCGTGACTTGTTAGATGTAATCGTCCTCGGCCTCTCGGTAGCCGCGGTTTTGGCGTTCCTCCTACCCAGCGTCTTCACCCCCTATGCCGTTATCAGATTATCCTGGTAGGTCGTTCTCGTCGCCCTGTAGGGGCTCTGGCTCGATTTCGACGTGCTGTAACTCTCCTAGGAGGCCTGTTTGTAGCATAAATTCAGCCACGTAGCGGGTAGCCTGCGAGTGCGATATAATCGCATCGTAGTCGGTCGAATCCCCAAGATCGGTCGTCCGGATCTTGTCAAGCATGGTCTGTCTTAGATCAGCGTACAACGGGCACTGCATGAGGATGTGTCTCGGTGTTTATGACCCTTCTCCACAGTAACACTAATCTGATTCAACCGCGTTGATTTGAAACAGGAAGTGATCCAATGCAATACGCATAGATCGCATTTGAATCAACACTGAGGTGTCAGGCTTCGAAAGGGATTCGAATAACCTAAGCACCTTCTTATCCGGAACTTTGACCAGCCGCTGATTCGGTTTGCCAGTTCGCTCCTTTGCCCACTCTTGCGCCCATCTCTCTTTGATGCGCCGCCGCACTCTACGCTTTGCGGTCGCCGCTAGAAGGACGCGATCGCTGTGGGACTGGATCGGGTTCGCTGCCGAATTACCGGCGGCTCGTTGATCGCTTCTGCTGACCACCCCAGGCATTATTTATTTGTCATGTTAGCCCTTCACGTTTAGGGAGTAGTGTCAGCCGACCACCTACCCAAGTCAGATTTGTTCAGGCTATGGCCCTGGCGAGACCTCTGCCTTGTACTCCGAACCCTCCACTCTCGAATGAAAAGCTTCCTGTTCCATTTCTGGGTCAGGTGATGTCAGAAATTCACTTGAGCTTTCACAGAAATGCGTCATGTCACATCCCATTCTGGTCGAGTTCGTAATCCGTCATGTACAGCCGTTCTTAGATCCTCGGCGATGCCGACGTATCACCGAATTTTTGAGAGCGATGGTGCGCTAAAGTTCAGCAGTGCGCAAAGTCACGAACGTGGAAATCTGTTAGGGAGAGGGATGATGAGATGAGTTGCTTTTGATGAGAGCCCCGTGATATGACCACCTGATACAGAAAATCGTGGATCAACAAAGTTGGATGTTGAAGAGCTCTGCTTACCGGATCTGCTTAAGGAGGACTCATTACTGACTCTGCTTCTACGTTAGTTTTCGAAATTAGTGTGACCTCACTCTTTGGGCTTGAACAACGAAAAAAAAAAGAAATCCTGGTGTGTAAATGCTATTCGGAGTCATCGCCTTATCAGATGGGCAGAACTATGATGGTAATGCCTAATACTTTTCTAACTACGTTACTATCATGATGATTCTATAAGGATTCTTCGAATATCGTAGAAATCTATTATAGACCTGGCGATCTGGTTTGATCGCCCGCTCGCTTTCTGATTTCCACTTTCCGCTCTTCACGCAGTCTAAGGTTACCACTTACCCTTATTCTGCCGTTGCAGCACAGCTTGTCGAACACAAAACGTGATAGAATAAATCAGATGAGATGACAGATTCTTAAAGTTCTTGGCTTAAGAATGAGTGCAAAAAGTGAAAATACAGTAAATCGTTCAAAATAGCGAAACTTAGATCCCTAGCATACAATAGTGGTGCACTTAAAAAGTAGTTCGCGTTCCACTACTGATATACGTAAGAGCATGCTTTTGTTCTTTATGAGGCGAAACAATTTTATTTATCAAAAGGCTACTTTATCTATCTGAGGATTTATCTATCCCGACAACAATATTCCCTTAGCATTCACCAAAAGATGAAGGGACTAGAAATTATAGAATCCCCACATTGAGGCGAAACTAAAAGCTTCTTCTATCCATAGACGGTAGGAATTGAAAAAAAATCTTCAATTGTATTTTGCGTTGACGAATCAATAACATCCAAAGAACGAACTTCCCAAGATAATTCGCATCTAACACCATTTATCACACCAGCATTTAGGCTGCCAGTTGCGTTGCATCAGCGTTTGCCTATATATTTTGTCCGGCAGTAAGGGGAACCGTCACTTACACAACCATCGGGCAGACAACAAAGTAGAGGCTATCAAGTACTTTATGTTAGCTTCTTGCCCTCAAAATAGTGGCATTCTCTTTACCTCTCGCTCTTTCAGTTCTTGGATTCGATTTTCGTCCCACGGGAGCTCAGTAGGGGCTGCCATCACGGTGGCCAGGAGAAAGGCGTAAATTAAGTGGATTGACCGCATTTTCACTAAGTAAGGCAATATGAAAATTTTCTGGTTAAGGACAGAGAGAATATGGATGAAGAACGAAAAGGGGACGGTACGCGGGATAGGACTGGGTTTTGAATTATGTCTCTATCGGGACGGAACATGTATGATTCACGTGCTCGATAAAAGGAGAAAGGGATGTGCTGCGAAGTTATAATACTACCAATCGAATTAATACCTTCAAAAGGCTGCTGAGCTGCCTATGGCTTCATGTAGTGTTTCTGATAGGCAGGAGGATGATTGCTTGCGGATCGAACTATTGCAACAAATGAAGCTAGAGCATTGATCTACACTTAGCTCCACGATAAAGCACAGACTTAAGTGGAGGCTGCCCCACTGATCGCTACCTCCCGGATAAACTATCGACACTTAGGGGTTGAGATGGTCTCCGTGCTCAATGCTTCGTCTTGCTCAGGAGTCCCAAGAGACAATGTTAAAATACAAAACAGAGACTTGGCGTTTGCAAGCATCTAGAGCAGAATCTCGCTTAACTCAATCTATGGAGCCCTAAGCAAAATCCGCTGGCTTAAATAGTTAGAGGTAGGGCGATGTTAGTCACCGGTCATATTTAGGCATTGTTGGTCAGGGCGCGAAGGGCCGGGGACAGTGAATACGCTACCACATCCTGCTGCTAGCTATTACGGACACCAATGATGCTCTGCTTGCTGTATTCGATTCAGAGGTCGTTCAAGATTCGCTTCCTTTGTAATCACGAATAGGAATAAACTTGGAAGATAAGAGTCTTGGAGCCATATTGCCTGAAGTAATGACGGTAATCAGGGGGCTGTCCTGCAGGAGGTTGCAGCTTATCAGGAAAGAAATAGAGGAGTAGGGAGGTACCACGTGTCCGCCAAGTTCGTGTCAATTACACCAGCTTTAGTATTGAGAATGTCTTGTGATGTAGGCGGACTTGCAAGAAGCGGTCTAGAAAAAAGGGCTGAAAGTCGCATCCAATTAAAAGTCGCATATTTGGGATCGATTTTCCAGTTATGAAGTCCGAAAAGTGTGTGGTCACACTGATTTCGAATATTATCGCTAAGAATTACATTAGCCCTCTAAATCTGTCAGCTGTGGACTGACATTGTTGAACACTCTTCGGATGGCCTATCCAAGTTGGGACGATGTCAAACTGGAAATAATGCCCCAGGCATCAAGTTATCGGATTATTATTTTCCCGTCTTGATCAGATTCTTTCCTTCACCATAGAGAACTTCGTACAGAGTACTGATTCGAGGAATGCAGCGGTGAACAAAGCCACCCAGTACCCATTTTCAATCATGCTCATCACATTATCACCAGCCATTCCCCCCGGTTGGCCACATTATTTCTTACCCCATACAGTTATCTCCCATGATATACAAATTACCTCATCTCGCGCCGACACGGAAGCATCTTCCAATCGCACACCCGCCGAGCCGGCTATCACGTAAACGCAGGCCCCGCCCAAACAAGAAATTCGGTTGGGACCTTGGGACTGCCGGGGGGGCATGATTCGCTGCGCCACGAACAACGTGGGCAACCTATTGTCAGGATTTTTTTCCCTCAAGGTCTGAGCCTGCACATGGTCCAGGCCAGAACCCGCACAGAAGAAAAGTCTGCGCTCTTTACCCCGCAACACCCAGCGATCCAGGTACCGTGCCCGCCCCTCCGGTTGGAGGCCGGGCCGGGGAGGGACGTGGTGAATAACAAAGTTACTCTTGTAACTTGACTAACCCAACTGTGAGCTGGTCGCTCCCAACGTAGTCAGTATAGTAGTATTCACGATTCAGAGATTTTACATAATAATTGGGGCGATTTTATTCTACATTTCCACCCCCGCGACTGACGTGCTCTGTACGCTTTCCGAACTATCCTGACAGCCCTCACCCACAATTGGATACTTACCCCAGGATCCCCGATTCCCCTCCCGTTGGCGATGATGGCGAAAATCCCCCGGACGGGAGCGGTGGCTTCAATTGGTGGGTATCGTTGTCGAATCACCCACGTAGCGTACAGTAAACGGAGTAATAGGGCTGGACCTCGGGATAAGCGTTCATTGACGGGAGAAGGAATTGATTAAGTTTCCAAATTGAGGCATTTAACGGCTTCAAGTGACTATCGTGGTTAAATTTCACGATCACGTTCTACATCGTAAGGGTGACGACTACACATTTCTTTTTTTTTCTACTCCGTAGGGCTTCCGGGGTCTTGCGACAGGATCGGGCGCCATGACACATCGCATTCCACGATGGTCGACGATCACATCATTCTGGGGATGAGAGGTTTGATTAAATTGTGTCAGTGTTTCCGCGATTTTATCGTAGATACAGTGTCGTGCTGACTGTGTTGTATTGTTGACTATTCTTCACGTAAAATCTACTTGACGATCGCCTTCGTCTGCGCCACACGGTACCTGAAACAGGAGCGAAAGTAATTTCATCGAGGAGGTTGGATGTAGAGAGAATGCTGGCCTTGAACCTGGCTCAACAGTCATGGCTCAGGTGACCTTGCAAAGAACTAATGGAGAACATCCTGCTTTTTTTAAATCTCTGTCTCAATGCTCCTAGTTCCATAGATAGTTTCATAGTTCTGCCTGCTATGGAGCTTGCCCCTTGAGAGGCGTTGCGCAGATTTCCCCCCTATTGTTCCTCATCATCGATTGTTCTAACATTAGAGGCGCTGGTTTAGGCATGTCGCTCCGCAATTCTTGTTATCTTGTGACCTAGATATTCCACCTGATCTCAGCTGGGAGTTGCTACAGTTACTAGTAGACCGCTAGAAGTTCCCTGGAAGAATACCATAGTGCTCACGTGGTAGTAAGTAGTCAAGATGATTATAGCTACCTATTGTGTATATTCTATGTATTCTATGTATAGTACATCCCTCGTTTCTCCCTCTCTCGCTCTTCCATTCCTCAGCAATTTCGTTCCAGGCCCGCACGATGAGGCAATTCTTTTTTATTCCCTGGGGCTATTTTCGGCCCGCATGACGCAGCGGGATTTTCTCTCTCGGTCTTGACCCTCGGAAAGAGGGGCGATGGCTGCCAATCAGCGGATCGCCGACCGCCGCTGGGCCTGTGGCTCGCAGGCTCAGCGAGTCTCTGGCGGCGTTTCTTAGTCACGCCCCCCAAGCGTGGAGAAGCACTCGGAGTGTTTTACCAACTAAGAAAAATCCTCAAAGAGGAATGAGCGTTGTGCGGGTGGAGTCGGTGCGGATCAAGGGCCATCGAGACCGCCGGTCACGATGGAGTAGTCTGGCTGTGAGTCCTGTCCGCCCGCCTAGCATCGGCTATGACTGGTCCCAGGGTGAACGCGTGCTTTGGACGCTGGTCACGATGTGACCACGAGAGAAAAACGAGAGGGGCAAATAGGGCAATGGATGGGGTAATAATAATTCAGAATAAAAAAAAAAAATTGAGATTGAGGAATCAAGGCAGTTGAACTTTGTCACTTTGCGGTCCTTGTGGTTTTTGGTATTTAAAGTGCCTGGCTGTTCCCCGGATTTCCGTCGAAACGATCATTTCGATTTTGCAATCAACAGGTTGCGATTGATATTCGACGATAGTCGATGGCGCTGGTAAGTCATTAATCTGTCTAGTCCTCTCCCTGATACTGGTATACTTCTATCACACTATACTATTATACTATGCGCAAGTATAGTCCTTAGTACAGCTGTATAGCTCAATGCCAGTACAAGACTTGTTTGCTTCCGATCTGCCTATCTCCGTCTCCCTCTCTTTGCCTTATCTTGATTCCCCTTGCATGTTATCTGCGACCGCAATTCCTCGAGAGGAAGCCAATTCCATCAGGAATGGCGGGCAGCAGCAGCAGCCGCCGCCCGTTAGGCACTCACATTCGCGGTGACGATTGCAACTGCCCGCAACTGATAAGCGCTCACCTCCATTGCTTTACCTCTTATCTGTCTCTCTCCTGCTTTGGCGCGCCCTTCAGCTGGCTGACTTTGGCGGTGTTTCAAAAACAGCGTCTTTTATTCTTTCCTCAAATCTAGAGTCTCTCCCGACCTTTTTCTTCCTCCTTCTTTCCCCTTCCTCACACAATCATGTCGTCGCCTACACCCTCAACTCCGCTCTCGGAGACCTCCAATGGCGCGGCGCTGCCTTCGCGCCCCGCACAGGGCCTCTTCAACAGCCGTGAAGGTGGCTCTGGCACTGGCACTCCAATTGGATTCCAGCGATTCCCTCACAACAAGCACCTCGATCATGTCGTTGGGGCCGCGTTGCGGCAACCCTCCCCGCAGCCCACTCACTTGGGCATTCCTGGAACCCCCGGGTCCCCGCACCGTGTCCTGTCCGAGGAGGACCCGGGCTACATTGCTGCTACCTTTGAGGGCAAGCAGAAGCAGATGGAGCAAGGTAAGAGACAATCGCAAAAATTGTAGTCAATCGGGGTGGAATTGCAATGCTAACTGCATGGTTCCCAGTGATGGATCAATTGGAGGAAAAGGGCTTCTTCCCCAGTGATTTCGTCGTCTCCGAAACTACCTGGTTCTACAACATGCTAGGCATTGACGACACCTACTTCCAAACCGAGTCCGTCGAAAACATTGTCACCCAAATCCTCTCCCTCTACGCCGCCAAGGTCGCCGCCTACGCTCGTGATGACAAGCAGCTGGAGATTCGCCTCGACAAGGAGGCCGAGGATCACGCTGTCTACATCGATACTAGCCGGCCTGGTGTCTCCTCCGTGGATGGCCCCCGCTACGAACAGCGCATTGATGAGAAGTATATCAACACTTCCAAGGGTGCCAACAGCTACCGTGTCGAGACCTTCCGCTCCCCCACCACCCTCCCCGGTGACGATGGCCAGCAGCTGCGCTGCTACTTCGTGTACAAGTGCCAGTTCGCCAACCCCAACCCTGACCCCAACGAGACCAACATTGAGATCATTGGTGAGAAGCGCTTCCTGCAAAAGGCCACCCCCAACACCAAGGCCATCTACCAAGAGATCATCAGCACGGCGGTTGGCCGACACGGTCCCGTCATTGAGATGTTCGAGATCGAGGGCAGCCGCGAGAAGCGTCTGGTCATTGCCTACCGTCAGGGCTCTGCCATGGGCCTGTTCAGCGCGCTCTCCGATTTGTACCACTACTACCGCCTCACCAGCTCCCGCAAGTACCTTGAGAATTTCTCCAACGGGATCACCGTCATCTCGCTCTACCTGCGTCCCTCGGCTTCGGCCGAGATTTCGGCCAAGTACCCCCCTATCGAGGCCGCTATTCACCAGATCATGAAGGAGGCTTCCCTTCTGTACTGTATCCCCCAGAATCGCTTCCAGGGTCACTTTGCCACTGGCCGTTTGAGTCTGCAGGAGACCATCTACGCGCACTGTGCCTGGGTCTTTGTCCAGCAGTTCCTGAATCGCCTGGGATCCGAATATACCTCCCTGTCAGCACTGCTTGACTCCAACAACAGCGTTCACGCTGAGTTGCTGTCCAAGATCAAGAAGCGTCTGCGTACGGAGACATTCACCGCGGACTACATCTTCGAGATTATCAACAACTACCCCGAGTTGATTCACAAGCTCTACCTCGACTTTGCCAACACCCACTATGTCCAGACTCAGGAGTCGGGCGATGACTTCCTGCCCACACTCAGCTACCTGCGTCTGCAAGTGGATGAGGTGCTGGACGACAAGAAGCTGAAGCAGCTGATCCGCAACACAACTGCCAACGAGCACGACGAGATGGTGATGACCTCGTTCCGTGTCTTCAACAACTCCGTCCTGAAGACCAACTTCTTCACTCCCACCAAGGTTGCCCTGAGCTTCCGCCTGAAGCCTGACTTCCTGCCTGAGCACGAGTACCCCCAGCCGCTGTATGGTATGTTCCTCGTGATCAGCTCCGAGTTCCGTGGCTTCCACCTCCGCTTCCGTGACATCGCCCGTGGTGGTATTCGTATCGTCAAGTCTCGCAACAAGGAGGCATACAGCATCAACGCGCGCTCGCTCTTTGATGAGAACTACAACTTGGCCAACACCCAGCAGCGCAAGAACAAGGATATCCCCGAGGGTGGTGCCAAGGGTGTCATTCTGCTCGATGTCAACCACCAGGATAAGGCGCGGGTCGCCTTTGAAAAGTACATTGACTCGATCATGGATCTGCTCCTGCCCCCCGTCAGCCCTGGTATCAAGGACCCCATCGTCGATCTTCACGGCAAGGACGAGATCCTCTTCATGGGTCCTGATGAGAACACTGCCGAGTTGGTCGACTGGGCTACCGAGCACGCGCGTGCCCGTGGCGCCCCCTGGTGGAAGTCCTTCTTCACCGGCAAGAGCCCCAAGCTCGGCGGTATCCCCCACGACACCTACGGCATGACCACTCTGTCCGTGCGTCAGTACGTGCTGGGTATTTACCGCAAGCTGAACATCGACCCCTCCACAATGCTCAAGCTGCAGACTGGTGGTCCCGACGGTGATCTCGGATCAAACGAGATCCTGCTGTCCAACGAGAAATATGCTGCTATTGTCGACGGCTCTGGTGTTATTGTTGACCCTAACGGTCTCGACCACGCGGAGCTGATCCGCCTCGCCAAGAAGCGTGTCATGATCTCCGAGTTCGACCTGACCAAGCTTTCCCCCGCTGGTTACCGTGTTCTCGTGGATGAGAAGAACGTCAAGCTGCCTTCCGGTGAGGTGGTTCACAACGGTATGGTCTTCCGTAACACCTTCCACCTGCGCCACGTGGAGGGCGAGAAGTTCGATGTCTTCGTTCCCTGCGGTGGTCGTCCCGAGTCGATCGACCTGTCGACCGTTGGCAACCTCATCCAGGACAACAAGTGCATTGTACCTTACATTGTCGAGGGTGCCAACTTGTTCATCACCCAGGACAGCAAGCTGCGCCTGGAGAAGGCCGGCTGCATTCTGTTCAAGGATGCCTCTGCCAACAAGGGTGGTGTAACCTCGTCCTCGCTCGAGGTCCTCGCCTCGCTCTCATTCAACGATGAGGAATTTGTTGAGAACATGTGTGTTCACGAGGACGGCACCGTCCCTGAGTTCTACCAGGCCTACGTCAAGCAGGTCCAGGAGATCATTAAGGAGAACGCCACTCTCGAGTTCGAGGCTATCTGGCGCGAGCACGAGCAGACAGGAGTCCTGCGCAGTGTTCTGAGTGATCGCCTCAGTGTGGCGATTACCAAGTTGGACGAGGAGTTGCAGCAGACTGAGCTGTGGAACAACGTTGCCCTGCGGAGATCCGTTCTTGGTGATGCTTTGCCCCGCCTCTTGTTGAACAAGATTGGTCTGGATACGATTCTGGAGCGGGTATGTGTTTGGATGCCAAGTTTTGTATTCTGATGAGTGTCATTGCTAACCTTGTTTGTGTAGGTCCCCGAAAACTACCTCCGTGCCATCTTCGGTAGTCACTTGGCTTCACGGTTCGTGTACCAGTATGGTAACCAACCGAGCCAGTTCTCCTTCTTTGATTTGTATGTTCTTTTCCCTGATTGTTTCTGCCTCGGGAGCGAGAATTTTTTTACTAACAGATACCACAGCATGACCAAGCGTATCGCCCAGATCCAGTCCTCGTAGATCACCACCGTTAGAGGCTCTGCATCTTTTCCTCTTTTCTGTCTTTGTCGTGCTTGTCGTGTCTTGTATCCCAAGGATTTGCGCTGGGATTTAGATCCTCTTTCCATGTTGATGTGGCCCCCTCATCCCAACCATCCGTTGAGGCAGGCTTGATGTCTATTTATACCTCTAATAATTACCCCACGTGATGACTGTATGGCTTAGAAAAAGTTGCGAGCTTGGATCCGAAGAAAGAAGGGTCTGGGTTTGGAATTTCTTGTTTTTGTCTTCGACTTTTCTTTTGGAAATGGAAATCTACGTGATGAAGGCTTCTTGGGAGTCTAAATATTGAATAAGACCCTTTCCTATTTTCTCTTTTTCTCTTGAGTAAGAGTTGTAGATCACCATGTGTCCTTTCATAAACGGGCTTTGACTGGCTTCTCGTTATTCTTGGCTGAGTTCGATAACTAATGATTTTGGGGCCCAGCGATTTGATGCAGATGGTGATTGGCTTTGTTCTCTGCCAGACAACTTTCAAATTATTACCAGAATGATTATCACTACCGTAGCCTTCATTGGATGATCAGAATCCGCAGGGCTCGACTGTGTCAGGGTTGGGAAGTAGCTTTCAGCATGTTTTTTCGACCAGCTCCCCTGTTGGGAACCCAAACCAAACTTGGTAAGTCTGATAGCCGAGGGCTTGTGCCTCTTGGTGACTTAAGAGCTTGATATGTGTATAGAGAGAGAAGTAGTGAATTTCACAAAAGTGTGTGTCTGGACGACTGTTACAGCGCATCCAAATAGATAATATTTTCAATTTGGGATTGGAACAAAACCCCTTGATTATAGTGTGACAATCAGCCTCCCCAGGAATAGTGATATTTGACATGAAAAAAAAGCGACAAGTTCGTCCTCCTGTGTAAATGAGTGTACTGAAAGCAGACTGCAGTATTAAACTTGACATCTCATTTCTCTTTTTCTCATGAGAATATCAGAGAAGAGAAAATGGGGTCATCAATCTCTGATAACTTAGTCCTTGTCGACAGTGTACTTTCCAGTGCGTTGACGAATCTTCCTGCCCCAGATGAACACCGGAATACCCAACAGACCCAAAGCAGCAGTCAACCCTCCGAACGTATTGAACGCGCCATCATAGCCATCGCGGTCAATGAACGGCTGAATACCGTAACTAACGCCAAACGAGATGATGCCCCGGAACGCACAGATGATAATCAACAACGGGCTCGCGCGCTGCGGATAACTATCAAGCAGATAGGTGATCGCCACGATATTGGCGCCCACAAAGCAGAAGTAGTAAGCGGCAACGGCCCAAACAAATACGAACCAGTGATAAGAGTTTGGATAGGTGGCGCCGTATCCGTACAAGATCGCAGTGAACACGCCGACGATGATGGGGAAAATGAGCGGGAGGAGACGAATCTCGGGCTCGTGGATACCGTTCCTTCGCTTGGCGAACCAGGCGATGAGCTTGTCGGAACCGAGGCCGAAGATTGGCAGGGCGAGGAGGGACGTCACGATTTGGCCGCAGTTCACGTAGCTGGCGGACTTTTGGGGCCAGTGGTACATTCCGGTTACGATGTTGCCGTATGTGGTGCCGATAGCGATATTGACACCTAGGGTGAGCCCGTTCAGGGCCATGGCCCACAGGACGTTGGGGAAGAGGAGGAATTGGAATGATTGCTGTAACAAACATTGAAATCAGAGAATGTCAATGGTAATCTCGGGATACTGGTCAACTCACGATGAATGTCTCCAGTCCTTTCTTCCACTCTGGCGAGCCGATCCAGAGGCGAAGATCAGAACGCCAGGTACGAGGCTCGTAGTTGACAAAGTCGAGCTCGGGCCTCTCTGTGGCGACCGTGAGATCTTCCTTGCCTGCATCTAGCTCATCCGTGGATGAGTTCTCTTGATAGGAAGATCGAGAGCGGTGGTACTTGGTCTCTGGGACGAAGAAGAATGCCATAACCAAGGAAAGTCCGGAGAGACAGGCACCGAGGCCATACCACCATCCGGGAGTGATAGCCTCGGCGATAGGACTGGCGAAGAGGACGAAAATGGCCGTGGCAATTGTTTGGATGGACTGCTGGAGCATGAGGAAAGTACCTCTTTCGTGGAGGAAGAAAATCTCCTAAAGTGATTAGATGCAATCAGTGCCTGAAGGCTGATGAGTAGTCTTGGAGCCGGTTTACTCTGACTCACCTGGGTAATCATGGGCACGAGAGCCTCACTCTGGCCTGCCGCAATACCAATGAGCATGCGCGTTCCCAGGTGCCAGTCAAAGTTGTCTGCGTATGCGCACAGAATGGCACCGACGACCATGATGGCGGTCGCAGCGAGAAGAACAATGCGTCGACCAACGGCAATGGCCAATGGCATGCCGATCAAGTTTCCAATGCCCCTGAAATGATGTGAGCTTAGAGAACGTATGTGTGACAGACATCGCATCCACATACATGGTCAAGGTCGGATAAGTCATGAGAGAGGTGATATCAGCGTAGGTCTTGCCGGCAGCCGCATAATCTGGAATATAGAATCCCAAGAGGCCGCCAAATCCGGAGACCAGGGACAATCCAACAGTCGAGACTAGGCTAGTCAGTATGCCTCCAATTAATGCAAACAAAAGATCACCTACAGAGGGAGATGGCAATCAGGATCATGGCCTTTTGCCATTTCTGCATATTCAACGGGTCTGTCTCTCGTTAGTCAAGCAACTCATGGAGGAAGCCCTGGTTCAGCACACACCTCGAGGATCGCTCGTAGGAGTTGGAATATAGACAATTTTGCCCGCAGTGAGCTTGACAGTACCACTGACATTCACCTTGGACTGAGAGACATGGAGCTCCTCTCCCTGGCTCTCAACGCTGATGTTCTCCACATGCTTGGCTGGTGGTTCTTTCCCCATGATGCTCACTAGCTGGGTAGTAACCAAAGTAATCGATGTTCAGAGTATTGCGTAGCCACTTGGGAATGGATGACAGAGGGTCGATATCGAGCGAACAACGCGATGTTTATAGGGCTTGCCAACCTAAACCGAGAGAGATACACGGCGTTGCTCCGGGCGTGGTCTTTCAGGTGGGCCTGGGCTGTTTCCCCATGGGCAAGTGACGTCCAACTCGACAATTGACTGTGCCGAGTCGTTGTCCACCCTGGGCGATAAGCCCGCCCACATGGGAAGTGAATCCCCCGCACTTTTATGTGTTCGGATTCAGTGGGGAAAGATGGGGAGGCCAAGCAAGAGAGGGAGGCGAAAAGAGAAAGTGGTTCGGATTGTAGTCCCAGCCGACCCGAACTGTCAAATATCGGATTTAAGGTTCAAGCCCCGAGAAACAACCAGCGAATCAAGGACTTTGAGTTAGAATGAGCGGCTGTGCAATGGACTCTATCTACCGAGAAACAGCTGGCCAAGCTATCCAAGCTGTCCAAGCCACTGTTGTAGAATTCATCTCGGAGCAACTCCGGGAATCGAGTGTTCAGTCCATCGTCATAGACTTTCGTTGGGACGATCTTGAGGCTCGTTGAGGTTTGGGGGACATGTAACGAATACGTGCCATTCCAGGCGAGGGCTTTCGCAAAATCAAGTCAATTCGTCAAGAAAGACTTCATCTCCTGGACTTCCCCAGCCGAATTTTGTTTTCATAATTGAACAGAGAAAACGGATAGATCAGAAGTATATGTGAAAAAAAAATGCATTCTTCATTCTAGATTCATCGCTATGTACAACCACTCTTTTCTCGAGCTACCATAAAAGTTCATATAAAACAAGTTGAAAACGTAGAATTTAGTAGGGCTTAACTCCAGCCAACTGAAGCACCTGATCAGTGATGATCGGCTTCTCAAAAGGCTCAGTCCGGTACTTGGGGCAGACTTCTCCATTGCGCATGGGCTTATCCTCAGCAGGGCGGATATTGCTTAAAAACCGTTAGTTGATTCTACCTATCAAGCTCGCCACCAACGGACAGAAAAGACTTACCAGTGAGGCCAGTGGGTGGTACCCATCCACTTCTCGAAACACAGCTTCTTCGCCTCCAAAGCCTCCTCGGTAGCAAACTTCCTCGGCGTCATGCAGACATACTGAACGTGGCGGATCTGGTCGCCCTCGGGCAAGCAAGCATAGTGCATAGTGCGAGAGTCCCAGAGAACAAAGTCACCAGGGTCCATGTTGATCTTCACCATCTCGCAGCCACGCTCCTCGAACCACTTGATGTCCTTCTCGCTGAAGAGGAACAGGTCCATGTACTGAATCTCAGGAGGAGGAGCATCCTCGTGGTCGGCAGATTCGCGCTTGTGCTCAAAGAATTCGTTGAAGAGGTTGGCAGAGCCCTTCATGAGCATCAGACCGCCATCCTTGGGGCCATTGGGGGCAAAGTTGAGGAGACCCTGCACAGCTTGCATACTATACAGCGCATATAAAATTAGCAATTTATCCTTCAAAGTAATTTTTGATAAGATGACTTACCCCTTTCGCTCGGGATTCTGGTCACAGTGAGGCCAAGGGCTCCAGTTCAGATCCTTGCGGTTGGGCAAGGAGATGTTCAAGCCGTCGAAAGAGCAGAGCAACTCCTTGGTACCCCAGAGCTTCTCAAAGATCTCGACAACCTTGGGCTCGGTGCGAGCTTCCCAAGCCATTCTCTCGTGGGGCGCAGAGTAGGCATAGTACATGCCACCCTTGAAGCTGACGGGGAGGTGCTCAGCGGTCCAGGTGTTGGGGTCCTTCTCGTCAAAGCCAAGCTCAAACTTCTTCAGCCACTCGATCTGCTTGTCACAGTAGTACTGAGCGCGCTCGGGAGAAATGACATTCTTGATCAAGACACAGCCATTCTTGTGGAACTCGTCGCGCCAGTCGCCGTACACAATGCTCTTGTCGAAAGTGACCAAGTCCTTGGTCTCGAAGCGAGCGGCGACAGTGCGCTGCTTAGTCTCGGTTGTGCTGGTCATTTTGGATTTGAGAATGAGATGTGATTGGAATTGATAGTTCTTGTCCTGTATTCTGAATCTTCAAGATCCGAGAGCCTGAGTTTATTTGTATATGAGGAGAGTCTGTGAGCAAATCGCACGAGATGAATAGGGAACCTTCGGTTCGGTCCTCCACACTCGGTTCGGTTCGGTCGGTTCGTTTGATGGCTGTTGATCCCCCGCAATTCCGGGCGGACAAGCTGTTTCGAGTCACGAGTCCCCACTCAATCATGGACTAGACCCCGGATTTCGTGTCATTCGGACTCTCCTCGGCTGGTCTACCAACCGAATCTCGATGGCGTCTTTTGGAGGTGTCTTGGCCGGGTGTTGTCCGCTGGGAGTCTCGGCTAAGTGACCTCCACGAGCCGAGTCCCACGAGCTAAGCACAGCTATCTGCCAAGATGAACTTATATTCTCTTGACATAATTTCATCAAACTCCTTCAGCTTTTTTTTTGTAAGACTCAAACCATCTTCAATCCTTCCATTCTCTTTCGTCCTCCTTCCACCATGCCTATTCCTCTCCAAGTCGCACACAAGCCATTGCTGAAGCCTGAAGTCGGCGTCAATGGCTATGTTGAACCTACGCCTGGCAAGACAGAGGTGATTCCCAAAGGCTCAGCGCCATTTGGTGCCAGAACTTTGGAGTCCGACGTCCGCATCGACCATGATATCGAAATCACGGTTCGAGACGGCTGCCGACTCTACGCCGATATTTATCGCCCAAACAACGACGAAAAGGTCCCAATTATTATCTCCTGGTCTCCCTACGGCAAAAAGTACTCTGCTCTAGAGATGATCTTCAATGTCTGCACATGGGCTTGTTGTCTTGAGCGCGGAGATGTCAGTGGTCTGGAGAAGTTTGAAGGCCTAGATCCGGCGTGGTGGGTCCAGCACGGTTATGCGATTGCCAGCGTTGATGTCCGAGGCGCGGGCAACAGCGATGGTGACACACCTTGTATGGGACTGCAAGAAGCCGAGGATGCACACGATGTCATCGAAGCACTTGCCAAGCTGGCCTTTTGCAATGGCAATGTCGGTATGGCCGGCAATTCCTACCTCGCCATCATGCAGTGGCACGCAGCTGCTCAGAACCCACCGTCGCTGAAGGCTATTGCGCCTTGGGAGGGTTCAGGCGACATTTTCCGAGAGCAATTCTGCCGGGGTGGATGGTTCAACATGAGTAATTACGATCTTATCACGACGCTTGTTATTAAAGGTAATAATGGAGTTGAGGACTTTGCGGAGATGTACCGTCGGAGCCCGCAGGCCAATATCTACTGGAACGATAAGCGTGTGAACATGAAGAAGATCAACATTCCTTGCTTCATCACTGGATCCGATTTCAGCCAGATTCATACCATGGGTGCCATTCGAGGATGGATGGAGGTCAACACGGACAAGAAGTGGATCAAGTGGAGCGGTTACCAAGAGTGGTTTGAGCTTTACGCGGTTCCTGAGAGTTATCTGGAGTTGAAGGTGAGCAAGGAGTTCTTCCCTCTGCGCAAGAACAACAACACTAACTTGGAGTAGAAATTCTTTGACAAGTACCTCAAAGAAATTGATAATGACTGGGAGGAGACCCCTAAAGTCCGCTGGGCAACTCTTCCATTCGGCGACAAGGACGTGACACACGACATTGTTCTTCCTGACTTCCCTGTCCCAAATACCGACTATCGCACACTATACCTCGCCCCGGGTGGATCGCTCTCATCTGAGCTCCCCAAGGAAAAATCGACCTCTGTGCACAACTCCGAAGACCGGTGGTCTATTTCCAAGTTCAAGTATACCTTCACGCAAAAAAGCCGCCTGATCGGTATCCCCAAAGCAGAGCTATACATGAGCTGTGACGCGCTGGATGACATGATCGTTTTCGTCCAGCTCCGCAAGCTCGATAAGAACGGCAAGGAACTCTCCCAGCTCCAGTTCCCCTTCAGCCGTGCCCCCGTCAACTCTATTGACGAAATCGCCGATAAAGACCGTCAAAGTCTCACCCTGCACAACGGCTCCATGGGTATCCTTCGTGCTTCCCAGCGCAAGATTGATTCCAGCCGATCAATCCACCCTCAATTCCCCTTCCACCCGCATGATGAAGTGCAAAAGGTCCCCAAGGGCGAGATTGTCAAGTTGGAGATTGGTATTTGGGCGATGGGAGTGGACTATGAGGAGGGCGAGAGTATTCAAGTGGATATTTTGGGTCAATACCCGGGTTTCACTGAGGTTGCTGCTTTCTCGAAGCCGAGACCCGATCATGAGAAGAATAAGGGCGAGCATGTTATTCACTTTGGTGGCGAGTTCCCTAGTCGGGTGATTCTGCCATTTGTGCCACTGTAGATTTAGCCTGCCGCAGAGGGCGGTGGCTGTTTGTCTTCTCTTGTCTATATAGTATAGATTTTATTATTTCATGATGACTTCCGGTTACGCAAAGAGGTTCTTTTGTCTAACACGTGCTGTGCTTGGTAGGTCAGAGATCATTTTCAAAAACAGTTTGGCCACGCAGTAAGTCATTAGAAGCGGACAAGTGCCATGATCCTGCTTTGAACCTTCGGCAGTTATGCGACGCATCTCTCGGAGATTCTCCGTGAGGGGCATTGTACAGCTTCGAAGCTAGCATAGACAGTCCGAGCGGGCTCCAATGGCAAAATAGTGGCATACAATAAGGTTCGGTTCGGTCGAGTCCTCGGAAAATGCGGGGGTGGACCACTCACACAAAACACTCCGAAATGCATGCAGCAAGGGTGGCAAACATACCGAAACTTTCAAGAGGAGATCCTTTGCGACAGGCAAATAGGGCTGTAATCGTTCACCTGAGCCTTAGATAAAAGATGGGGAAACCTATATCCGTATTGGCAATACCCATCAACTTGTGAGCTGTGATTGTGGAGACCCCACAATACGGTAATATTGGTATATCCTTGTACAAGCCCCACGGCACTTCGGTTTGCACCAGCCGAGTGGAGACAACTGGGTTGACCTTCCCCCTCGAACCTCCCCAGCTCGGTTCGCTTGCATACCATATGATTTCGACAATCCTTCTCAATAGCTGTTGATGTCATATGAAAACCATCCCGGCTCGTTTCCCGTCTCACACGAGACAGGAAGCAGCCATGCCGAACACGAGCCCCCAAGCCCCGGGGTGATACAAACCAAACCGATTCGATTGGCCCTGGCCTGTAACCAATGCCGCAAACGTAAAGTCCGCTGTGATGCACAGTATCCCAGTTGCCGCAACTGCATCGTTAGAGGTGATGTTTGCGAGACGTCGGATCCTAGGAAACCGGGTAATTTCCCCGCTGTTCGGCGACGGGCTGCGAGCACAAGGTATTTTCCGAGTAAGACGAGAGGTGGGGAGGTTGAGAAGACGCACACACCACAGGTGCAGAGTTCTTTGACTGCAGTGCCGCCTGCTGTGGTTGCAGGTGCAGTCAGTTCTATTAACTCTGTGTTGAATCCGACTGGTCCTTCTCCTGATAACCTGGTCAACCATACCCCGGCTAGTGCGAGGAGAAGTTCAAAGAGCTCTGCTGTTCCTGTTCCCCCGTCAGTGAGCCCGGCGACTTCGTCGTGGCGGACGACGCAAAGTGAGAGACTGGGTGAAGACCATTTCTCTTGGCAGTCTAGGGCATACCAAGATTGTGCAGAGGCTCAAGGACAGGATGTTGTGCAAGAGCATGACTCTGTAGAACAGAATTCAGCTGTGACACCCAATGAGGAGGCTGCTGGTACGGATGATAGCACGAATAATAGGTCCAAGGTTGGTTTTCGACTCTACCCTGTTCAATTGGAATCTTGAATCTCATTTGAATGTCTCTGTAGCATCTAGGCGCAAGCAGTGTACAATGTCTCTTCAATTTTGTCGATCTGCATCTGGCACGATATGGCTTCAGTCATGCCACGCCTCTGTTCAAGCATTGCATGCTCCACTCTGAGGAGTTTCCAATGCCTCTCATACCGAAATTACCTATTCTACCTGATCGTCAGGACCTATCAACCCATATCGACTCATTCTTCTCACGGATATGGACAATATATCCCGTAATTGACCGCACTGCATTTGAGGCAGACTTGGAAACCGTCATTGGCTTACAAACAGCCGGAGCTAATGCATGGCAAGAAAAAGTCACACTACCTCATGTGCCTGCCATAGTCTCCGTCTACGCGGTGATATCTCTCGGCATGAACGAGATATCAGGAAAGTCCGACTCAAGCTTCGATTATCTCACAGCAAGTCACAGTCTCCATGGACATCTAACAGCCATACCATACATGCCCAGCGTACAAGCTCTATCCCTTTTAGCTCTCGCACTAAGAGCCATTGCCAAAGACGGCCAAGCATGGCACATTATCGGCCACGCCATCCGCATGGCCCAGTCCATCGGACTACACAAATCAGCCACCAAACACCCATCCGAAGACGAATTTACTCTCGGCTTCCAGCCAGAAACTCTACGAGAACGCCTGTGGTGGTCATTATTCGGGTTGGAAAAACTCATGCAACTCGAATGCGGCCGACCATCCATCATCGACAGGAGTTATGATTCACTGACCGTGACTTACCCGGCCAGTTCAAGCGCTGAACACACCGGCCCGTACTTCCGGGCATGGATTGCATTGAGTAGTATCATGGGCAAGATATCGAACCGTCTTTACTCACACAAGTTCATGGGCGGATCTGCCGAGTTGCTTGGCGAAGTGGCCAAGTTAGATCGAGAACTCCTCGAGTGGGAAAATTCATTACCAGACACCTTGAAGCCTCAGCGAGCATTGACGGATCATTATGGTCATGGTCATCAAGTTCTTGCTGCGTACTTATCGCAGCAGTACTACTACGTGAGTGTCTGCATCTCAAACATACTAGACATGAAAACAACCACTCACACAATTCAATCAATATGCCAGGCCCAACTAAGCGTCCTCCGCGTCGCAGTAATTTACTCCTCATCGAGTATAAAAGCCGAAGTCACTAAAAACATCACCTCCCTCCCCCACCACGCCCGCCTCCTAGACGGAGCCCTCATCTGCGCCAACGCCGCCCGAACCATCGTCACCCAATCCCTGCAACTAGAAGATAGCGGCCTCAATTCCGCTCTCCTCTCCGTTTCTCCGACGTACCTCGCAGCAGTCATCCTCGCACTCGGCGTCCTCCGCCAACCCACTAGCCGACTAGTCCGATCAGACATTGAACTGCTTGCTTCTGGGACGGAGTATGTAGAGAATTGGTTTCTGCAGCGTGGGGTGGGGAAGGCGTTTACGCAGACGTGCACGCATTTGCGGGAGAGGATTATGTCAGTGTTTCAGCGTGGGGTGGGTAGGGATGGACATAAGGGTGTGGGCACAGCTCATGTGGCCGGGTCGGTGGAACCGGGATATGAGATGGTTGACGGGCAGCAATTGGGAGGATCGGGTGATCAGGTGCTTCACTCGGTGGATGGGGGAAATAAGTCGAGTTTGCAGGGAATGGTTACCTCGAATATGGGTGAGCAGGGGACGTCGTTCTTTGGTGGGTTTGACCTTGAGGATTTCTGGAATATGGATTTTATGGTTTATGATGAGGAGAATCCATTGTTTGTACAGTAGTGGCTGTCGAAGGTGGATATCCGTGAAAACGATCTGTTATAACATCTGATAGCCATAATCAAGAATGGGTTCCTGTCCACGGCATATCAGGATCGTTCATTTGTAGGACATGCGGAACGAGTAGTTGTGCCCGAGTTCACCACGAAGACAGCAAAGTGGTGAACTCGACCTTGAAAGCAAAATTGGAAATGTACATTTCTCTCATGGAGTCATGATCCTCATAATTCACTGGAAATAATGTAAATGTGAAAATGTCAAAAGTGAAAATGACCCAGACGCAGGCAAATGCGATGCAGGCTCAAGGGACATTTGAAAAAAAGGCAAGAAAATGCTTAAAAAAACGCAGGGAAATGCATGAGATCTCCCCTTCCATCTCCTCCAACTCTGATCCGACTCATTCTCCCAAAATTTCAATCCGCTCAAATCAATTCCCATCTTCATCAATTGATTCGCACCCGATACTCATGCCTCACAAACTCTGCCATGATCAACACGATACTAACTGCCTGTTCCCAAAGAAAATAAATGTCAGCATATGAATCCCCTAAAAATGCTCTCCACATGTCAAATCACAACCCCACGGATCAAAACTTACGAGCAACAAATCCACTCCCTCGGCAACACCAACCTCCCACCGATCCATCGGCCCACTCAACTGCGAACTCGTCATCACTTTCTCCCTCCGAATGGAAACAATCTTCTTTTCCCCCATCATCACCGCCGCAACCGTATTGCTCATCTGCACCACCCGCAGCTCCGCCCGCTCTTCCACCACAGCCTCAGAGTACCGCCTCGCCGGCGGAAATGCATACGCATAACTGGATGCCGGGGCTGGTTCGGCCGGTGGCTCGACTGCGTCGAGAAGTTCACGGAGGGAATGTGTTGAGCGACGGTGGGCGGAGGCGTAGGAGGGGAGGTGGGTGCTTTTGGAACTGACGGTGTCGGTTGAGCGACGGCGTCGTATAGATCCCAAGCCGGGACCTGAGTTGGGTCCATTGGCGGTACTGGAACTTGCGATGGCGGTATAGGGTGGTGGAGGGGATGCCCATCGTCGAAACTGTTGGTTTTGGTGCTGATGTTGATGCTGCTGGCGTCTCCCATGACGTCCACCACCACTGTGCATGGGGTAATACTCGCTTCGCAGAAACTCCTCATCGGCTTCACTTCTCCTCCCCGCGCCGACGAGGAGCGCATTGCGCACGCGAACTGCCATTTTCATCTTCACGCCGGCGCCCCACCGCATTTCCGCGCCCATGAGCTCTTCGCCGCCTCCGCCGGCGCGTTTCACGCTCCATGCGCGCTGCCACCACATTCGGCGGAGCTCGAGGAGGGGTCGTCCGGCGGCATCGCGGATCTCGCGTGCTTGGGTGCCGCTCCAGAACTTGCCGGATACGGTGTAGAGCAGGGAGCGGCGAGTCGGACTGTCGTAGGGCTCGTGGGTGCGGAGATGGTGGACGCTAAAGGCGCGGCCGGAGAGGGTGTTATTGCGGGTTATTGTTAGGGTTGTCGGGGTGTTGGTGAGACGATCGGGGGCTGGGGCGAGGAGGTGAGTGCGCCGCAGGGCGAGGGGGTGGTCTGGGGGTTGGAGGCCAGTCGGCATTTTGGAGGGGGTTGTTTCAGAGGGGAATGGGGATGGTCAGTGAGATGGGCATTTACAAGTGGGGGGTGTACAGGATAGAACGTGTGTCTGGTTCTTTACGGAGGAGGGGAGGATGAAGGGGACAGAGGGGATTGAGGTGAAGGGGAAGCAGAATAGACGAGAAGAGTGGGAGAGATCGTAAGAGGAATCAGAAAAAAGAGGGGCTTCCAGCTCTCTCTCGCTCCTCTCAGGGCAACCGGGCTGTGTCTTGCGTGATAGTATTAACCCCTGGTCAGCCTAGGGAAAATATCTTCTTCCGAGTCCTATCTATCACGCTACTCGCGTGCACGGTGTATCGACTAATGTGCACCTACAGTGACATTCAACTGAATCAGGTTGTGGCGCAGGTGCGGAGTTGAACTATAGCGCGGGGTGGGCTTGGCGAGGAGAGTCAGACGCGGTGACTGGTGGTCGTGGCAGCTCACTATTGCCGCAGGGGCCAGGCAGCTATCAATGGGATCTTGGCAACGTCCGCTCGAATCAGCTAGATTTCAACCCATAGATGGAGCAGATTAGGAAGCAGAGCATCTATCATCGAGAGAGAGGGACGGTGGGGAGAGTCTGGTCGAGATGAGGGGATCTAGATCAATAGCGGGGTCGAACCAGAAGAACCTCGGCCCCGCTGACTGCTCTGCGCTCAACGTGGAAGTCGTACTGAAGCCCCCAAGGAAAGATTTTCCAAGTGCGAAATCGAAAGATGAGTCAATAGAAAGATATTTCAGGAACATCGCCTCCCATTCTCCGCGCATGTAGCCACCGCCAAGACGCCTCTTTCCTCCCCCTTCCCTCACCTCTCCGCTGGGTGGCTGGAGATAGCGGGGTGATAGAGATACTGCAGGCCAGTCAGGGACTGCGGCTCGATAGCTCTCATGACAGCGGTACTGTATACGGTCAAGATCGGCACTGCACAACAGACGTCGACTTTGATACAGTCAGATTCACGAGTGGTGCGACCGGACTTGCGGTACGATTTCTGCAGCCCTATACTGCGCCGGAGCCGAGAGCATTCTTGAACCACGAGACAGGTACATCTCAGTTTGCCTTGAAGTTTTATTCATTCATGAGCGTCTCTTTACGCCCAGATCCACTTGCTTTGGGCAAAAACTTGTCTTAATTTCTCGTCTTTCACTCCTCGCGGGATTCCAGTGCTTTCGCACGTGCGCGCCTGGTTCTTCTTGACTTACTTCCTCCACACAGTCAGCCTCGTCTTTCTGGATGTTCTATTAGCATAATTTGTCGAACTTTGATTGTAAATAATACAGAAAAGATCAACCCTCGGTATACATGCAGACAGAACCCCTCTGGGCCTGGACAGGTCAGCCCGCACTCTCTATAATTGCGCCACACATTGTCTGAAGTAGCGCACCGGAGTCCTGAAGATCGGGACCTGAAGGCATGAGCCATTTAAGCGGCGCCCGAGGACCGACGATATCCGGACGGGCGAGACATGTGGCGCAGAGATTCAAGCAGCGATGGCTCGCGGGAGCAGTGCAACTACGGAGCATGTTCAACAACATGCGCTGCCATAATGAAATTCCGGTTGAGTTTTGGCAAGGCGATTTTTCGATGGCAGGCCGAAGAAGATGAAAATCTGATTTGCAGAGATCATCTAGTAGCCTCATGAATCACTTTAGTAGATTTCACAAACATGCGACACTATGATGTATGTCAAAGTTCATCCACAATTTTAAATCCTCATATATCGACTATGAATATATTAATTCGCAGTCAGCCATAAATAAGTGATCAAGTTATTGTTCTCTCTGGATAGAGTCTTCATTTATTCACGAATGCCCAAACAAGCCCGGGTTTGGATGGCATCGTACTACAGATAA
Organism: Penicillium sp. F50; assembly: GCA_037356195.1. Taxonomy (NCBI): domain Eukaryota; kingdom Fungi; phylum Ascomycota; class Eurotiomycetes; order Eurotiales; family Aspergillaceae; genus Penicillium; species Penicillium sp. F50. The sequence goes on from JAYXSA010000068.1 coordinate 667,241, forward strand.
TAGTATTCCCCGGCTAGCAGGGTAGATTACTGACTGTTAGTACAGTACTACTACACCTTACGCTCCCTAGGATCCTGCCGAGGGAGAATACATTAATTACATCCCATCTCATTCTTTTCCCTTCAGTTCCATTTACCATTTTGAAGATATCGTTGCGACATCCCATGAGAATCGAAGGTCGCGCGAATGTGGTCAACTCTTTTCACGTCCACTCAGCCAAACATACTGGCCCTTGGGGAGATGCCGTATCGACTCTACACCCCAGCCGTGGGTCCCCGCTCGCTAGGTACCAATTTTTTATTTCCCACCAACCACGGCGGTACAACCCCAATCAGAACGGACCGGTTTGTTTCGGTCGAGAATTGGCTTTGACCATTCGGGGCACTCGGGTCCACCCCGAGAAGGTGGTTGGTGGGTTTGGGTTCGGATGGCCGACCTTGTTTGAGCCAAATCGGCATCAATATGGTGAAATTTCAGCAAGAGAATTCGGGAGGGGGATTGACGATGCCTAGGATAATTCTTCTTCCGGGTTGTGGAAGAGGGGATGCCGTGTGACGATGGCGCGTCCTCGGTTCGGGTTCATCTTGTTGATTCGGGTTCGATGACTCGGGTGGGAGCGTTCAAAGTATGAATGCGCCCGAACGGGCATACATGATTGTCGCTCGTCGGAAGACACACACTTAACAAATGATTCTAGGGAGAAAAGAATTACTTGGACGAGATCTCGCGGGTTTTGCATGTTTCCCATCACTCTATCTTCTTCTTGTTTTTCAACTTTCCGGGGGCTCCACGTCTCCCCATTATTTCCCCCCTTCCCCCCAAACATGGAGTCTCCACGATGCTCCATGGAGGAGGGTCACCGGGCGGAACGACTCTAGACCAAGACTGACCGACCCATAGTCCCATGCAGCATACTGCGTCTTCTCAGTCATGACCACCTTGTACGAAACCTCTGACCAGGTTTTACTTAATCTCGCCGGGTTCAAACCCGATCGCCCTCGCCCGTTCTCTCGGTCCCTCAAATCACCAGTGTTCCGGCTTCCATGCCCCTCCCAGTCCGACTTGCGTCCTCACCGTGCCCTGTGGCCTTTTCTTGTTGCGGCTAACCCAAACGCCACAATCCATATCCGGTCTGGTCCTTGCAGGCAAGATTTTCCTCAATTGTTCAACGAGGACGCGGCGGTGGCCGAGGACATCCAACACTAACCCCAATGCGGAAAGCGTCAGTCGGGGAGGAGCTTAGCCCGCCTTAGCCCTGGTCCAGGCCAATTGGGTCGTTTTATTTTCGCCCTCCCGTTCTTGGGATGGCGTGGGGTGAGGTACAGTCCTGTGTTTAAGCAGGGTTTTTGTTTGAGTCGGTTCTTGCGATTTCTGGAGTTTCGTGCGGCATTGCTTGAGATTTTTGCATTTTGAATAACCATACCAATTGTATGAAAGTATGGATAGATCTATTGTTAATTTCGCATTTAAGTAATTGATGGTGAATTTCAATCGTGAGGCGATTGTAGGGTCGTATCCTTGCTTGCCATTCAATGGGACTGTACGACTGGAAGTTGATTGGAACTGGTACAGACTACCGGTCTATGAACCAGTCCCCAGAGAACAGCTCTGTTTATCCTAGTGATGAATTTGGTGTAATTTGATTAATTATCTCCTTCGTGGTTAATCCACGTATCGCATGCGCTTCCCACGATAGATTGCCCAGCTTGCTTCCCCGAATTTACTTCCCCCAGATCCGCCCGCATGCGTGGATCTCTCCCAGCATCCACCTGCAACTGAAATATTCCGTCAATAATCATAAAAAAAAGAAAAGAAAGAATTATTAGCCCGCCCTGGTTCCCCATCCGGTCTTTTCCCTATCTGTTCTTCTTTTCCCCCCTCTCTTCTTCTTCTCATTTTCCTCCACCACTGACTGTGGAAGAGAAGGAGAGCGACAACCACAATCATCATGTCTGTCTCAGGGGATACCAAGTCAACCTCGCTGGACGCAGCTTCTGACCGTGATGTCGACAAGGTCGAGAAGGTCGAGATCCAGCAGACGGAGAAGATTCTTGACGATACAAATCTTTTGAACGATGCCTTTGCGGGTGAGAACAAGGAGCATGAGATGGGTGTGTGGGAGGCGGCGAAGAAACATCCGTGGGCTTGCCTGTGGGCGTTTACTATGTGTTTCACCATTGTGAGTTATACTCTGTTTCTCATTGCTGTTCGGAGTCTTCTTGGGGGATGGCTTCCCGGACTGGATCCATGTCCCCTGATCGGCTCCATCTATCTTGGCTTTTACTATCTTGATACGAGACTTATCTATGTTTCATTTCTTCCCATTCATGTCTTTTCATGTCTCTTTTCTTCTACTTACCAGAGCTAACGATATCATCCATAGGTCATGGAATCCTTTGACATGTTCCTCAACGGCAACTTTGTCGCCCTGGGGGCGTTCCAAAAGCGTTACGGTGTCCCCCATGGTGATGGCTATGTCATTCCCACTCGCTGGCAAAGTGCCCTGTTTCAAGCAGGTCAATGCGGTGCTTTTGTTGGTGTCTTCGCCGCGGGCCCCGTCACCAACCGACTTGGCTACCGATGGACCACAATCCTGGCTTTGTGCATGATGAATGCGACCATTTTTATTTCTTTCTTTGTAAGTGCTCGCCTCGGAGTCCTCATCGGATTGACTCATGTCTTTCACCGTTTTGGATGCTGTCGACGTGGTTGATACCATCTCCAAGGACCATCGGGCTAATCACTCGTGCAGGCTGACTCACTCACTCTTCTGGTCGTGGGCCAAGCATTAGAGGGTGTACCATGGGGGTTCTTCATTGCCAACAGCCCCGCGTACGCCAGTGAGATTGTGCCTCTATCGCTGAGAGGTGCTTGTACTGCCACGCTGCAGATGTCGTGGTCAATTGGCTCGATTATCGTTGCGGCCGCGACGTACGGCTACAACAAGCGGAACGATGAATGGGCTTGGCGTGTACCACTTGCTCTGCAATGGCTTTTCCCTGTAAGTTTTTCTATTGGCATTTGTTCATAATTCCATTGGTCGATCTGGAGTTTATTCATGTTCAATATCCCGATTGGTATACTTACTCTCTCTCTCTCACCACTTCAGACCCCACTGATGATCCTCCTCTTTCTCGCCCCCGAGTCCCCTTGGTGGCTCATCCGTCGAGGCCGTAAAGCAGAAGCTCTTCGAAGCATTGAACGCCTTGGTGACGGTAGTGCTGAGTCTGCGCAACAATCTCTCGCCATGATGGAACGTACCGTCCAAATCGAGGCCTCCTTGGGCGGATCTCCCTCTCTTCTGGAACTTTTCAAAGGCACCGACCTCCGCCGTACGATCATCACTTGTCTGATCTATGCCTCTCAGAATTTTGCGGGCAATCTGGTGGCCAACCAAGCTACCTTCTTCTTCGAACGTGAGTTGTATTTCTTCAGGGAAATTCTCCTATCAATAGGGAGAACAAAACTAATTTCCTCATAGAAGCCGGAATCTCTCCAGACAAGTCCTTCCAATTGAACCTCATCAATTCATGCCTTCAATTCATCGCAAACATCCTCTCCTGGTTCCTCACCCCATACTTTGGCCGTCGCACAATCTACCTCTGGGGCACAGCCACAAACGTCACATTCCTCTTCATCCTCGGCATAGTCGCCTCCATCCCGCAAAGCAACGCAACAAACTACGCCCAAGCCATCCTAGGAATAGTCATTTCCTTCGTTTTCGCCGGAACTCTCGGCCCAATTTCTTACACAATCATTTCGGAGACGAGCTCTGTGCGTTTGCGTGCGCTGAGCACTGGTGTGGGCCGGGCGGCGTATTACGTTGCTGAGATTCCGATGATCTATCTCGCTTCGCAGATGTTGAATGGGACGGGCTGGAATTTGGCTGGAAAGTGTGGTTTTGTTTGGGGTGGAACGGCGGTTGTGTGTTGGGTGATGGCTTACTTCTTCTTGCCGGAGCTGAAGGATCGGTCGTATCGTGAGGCGGATATCTTGTTCAATCGCAAGGTGTCGGCGAGAAAGTTCAAGGGGACTGTTATTGATGTTCGGGAGAATGAGTAGATATGGCTGTTTGGGGGGTGGTGGATGTGCAAGAAGGCTTTTGCCCTCGGTGCTTGTCTACGAGGGAGCGAGCTTACAAGCTTCGAAATTACTGCAATGATGGGTTTGATGATCACACATGTACAAGATGATACAAAATACATAATGATTGTAGAATTTCCTTGTCATCTTGATTTTCGTCTTCTCATAGATCTGTCCATATTCCGCAACATGAAATCCTCTATGATTGAAGGCATGTTAGCTTAAGTCTCGGATTTGTAAACGACAGAATTTCGCTGCCCAACTGTGTTTACCAGCTGAGATATCCTTTCTCGGCTAAGTATACATGTTTCCATCGTCGGATAGTACCCAGGACCGAGACTGTAAAAGCATGTTGCGCCACCACGCTCCCACGAAGTTTGGTGCAGCAATATATTCCATTCAGAAGGTGATTCCATGAATTCCTGGGTCATCCTAAAAGCTGTGAGAGTATTGGTCAAGACCACTATCAGACGAGTATCAACGCCTGCGTGTGGGCTCCGGGGGGTTTTCATATTGATGATGAAACCTTCCTATAGCCTATTACTTTCAAGCGTTGGTAAATATCGATAGCCTACACGTCTAGGTCTTTAAGGGCACAAAAGTCAGATCATCCACCATAGATACAAAGATATGCTTCTAGTTAGATAGTGGTTTTTGAATTAGGCAAGTCTCTCCATCCAAAAGCTTCCTAATTTGAGTTGCTCCACATCTCAATTCCGTAACTGGAATTTCTGGTCCTGATTCTTTCCTCAGCAATTTCCCCTTTCCCAGCTAATTCTCAATATGACTTTAATCATCCCGTAGCTGACTAGCTCCTTGTCATATATTTCTCTTTATCGTAGACGGCCGTATAATGTGGGGCCGCGGGATCTGCGTCCCAAAGGGTAGTTACCTTCCTAAATCGTTAACTTGCCTAATTTGTCCGCAGACACTGGCTTTATCGGCGTTGGAAGCTCAATATCAATCCCGCCACCTTATCTCAACTTCAAGAGTTGACTTACGATGTGATTCTCTCTCAGCCGGGCCTACCTATCGGCCAATCTAATTGAGCTGTCTGCTTTACGGGCTATCTCCGCGTCTTGACGCTCTTGTAAGACAGTCATTTCACTGATAAGAATAAAAGCATAGCTCGTAAGTGGCTCCTTGGATAATCAACGAGTGCCTGACTAGATAGATTGTCAAGAACTGGATACACCGTCGAAATATCGCGAGGCCTCTTGTCTGAAAATCGTTGCAAATGAAAAGAGGTGAATGAAGAAGAAATTCCACTGTCTGAATTATTCTGGCAAAGCATGTCAAACGACCTCTTTCCCCCGCAATACGGAATTGAGAAACTTTATCTTGATCTACCAGTAAAGGTGAGCATAGTTTGAGATAGTGTCTTTCAGGTTGGTTATTCCGGGGAAGATTGGACCCGCTTCTCCAGCATTCAGACAGCCGTATCAGGCCAAACCAGATTATTAAAGGAGGCCGTTCCTCTCTCATCCTACGGCGTAATTTCTCATCCAACCTATGATAACCTTTTACTTCATCTTATGCATGCAACATGTCCATGTCCAAGTCCATAGACCAGTCTCTAGGTGTCGCCCCTTTACCGATAGAGGCTGCCGAAGTGGCTTGTGGTGTCTCTTCCAATATTCAGCATGACGCTGTATTCGGCAATATCACTGAGGATGGACCCAACTACCGCAACGTGAGACCCTCATAAACTCGACGTTCTTTTTGCATGCTAATCTATTCTCCAAGGTTGGATGGTTGGGAACTTCGATCCTAATGATCAAAACTCAAATTGGTCTCGGCGTCCTATCGATTCCTTCCGTCTTCCATACTCTAGGCTTGATCCCAGGCGTCATCATCCTTATCATAATCGGAGGAATCACAACTTGGTCGAATTACATGGTTGGTGTTTTCAAAATGAATCATCGCGAAGTTTACGGCATCGATGATGTCGGGGAGCTTCTCTTTGGTCGCATTGGACGTGAATTCCTCGGGGCTGCGTTTACTCTTTGTAAGAACTGGCCGACTCATGCATCTTCAATTTGTTTTCATCCTGACGTTGTCACCAGTCTTCACATTTTGTGCAGGTTCGGGGATGCTGAGCGTATCCATTGCTTTGAATGCCCTGTCTATGCACGCGATTTGCACTGCTGTCTTCGTTGCTATTGCTGCAATCGTCACATTTGTCTTTTCTAGTATCCGCACCTTGGGCCGTATCTCATGGCTAGCATGGATTGGTGCGATTTGCATCATCATTGCAGGTGAGGCTTCTCTCAGAAGCTACTATGCGACCACTCCTAATATTCTCTACAGTCTTCACGGTGACAATCGCCGTGGGGTTACAAGATCGACCCAGCGCAGCGCCTCAGGAAGGCTTATGGAAATCAGATTACAAACTGTTCAACAAGCCCAGTTTTTCAGATGCCGCTTCGGCAATCTCTGCTCTCGTCTTTTCCTACGCAGGTACCCCGGCGTTCTTCTCAATTGCGTCGGAGATGCGTGATCCCCGTCAGTTTACAAAAGCACTTGTGGTCTGCCAGACTGTCGTGAGTACAGCCTACATTGTTGTTGGTATCGTCGTCTACTATTACTGTGGCTCTTACGTCTCTTCGCCTGCCCTCGGCTCTGCTGGTCCGGTGGTGAAGAAGGCGGCCTATGGGATTGCGCTTCCGGGTCTTTTCGTGACTGCCATTCTGTTGACTCATGTAAGACATGATACTCTGCTGATCGAATCTCAGACTGATTGATAAGTAGATCCCAAGCAAATACGTCTCTTTGCGTATCTTGCGTGGTTCAAGTCACTTGAACTCCAGCTCGGCCATCCACTGGATGACATGGCTAGGCTGCACATTTGGGGTTACCCTGACTGCTTATATTGTCGCAAGCGCTATTCCAATCTTTGGAGGTCTCGTATCTCTGGTTGGCGCCCTACTAGGTACTGTGCTATGCTTTCAACCTATGGGGTTCATGTGGCTATACGACAATTGGACCAAGGGTAAACAGGTGCCGACATTTAAATGGCGCCTGATGGTCGCTTGGTGCATATTTGTCATTGTTTCCGGTACCTTTTTGGTTGTGGCAGGTACTTACGGTTCGGTCGATGGCATTATTGCTTCCTACCGGGCAGACGGAGGAACCGCAGCGTGGTCTTGTGCGGATAACTCTGGTTCAACCTGAGTGGAACGTTTTGAACGGCTTGAACAAATTGGGCTGAGGGATTTGTGTTATGTTATAAGGCCCGGAAAGGAGATCAGGTTAGTCTGTTTACATTTTTCTGACCTATCTGGAGCTTCTGTCGGGATATTTAGGTAGATAGAAACCTATTTCACTCCAGCTTAGGCTCTGTCAAGACTATTCCAGGACTAAGGTACTTCTTCCAGCGCTCTGGGGAATCAGCGTCCTTGAGCTGTTCCATCCCACCAGTGACGCTATTCTTATCCACGTCTCAGTCAACACTTTGCACACGCTCTGCCCAGTTCCACAAATCTCTGTGAACATTACTTTTCAAGTCCAGGGGCTTACTACGGGCAAAAGATACACTATATAGTCCTCCAGGCTCATCTCAGCAATTTCAATTTTTTGAATAAAACTCCTTCGCTGCTTCACGCAAAATCGTTGCCGCTAATATCAACGGGCTATAACAGCCGAGTCTCATTTTCCGAGTCCCATAATTGCCAATCGACGCCAATTTCAATACAAAGACCGCCTGAAAATCACGGTTGGAAGATACTCAGTTATACCAAGCTTGCGCTGGCACTACGCGCCAGCAACTGATATATCGTACCTTTGATAACAAACTTGCTCGGTCAATATTTGACGCTACTTCCTCCGCTAAGCTTTGAATAACTGTCCCTTGGAGGAATCGACAGCCAAGTGTATTGATTAGCATGAAGACTTTGGACTGTGGGACTACCCGACGCATATCATTTCTGTACTCTTTCATATTTGTCGCCCATGCCGGGTCACGCGGAATATTCCTGATGATCGTCGACATGAGCTACAGGCGGAACAAAACGCACCAATTCCTGCTAAGTTGTTACCACTACCGGAAACACTAGGAGCCTGGCTCGACGCTAGCTAGCGCCCGGTTTGACCAGAGAAGATGTCCGAGGACTAGCGGTCTGACTGGCAAATTATTATGCTCTTTGAAATAGTATAGCCGTAGTTGACTGCACCATCACCAAGAGAACAGCTAGCTGTTCCATGGTCTCCAGAAGCATTATCGTTGGTCTCTAGTGACACGTAATGTTGGAAAATCCGTATACACGCGATGAGGGTCATTGAAGCCCTGCAAGGAGCATATCTTGAATGTAAATGATTCGTTAAAAAAGACACTCACTCTCTGAGCAATGAAAATCGAAACATCTCAGAATTCAGTCCCGTGCGCTATACAAAGACCTCATAGCATGCAATACGTACAGTAACATAATATACAAGAGAGTAAAACACATCTCCAGAACACAACCCATGGATATCTAAACCCAGACCTCATTCGAGATACCATCAAACTTCTGCCCTTCTTCATGCTCGCTGCGCGCTGTCTTTGCCAGATGCTCCCAGAGCTCTGGATACGTCTTGCGAGCCCACTCCTCTACCTGGTCCTTCCAGTATTGATAGGGAATGGCATTATAAAACAGGCCGATCCTATCACAAAGTTAGCATTGCAGAACAAACCAAGAAATGCGAAGAAAACTCACGTTGTACTTGTAGGAGGAACCCCAATTTCGGCTTGCATGTTATTGATAGCTTCCGTCGCCCGATCGAATTCACACTGTGCAGCCAGCGCCTCCATATACGACGAGTATAGCCGACGGTCAACCTCGATTTCCAATTTCTTGACCTTGCTCATCATCTTGATCGCCTCCTGTACGCCGTTGTGGTGCTTCTCGCAGACCTTGAAAAATAGAGCGATCGTCTTGGTTGACGGGCCCTCGTCTGACTGTAAGATCTGCCGGAAGATATTCATGCTCTTCTCGGGCATGTCGCAGGCGGCATAGGCCAGCATCAAGCCATTGAGAATCCGTGTGGTGAGCTCCACTTCCAGGTCAAGCTTCAGCATATTGTGGACAAGCTCCAGGTTCGTAACATCGGCAGTCCGCGCAAGACCCTGGAAGCATCGCGCATAGGTATCTGGCTTCGGCCGGCGTGAGAGATCTTCTGCCTGCCGCATGTGGCCGAAAACGAGGACTGCGAGATCACTGCGCTTACGCTCGAAGAAGGTGCACATAATTTCAGTTCGTACGTTGACGCCCGTCTCAGGGAACGCAAGCTTAAACAGCTCATACACCTCCCACACGTCTGCGTCCTTCTCATTGAGATCCAAGATGAAATCGGTCACGGCGGTGCGAATCAACGTTTTCCCTTGGCTGTCATATGAGGCCAGTCGAGGTCGGAGTAATTCGGAAACGGCCTCGTTATCGTGGCGGTATAGCAGCATACGTGTCAGTGCGGCAACGGTGGTTGGTTCCAGGTGAACTCCATCTTGGAATAGCGGGTCCAAGAGGGACGAGATCTGTTGGAACAGTTCATCCTTCTTTTCCGAGGAGCAAAGCATCGTGATAAGTCGGTTAGAAATAGCGAGATTGGCATTTGGAAGGGATGTCGGGTCCACTTGGTTTTGCAAGATGTGAAGCGAGCCCTCGACATCGCCGGCCTGGATGGCTGACTCCAACTGCAACAAATGGGTATGTTCATCGGGAGCAAGTCCCCACAGCTCTGCCAAGTTTACAAAGTTCGTGGCCAACTGCGGGTTCTCATTCGCGTTGGCATACCGAAGCAGGTTGTTGATGTCAGCAATCGTGAGAGCCTCTCGGATCTGAGGGTTTATCGCGGTCCACAATTTGACCTTTTCATCTAGCGATGATGCGCTTGCGCCCTGTGCAGCTTCCCAGAGCAAAGTAACGCCCACGGTCTCCGAGTTTGGACTGGCTCCTTCACAGATAGATTGGTATATGGGTTGCGCCCAGGCGGTGTCTGACTGCAAGATTGCATAGTTGATCACGGCCTTTTTAGTAGCTAGCGATGGCTCGGCGTTTCCAGCGATGGGACATTCGTAGGCAGTCTGCACCGCTTTGAATAGATCCTGTGCGATTAGAATATAGACAAGCTCCTCATGGGAAGCTTGGTCAAACTTGACCCCGTATTTTTCCAGCTCTTCCGTGATTTTCCGCAGCTGACGCCGGTCATCTTTCAAGGCAAATCCTTTCAGGACGGTGAGCCAGGGCGATGGCTTTGCGCCGCGCAATTGGCCTCCAAAGTTGATAATGACCTGGCGGGCATCCTCCGGGTTTCCATTCATGGCCAAGAGATTGATGTAGACCAGGAGCGCGGGCCGGCTGATTGAGTTGGGACCAAACCCATGATCAGCGCAGAGCTCCAGGTAGGCATAGCGAGCGATCTTCAAGATTGTTTCACGCGCCTCAGGAAGGCACTGTGCTTCGGAAAACACATAGAGAATCCGTTCCAAGCTATCCACCGAGAAAACATTGTTCCAATCGTCATCATCCAACTCTTCTTGCTGTGCCTTCAGGTGCTTCCATGTCATGGACAACAGCCGAGCCTGGAACAAGTTGATGACTCCAGGAGAATCCACTCGTGTTTCAAAGAACAGCTTGAAGGCTTTGACGAGAGTATTGTTTGGCGGCGCTCTGCTTTGATCCTCCAGGGATCGTTTCAAATCGGTCATCGGCTTGAGGCCCTTCTCGGATGCCAAGGTCGTGGGCAATCCTTCCCCCGAGACAGCCCTTGGGTCCATGTTAAAAGCAAAGAGGGTTCGACGTTGCATATGAGGAAGACTGACGAAACTCGACCGGACTCGTGCGGGGGAAATGGTATGCAGCAATTGAGTTCGTCGACATCTTGAAAAAGACAGCGGCTCGTTGTTGATGAGGGCCCGAAAGACCCGTCTTGTGAGATGAGACTGCATGGCTGGATGGGAGCGAGCCTTGCCGCTCAATTGACTGGCCTTGGGATCAGATCGTACAGAGCAGGGCAGGCTTGAAGTCGTCACGAAGCTGGAAATGATGGCAGGCCGGTAGAGTTTCGCGACCCAGAGTAGCTCCATAGGCGGAGGGCGGTCTTGGCACCGCGAAAAAAGATCCGCTTGTCGGCTCCGCGTTGATCCTAGCCACGATTCGATTTGACATTCGCCGTTCAACGTCGCATTACCCTTCTGATACAGTCCACAACTCCCAATTACTGGAGGTATTGGAAGCTGGTCATTATGTCTCAGAATCTCTTCTCTTCACCGCTGCTGCGCAGCGTCGCCAATGCTCTGCCGGCCGCTTGCCGTTGGAGTTCGAGTTCGACCGCAGCCATGAGCGCCTTCACCTCACAGCGCACCACCTCCCACAACCAGAGTATGTTATGCCGAAGTCCCTCGTACATCTTTGCATAATCTTGAAGAGTTTTTCCATTCCGAGTGACGACTAACTCTCCGCAACAGCCCCCAGAGCCCCCATCCGCCGCCGACTACCAAACCGCCTGCGATTCCTCGAGGAACAAAAAGCTCAGGGTGAAAGCCGAGCTCTGGAGAAGTTCCAGACCCGCGACTGGAAGGCTGGTGACATCTACGCCCCTCACGATCTCAGCCCGGCCGAGATGAAGAAATGGGGCAAGCGCAAGAGCCCTTCCCGCGATGCCTTTGATGCTCTGAACCTGAACCCATTGGATCTTTACAAGGTATGTAATGGCTACTTTTCTCTTACACTATGGGTAGAACGGCCGTGCTGTTGTTTCTTACCCTGCCACTATCCTGTCCTTGATAGGAGGCCACCCTGAAACACAACCACTAACTTCGCCTTATCCGATTCTAGAACTTTTCCATCATGTCTGAATACGTATCTCCTCTCGGTCGTATCAAGCACCGTGAACAAACCGGTCTACGTCCCGTCAACCAGCGCAAGATTGCCAAGGCCATTCGTCGAGCCATGGGCCTCGGTCTCATGCCCTCCGTCCACCGACACCCTGAGATTCTCGCGGCGGAGATGAAGGCAAAGATGGACGGTGGTTTCCGGTAGATTTCATGTTCTTTTCTTTGTTCGGTAGGATCATTGGGTGATCTGTTATGGTATTCTTGTACAGACCAGCGGCCCATTGGATGGGCGCATCTTCATGTATTATTACACTCAGCGCAAAATTGATTTGTTCTCTTTTCCAACATACAATGCTGGCACGAATCAGTATCGTCCGTATCGGATCGGACACAGAAATAGGCAGCAGCTTGGGGTAAGGAGCAATTCAAGGAAGTCAGGCCGGCTGTCCGTGGCCCTTCGCTCCAAAAATATGTATGCCCTTAGAGTACTCGAAATATATAGCTCGTAGGAATCTCCGTAGTACTGCGAAAGAAAAGAGGATAGAATGATCGAAGTATTCTGAATAACATATTTCTAAATACTTTTCGATCGGACAAGGAGCGGAGATCATCAACGATGCCCGAGTGTGGCCTGTGATCCCCACTCGAGCTGCCTGGCCCGCGTACGTCAGTTCATAAACAACAACTTCCCCCGCCATTGATCCGCCCCTCAGACCACACCTATCCTCGAGCACACCGAGTCGCATTTCCTAGATGTCAATCACAAACGGTAAATAGACTTCCTCTTCACACAACTACATTCGCATACAGCCCATTGACCTCTTCTACAGAGTCCATTTGGGCTGCCAGCCCCTCCACCACCCGTGGCGCACCCACCCAGCTCTCGTCCGACGCTAAAGGCGAGCGACTTGCATATGCTGTATGACACCCATGTCTTAGTCATACCATCATTTCATCTACAAGTAATTCCTAACAACATCATACCTGCAGTCGAATAAATCCATCTTCATCCGTTCGATCGACAACCCCGCGATCGCCAGACAGTACACGGAACACAAGGCACAGACCACCGTCGCGCGATTCTCTCCATCCGGATTCTACGTTGCTAGCGGTGATGCAACTGGTACTGTGAGGGTGTGGGATTGTGTAGGCGAGGGTATCACCAAGGGCGATTACAGCATTGTCAACGGCCGGATCAATGACTTGGCTTGGGACGGCGACTCCCAGCGCATCATTGCCGTCGGTGATGGAAAACAACGTTACGGACATTGCATTACTTGGGACAGTGGTAACACCGTTGGTGAAATCTATGGCCATACGCAACAGATTAACTCCGTCTCGATCAGACAGCAGAGGCCTCTCCGGGCTGCGGCCGCGGGCGACGATAAGAAGCTGGTCTTCTACCACGGCGCACCCTTCAAGTTCAACACCGGCATTGGTGACAAGCACACAAACTATATCTACGGTGTGGGCTTTAGCCCGGATGGTACTCACTTGGTCAGTGTGGGTGCAGACCGCAAGATCTGGCTCTACGATGGCAAGACCGGTGAGACCAAGGGTCAAATCGGCGAGGGTGAGCACAAGGGTAGTATCTTCAGCGTCTCGTGGTCCAAGGACTCGCGCAAGTTTGTGACTGCGAGCGCAGACCGGACGGTCAAGATCTGGGATGTGGAAGCCGGCAAGACCACACAGAGCTGGACTCTCGGCGAGGAGGGTGCCAACGCCATCCGTGATCATCAAGTCGGCGTCGTCTGGCCCCCGGGTCGCAGTGACAATCTGCTCATCAGTTTGTCTCTTAGTGGCGATCTGAACTACCTTGTCGAGGGTAACCCCAAGCCCCGACAGGTGGTTCAGGGTCACCAGAAAAGCATCACCTCTTTGAGCCAGTCTACTTCGGACGGTAAGGAGACTTTGTGGACTGGAAGCTTTGAGGGCCGCGTCTCCAGCTGGGACGTTGCTTCTGGCTCCGCGGAAGAGATCGAGGGCGAGGGCCACCCCGGGTATATTGCTGGTCTGGCATCTACAACAGAAGGTTCTGGACGTATTTACAGTGTCGGCTGGGACGACACGATCCGATCCATCGATGTGGCTGCCAAGACCTACACCGGCAGCTCGTCCAAGCTTACCGCGCAGCCCAAGGGCGTTGCCGCAGCCGGTACAACCGTGCTGGTCGGTGCCGCAGAGGCGGTGGAGATTTTCCAGGATGGTAAGAAGGCCGGTGACTTCAAGACCAAGTTTGCGGTGACCACTGTGACGGCGCACGGGGATGTTGCAGCTATCGGCGGCGAGAATGGAGCTGTGCAGATCTGCAAGGTTTCAGGTTCTAGCCTGTCTGCGCAGACCGACATTCAAGCCTCGCGCAACCAGATTTCCATGCTGGCCTTCTCCCCCGATGCCTCCATCTTGGCTGTGGGAGATCTGCGTGGTCGTGTTTTGGTTTACAAGGTGGCTGATGGCAGTCTCGTCACGGATCGTTGGACTGCACACACGGCGCGTATTACCTCGTTGGCCTGGAACAAGGCCGGTACTCATCTTGTCAGTGGCTCGCTGGACACCAATATCTTTGTCTGGAGCTTGGCCAAGCCTGGTGACTGGCTGGAGGTCAAGAACGCACACAAGGAGGGTGTCAATGGTGTGGCGTGGATCGATGGTGGCTCGAAGATCGCTTCTGCTGGTGCTGATGCGGCTGTCAAGGTGTGGAAGGTCGAAGGTCTGCAATGAGAGTTGACCGGATGGTATGTGTGTCTGTATCTAGCTTGAATGAGAAACTTCGCTCTCTCTCACTCGACTGTAAAATGTCCCGTACTATCAATAGAGACACAAGGTGTAGATGTCGCGGTGGACCAAGTATAAGAACCAAAGCAGTCCACAGCAGACAGGTGCGTGGTCATATGATAACAGGGATGTGGCCACAATCTGTGCATTGTTCAAGTTTTGTGGACCGGCACCCAGCAGGGCCCTACACCTCCACAAAAACAGCACTTGGAGACGCTGTCATGACTTCATTCCCCAATCGCAACAGCCCTGCGACCGTCTTCCTGTCCCATGTACACTGCACAATGAAGTCGCACCCTCCTCACACGTGAAATTCGAGCCTGAGCAAAGATCCAAAGCAAATGCGGGAGAGCCGCCCCGAATGGCGCCGTCTGAAACTGGAGCTCCCAGTAGTTCCCGCCGCTTGTTGCGACCCAAAGTGTGTACCCGATTTGCGCTCGCTGTAAACAACATGCAGCTCGAGCAAAGAAGATCAGCCAAAGCCCCCAAGTTCCAGATATGCTGATAGCTTCGACAGCTACGACAGGCAACTTTTGTCCTTCCACGAACCGGTCAGCGCCTAAAAGGCCTCGTGAGCCTGCGTAACCCTACACGAAGATGGGCGACGGATGACAATGAACAAGAGCGCGAGGAACGACGAGGTCTGCTATCGGGGGAAGTTGAGACTCATCATGATGGATATGGGACGTGGTTGTCGAAACAGGCACAGAAGCTCTGGATAGGCTTGTACCGCTTCGTGATCTCCGAGCAGGGCATCGGAGTCTTGAAGTGCAGTCTGGCCTATCTGCTTGGATCCATGGCGACCTTTATCCCCGCTTTATCCGCGTTTCTTGGCCACCAGGATGGGAAACATATGGTCGCGACGGTGACTGTGTACTTCCATCCGGCGAGATCCCAGGGTAGCATGTACCGCGCCTTGATCTGCGCGCTGCTTGCGTTTCTCTACTCAGCCTTTCTGTCGATTACCAGTATGCTAGTCGAAAACTTCTTCCAAGATTCGCTGGATCTGCCTGCGCTGGGCCATGCCGTGGTGCTAATAGTCTTCTGTGGTGGTGGCCTGGGCTTCGTCGGGTGGACGAAGCAAAGACTGGGTGATCCGTTGGTGAATGTGGCCTGCTCGCTCACGGCCCTGTCGACTATCACGGTCTTGACGAAAGAAGGCGCTGTCCAGAGTGGCGATCTATCATTAAACAAGATCATCCAAGTATTGAAGATGGTAATCATGGGTGTCATATTCGCGGGTGCCGTTTCGTTCTTGATATTCCCCATCTCTGCGCGGAAGAAGCTCCGCGCAAATCTGGTCACAACGACGGACACGCTGGCTGTGATGCTGGGTCTTATTACCGAGAGTTTCCTCAGCGGGTCTGAGGATGAACTCAAGTCGGCGGAATTCATCGAGGCGGAGACTAAGCACCGAAAGGCATACGGACAGCTTGACAAATTGGTGCGTGAGGCAAAGCTCGAGCACTACTTTGCAGGTACAGAACGAGAATACCGACTGGAGAAGAAGCTGGTGCGTTGGGTGCAGGACATCACTCATAATATGGGCGGCTTGCGCAGTGCCGCCTCTCTCCAGTTCAGTCTGATTCGCGAAACACTGGCTCGGGAATCCCAGGAATCTGGAGGACAGCAGAGCACCTTTCCTACAGAGTACTTTGCGTCGCTGGAACGCTCATGGTCTTTTCCTGATGGGTCGTTCTTGGAGCCGATTGATGAACGACCGGAGGAAGAACTCTCTCCAAGTGGAGGGTTCAACACTCCGAACTCAGATGGAAAGCTCAAGCCTGCAAAGCATTCTTTACTTCCGGCGGATGTATTCACCATCTTCATTTCCCATCTGGGTCCAGCTATGGTGAGTTTCGCGCTTTCTGGAGCAACAGGCTGAACATGAAGCTAACCGATTTCAGCGGTCTTTGGCGTTCACCTTGAAAGGGATCTTCAACGAGATCCCCTTCGGCCCAGCCCCACACTACAAAGTCTCCGTAGACAGTCGACTACGTACGAGTCTCGACCGGGCTCTTGATCTCTACCAGGAATCGCGAGAAAAGACGCTCAAATCGCTCTATCAGCAAATCGAAACCATCAAGCTGAAGACCCACGAGGCGGAAGCAGATCTTGAGGAGGTATCCGCGAGTTGTGGCCACTTCAGTTTCTCACTTTTGGAATTTGGTGAGCAGCTACACGAGTTGCTCGTGGTATTGGACCAACTCCAGCTCGAGTCCGAGGAGCGGCCGGCCGGCCGATCTTGGAGCTGGCTCAAGTTTTGGAGAGCCAAAGAGACCAATACCGCCGATGAGCCTACCTTCCTAACTCCGCCCAGACCGGATGCTCGAGTGTCTCCTGCGGCCAAATCTCACCTGCACCCAGGCACCGAGACGACGGTGAAGCAACGACTAGGCTATCGACTTTGGAAATCTCTCAAGTGGCTCCGCCGGGATGACACCAGATACGCGATCAAGGTCGGTGCTGGTGCGGCGCTCTATGCTTTGCCTGCTTTTTTGCCTTCAACGAGACCCTTCTACCAACATTGGCGCGGCGAATGGGGTTTATTGTCGTACATGCTGGTCTGCTCGATGACTATTGGCGCTTCAAATACCACGGGCTATGCTCGGTTCCTCGGTACTTGTTTGGGAGCGGCCTGTGCCATTTCAGCTTGGTACATCTCCCGTGGCAATGCTTATGGCCTGGCGGTCTTTGGATGGGTCATGGCTGTTTGGATCTCCTACATCACCATCGTCCAAGGCAATGGGCCCCTGGGTCGATTTATCATGCTCACCTATAACCTGTCCGTGCTATATGCCTACTCGCTCGCGCAGAAAGAAGCAGACGACTCAAAAGACGAGGGTGGTCCAGAACCTATTATCGGCGAGATCGCGCTTCATCGAGTGGTGGCGGTGCTTTCAGGCTGTATCTGGGGTATCATCATCACCCGAATGATCTGGCCGATCAGTGCGCGAAGCAAGTTGAAAGATAGTCTCAGCATGCTCTGGCTACGGCTAGGACTAGTCTGGAAGCGTGACCCCCTCTCGGCAATGGTCAAAACAAAGCACCCTGTCGTGTACATGACTGCGCGTGAGAAACTTGAACTTGAGCGCGCTCTCTCCCGCTTGGAGACATTATTGGTTTCGGCGGGATCGGAGTTTGAGCTGCGCAGTGCGTTTCCGAATGATACTTATGCAAGCATTATTCATCGTACTCGGAGCATGGTGAATGCGTTTCATGCGATGAACCTGGAGCTGATGAAGAGCGAGACCGCTACCGAGGGCGAGATCAGTCTTCTTCGGTATACTGCGCAGGAACGACAGCAGCTGTCTGCTCGGATTAGCCACCTTCTTACCGGTGAGTTCAGCATCGATATGCCATGTCTTGAGGTTCTAACGTGTTTCTAGTTATGGCGTCGTCTATGAAACTGGAATACCCGCTGAGCGATGTGCTACCTAGCATCGATCATGCCCGTGATCGATTGCTGGCACGCATCTACCGATATCGACAAGACCAGGAGGTCTCGCTGCTGACAACGGACGAAGACAGTTCCCTGTTGTACGCCTATAGTGAGTGTTTGAGAACTCGCCTCTCTTGTGGGTACTGTACTTACTCTTCATGTTTAGTTCTCGTCACTGGTCAGTTGTCCAAAGAAATCAGCGAGATTCTCGCGGACATCGGCCAGCTCTTTGGGCTGCTCAGTGAGGATGTCCTGCAGATGGCGTAAGAGTTATGCATAAAATACCCTGATTGATTCTTTTTGATTGTTTTCTTTGGAACTGTACAAGTAGATTTTATTTTTGTAAATTTCCACAAGTGTCAAGCCTCCTATAAAGTCGGCTATTGTCTACAAGAATCATCGATTACATTCAACTCTCGCTGGCTAGACTTCGTCGCAGTGTTACTGTTCCCGGGACGAGGCATCCGCTTCTGGCGGGGGAAACCGCAACTCTCGGAACCTCATTTCCAACCTCTCAACCCTTTCAGTGCCTCCTTCCATCAATCCCATCGCCTTTTCATCCTCAATCCATCAGTTTCGCCTTTTTTCTACTCTCATCTTGTCCGGTCATACCCTCCGAACGATCTCAGCGCCTCTTCATGAATGCGTAGTCCCCATCAAGCCGCCGCCCTTCGGCCTCGCCTTGTCGCGCGCCTGCCAGACCTTCAGCTACCATGCAGATTGATCCGGCGGCCCTGAGTCGCACTGACTCGTCTAATCAGTCCAAAACCGCGACATCCAACCCCTCGACGACGGTGAAGTCATCACGAACCCTTCCTTCGGTACCGCGCCTGGACCTTGAACAGACCTACACGGAGCTGAAGGCCGCCATCGGAGACAAATGGGCCGAGTACAAGGAGTCTACCGCGTTCTTTCTCCTAGGTAGGAACTCATTCCCTCCCAGCGCATAGTCTCGTCTGTACAAGGTTGCGAATTTGTCGTAATTGGGCTATTAAATGCTCTCCCCGCGTCGAATGAACCTTCTGGTGACTTGCCTCCTGACTTCCTGCCGCTTCTAGGACATTACAACCAAAATGAATACGCGTCTCGAGTCGACCATTTCTTATGCGCCGATACAAAAATTGAGCATCTCCATAATAATTTCATTTGCGCGATCATCGCCAACCTCACTCGCGACCTCCCCGACCATGGCGTCGCAACTTGGGTCTCGGCCAACGATAAGCCGTCGCTGGTTTCCAAACCTATTTCTGGGGATGCTGCGGAACAAAGATTGAAGACAGAGGTTATGCAATTACCTCCAAGGGATCGTCGGAGAATCAAGGCCATTCCAGAGGTATGCACTTTGCGGGGGATACGGCCGAGACTATGTCGTCGCGGAATAGGATAAGGATTGCTGACACGAGATCTCCTTCCCAACTTACAGCGAGACCCCCACGATGCGCTTCCCAATGAGTTGGAGGTATACCACCAGGCCAAACAGATTAAACTCCCCAGCCAAGTCCCCGCGAGCGCAGGCGGACTGAACAAGACAAGTAAGACCGCTTCACACCATTCATTCACCCTTGGAAATCATGATGCGACCTGCGCGGTCAGGGCGCGCGCAGAAGACGCAGCTCCAGTATAAAACACCCTACTAACGACGAAATCTTCACCTTTAGATTGGGAATTGGAAATCCGAAAACGATATGCACAACCTCTTGCCGGCGACACTGGCGAATTTCCTGATGCCGAATCTATCTACGCCCGAATGGTCCCCATGTGTTACGAAGAATCACTCCCTGGTGGTGCGGCCTTGCCGTGCGCGGAATTTATGGCTATTGCTACTGAGACTTTTGTCAAGGATGTGTTGTCCGCGGTGTTCTCGCGCACGCGTTCGAATGGTCCTTCAGGTACCATCAACGGCATGATGATGCGCAAGTATCGCCAGCAACTGGAGCGCGAGGAACTCGCATTTACACGAGGTGAAATCGTCAAGGATACTGCTACTGGGCTGCTCCCTGTCGAGGCCAAGGAGGCTGCAAATCGTCGGTCACTTGGTGTCAGGGATCTTCGGCTCACATTGGAGCTGAGCCGGGGTGTCCTGGGCCATATGCCGCTACTCATTGATCAGATTATGGGCGGGTACTATGAAGACGAGCTCGAAACAGAAAAGCAGAGCCGTTTGGAAAACGGCGTGAGCGTGGCCCCAGAGACCAAAGCCGAGGCTAATGATAATGACGAGATGGATTTGGATGACGACGATGATATTGCCCTTTCAGATTGGGAAGGAGGCACGGCTCTTGACCGTGAGCAATTGAGTGGCTTGCTGGATGATTGTTTGTCCATGGCTGCTTGAGGACTGAGGAACTCAGGATCGATACAGCCCACCAACAGCTTCTTTTTTTTTCTTTTCGTTTTCCCTATCTGACCCCTGGCATCGATACACATCTGCCACATCATGCTTCCGAGTCAACCCAGCTCTTTTGCGTCTCTTCTTGCGTTATTGATTTCGGTCTTTGGCGGGACAACCACGGCGTCTGGGGATTATCGGTGCTGCCAATGCATTTACTCTTGTTGTCTAGCGTGGCAGCCCGTTTCGCGTTATGCATCTGGTTCTGGAGTTTCTTCCTTGAAGATCTGGAAAAACAAATTCAGGTCTGGCAAGGTTGATCGACTATCTCGCATGAAGATAGGCCTTGATGGTTTTGTCTTGTGCATTTATGTCCGTTCGTTCTCCTTTTTCTTTACCCTTGCTCGGCCTGTACAAATCGGCCGTGCGATGTACAGTATTTTTCTTTTTTGGTTGTTTTTTCCGCACGAGCAATGTGCGTGCAGCAGCAGCACTAGGCAGAGGAGCGAGGAGTTGATGATCCGATCTGGCCTCCATACCAACCAAAAAACCCACCTGAAACAATGGCGATGGCCGTGGCCCGGCGTGGAGTGGCCTCGCTTGTTCGATACCCATGAATATGATTCTTTGCACCGTATTAAACTTGTGTCATTCATAGTTATCTATTACTTCTATCAGAATAAATTCTGCAATAGCGAAATGGGATCCTGGTCATTTACTGTAGAAGCGTAGCGCCAGACTAGACTAAATCATCTACCGATACATGCTAGGTGTTTCCATTCACAGGACTGTACCTCGTGGGAACGAAAAAAAAAATTTGCGTACTTCAATAACACTCATTCTCGACCGTAGAAGAGGAAACGTTGCGAGCTCGCTCACTAATGATGATGTGGTGCTGCTTGATCAGGACGAAGAATCGTCAACAATATCTGTCTTCTGTGATACGCAGGTTCAGAGCTAGAGCCTCAGACAAGATATTTGTAGGGTGGAATGAAAAGACACCTCAAGCTCTGGACACCGGGCTACTCTTTCACCGTGTCCGTCGAATATAGTGACGTCTTAATGCAATATCAAGGAATACATAAAGCAAGACTCAAATATCTAACCCAGCACTTGCACACGTACAACCAAGCGAATAATATAGCCATTCATGGGACGAAGCAAAGATTTATATTCAAACACCAATCCATGTCCAAAAACGCCCCCCATAAATGCTATTATTGATACATCATGCATGACAAGACAAGTTCCTTTCCTCTACTCAATTGACCGCTTCAGCAACAAGTTTCAAAATCTCCTCTGTCGACTTGTGTGCGTTCTGAGGATCTTTCGCAATAGCCTGCCATACCTCGCCGTGCTTTGGCTCTGTTGTGACACACTTAGAGATCACGTCAGAGCGTTTTTCCTGGGAAAAATAAGGCGTTAGCAGGGATATCTTCACACATGCTCGTGTACGAGCAATTCGAACAGTGTCTTCTTGAAAGCGCTCACCTCTGTACCATGTTGTTGCAGGAACTTAAAGTACCACGCCCACCCATCTCCATAATCGCTGTCCGCGACAATAGCCTTCTCGAACCAGGTCATCGCCTTCTCCAAACGTCGCTCACCCCAGAAAATCCGCGCCACTGTGATGAACAAGATGGGATCGTTTTCGACCTTCTTGATTGCCTCCAAGCTGCGTGCCTTGCGGGACGCACGAGGTTCCAGGTGCCAAATGCTCTCGCTCCAAAGGAGACCCGATGCTGGTACTTCTTGCAGGGCTCGTGCCATGAGGACCTTAGCCTGGGCGATGTTGTTGGCGCGGCGCTCGACACGGACACTCTCAGTCCATAGCTCGGGGCTCTTGGGGACGGCGAGACGGGCTCGATCGAGGACGGAACGGGCACGGACGACGGCGCCCGCTTTTTCTTCGAGTCGAGATGCGAGAAGCCAAAGGGGTACGGACTTGGGACAGGCGCGAGTGCCGGTACCGTATGCCTCGCGTGCTTGTGGGAGTTTGTTCTGGGACTCGTAGATCTGGCCCTTCATCATCCAGAGCTTGTCGGCCTTCGGGTACAGTTGCAGTCCTTGGTTGACGAGATCCAGTGCTTCGTCGATATTGCCTAATTGCCGCTCGAAAGCGACACTCTTGATCCAGACACGATCAGTGCCGGCTTCACGGCGCGCCGTTGCCAGGAGCTCGCGTGCCTGATCCGTTTGCTGCGCATCTGCTTCAAGCTTGACGGCAGCAAGCCAGATGTCCTCGTTGTTGGGGTTCTGGTTGAAGGCACGGCCAAGAACTCGTCGCGCGTCATCAATTTCGCCGGACTGCCATTTTTCCTTGGCGAGTTGCAGCCAAAGCTCCTCGCTCTGCGGGCAAGCTTCGACGGCTTTCTCGAGGACCTGCCACAAAGCTTCTTTATCACCGTGATTGCGCTCGAGGTCCGCAGCTGCGATCCAAATAGACCGGCGGTTGACAAAGACCCGCAATGCATACGCATAGATAGCACGGGCAGTTTCATATTTGCCACGACCAATGCTGGATCTTGCGTCGTCCATCCAAATATCCTTGCGGTCGTCGTCCTCGTCCAGGCCCCATCCAAGAGTCTCGCGGATGATGGCACCACAGGTAAGGATGGCCCCTTCTTCTTCGCAGCGCTCGGCCTCGGAAATCCACTCCTCTCGCTTCAGCATGGCATTCTCCTTGGCGAGGGACTGAATAGCACGTTTCATGACATTGACCCTTTCGAAAGTACCCATCTGTTCTTGCAGACGAGCAGCGGCAATCCAGATCTCGTGACTGGTAGGCACGGCCTTGCGCGCTGCGTTCAGAACCTTTTGAGCATTCTCTGGAGTCTCCAGGCGCGCCAGGGCCAGCCATAGCTCCACGGAGAGAGGAATCATTTCAACAGCCTTGGCCAGAAGGAGACGAGCATCTGCAGGGTCCTCCTCAAGGTTAACGGCCTCTTTCCAAATCTGCACAGATTGAGGAATGTGCAGAATAGCCTGGCGGAGGACATTCTTCTTCGCCCGGGTATCGGTTTCCAATTTCATGGCCTCGATCCACAGTCGAGTGGAGTGGTCGTTGTTCTTGATAGCATTCGCTGCGATAATCTTGGCATTGTGGCCTTCGTTGAGACGGATGTTTTCCAACCATGCGTCTTCGCTCTTCGGGCACAGTTCACAACCTTTAGCAATGGCGTTTCGAGCTGCCACGATTCGGCCTGCAAGCTCTTCCAGACGCGCGAGAGCAATCCATCCAGGTGCATGCTTGGGGTTGGTCTTTGTGACAGACTCAAGCAGGACTCGCACTCGCTTGATGTCACCAACTTCAATCTCGCCAGCCTTCATTTCTGACTGGGTCAGACTGGTCAGATATCCCTTGGGGTCAATGCTAGTTGCGCTTCCGGAAGAGGCGACTTCCGCCGAAGAGCCCAGCGCTGCCTGATCCAGTCGAACCTTCAAGACCTTATCACGGGCGGCACCGATATCTGCGAAATTCGTCATCGTTCCGTCGCTGGTCCCTTCGCTTCCGTCGGCCGGGGCACCGTCGTCGGCAATCGTAGTATCGAACTGGGCAGAATCTCTTGCGCCTGCAATTACGCTATCCGGGACCGCATAGAATCGCTGACGAAGGTTCTGTTTCGCTCGTCGATTCTTGCCAGTAAGATCACCGACTTCGGGGAGATTTGCCCAGTCCTCTTCAGAAACCGCGGCAAGCGATCTCTTCAGGTCGGCAAATTGTTGCTGAATTTTCGGGTTCTTCCGTTCGTATTCCTCGCGTTCTTGTTGCTCTCGAGCTTCCCTGTAGGTGGCGAACGATTCCAGTCGGTAATCTATCCAAACAACGGGGAACTGGCCCGATGAACAAGATGTTTTGGGGACAACAGAACCGGGAGGGGAAATCACTAACCTTCGAATTTTACGTCGCCGATCCATCTTCTCATCGACCTCCTGATAAATGCGATCCGCCTCATCGTCTTCCTGGTCGAACTGTCCGTACGCGAATAGACCGACCTCATTATCGGGATCCTGGAATCGCTCATCCTCCTCTTCCGCCTTGTCCTCTTTACCACCCTTCTCACGAGATTTATCACCGTAAGCTGTAGGCGCAGCAGCTCCGAGCAGCGCAGCTCGTTTTGTCAATGCAGCTTGAATCTGTTCGGGCGTAGGACCTTCGCGCGCGGGTCCCAAATCAGATCGCGTGGTGAAACCGGTGGCACCACGACCCAGACCGGCAACATAGTTCTCAGGCGCCGGTTGGCTGAGGAAATCCTTCCGACCAGACGCCATTTTGAGGCACGGAAAGCAAGTTTTAAGCTTCGAGGTCTGTTGAGGTTCTCAAGGTCGAGAGAGCAGATGAAGGCGGGCCGGGCCCGTAGAAAAGTAGGGCCGAGGCCGATAATCTTATCGCAAAGAAAAAAAGTTGCCCACAGTTGAACATTCTGCGGGGACTTGTGAACATCAAGTCTTCTTTGCGCCGAACTTTACTACTTCAGACAAAGTCATCGGTGAATTGCTATCGACTACAGGTCATCCATTCAAGATGCCCAAGGTTCAGAAGGGAAAACGCAATAATGCGCATGCGGACGCCGCCGCAAAGACCAAGGCTGCCCACAGCATCTTCAAGATGAACACAGATATCGGCCAGCACGTGTTGAAGAACCCCGGTATTGCTGAGCAGTCAGTATTCTTTTCTGTATTTCTGGTGCAAAAGTTCTCGAATTAATCCATTCCTCTATAGAATTGTCCTCAAGGCCGATCTCAAGCAGAGCGATGTGAGTAGTGTTTTGTCCCATCCGAAAACGACCTGCGCTAATTTCGTCGTCAGATCGTCCTCGAAATCGGTCCCGGTACTGGTAACTTGACTGCCAAAATTCTGGAAAAAGCCAAGAAGGTTATCGCGGTGGAGTTGGATCCTCGAATGGCTGCCGAGGTCACCAAGCGCTTCCAGGGTACTCCGGCGCAGAAGCGGCTGGAGGTCATTCTCGGCGATGTGATGAAGACAGAACTTCCATACTTTGACGTCTGCATCAGTAACACCCCTTACCAGGTGAGTTATTACACCATGGTCTCAAGCGTTGTTGTGCTAGATGACAGAGTCTTCTTGAAGCACGGAGAATCGCTGTGCCTCTTAACTAACTTCTTCCTAGATTTCTTCCCCTCTCACATTCAAGCTCCTCGCCACAACACCCGCTCCTCGTACCTGTGTTCTTATGTACGTTTCAGATGTCTCGATACCATCCTCCCGGATGCCTTTGATTTATTCATCTAGCATATGCTAATATACATCTCCCCCACTCTAGGTTCCAGCGTGAATTCGCTCTGCGTCTATTCGCCAAGCCCGGCGACAAGCTTTACAGTCGACTTTCCGTCAACGCCCAAATGTGGGCCAAGATTGATCACATCATGAAGGTTGGCAAGAACAACTTCAAGCCCCCGCCACTGGTCGAGTCCAGCGTCATCCGCATGGTGCCCAAGGTCCCACGGCCACAGATCAATTATGAGGAATGGGATGGCCTGTTGCGCATTGCTTTTGTGCGAAAGAACAAGACACTACGGGCCAGTTTCATTGGTACGCCCAGTATCATGAACATGCTTGAGCAGAACTACCGCACATGGTGTGCCCAACACGACATTCCAGTAGAGGATGGACCCGTCGAGGACGCCGAGGGCGATGTCATGGATATGGGTCAGGAGCAAGATCAAGGCGAGGAGGAAGTTGCGGATGAGGTCATGGAAATGGACGACGATGACGATGTCCCTGATTTCTTCAAAGAAGAGGCCAACGCCCGCATCCAACAAGCACTCAGCAAGCCCCAGCGGAAGAAGCGCGGGAAGGTTTCGGAGCTGGTCCGCGAGAAGGTACGCCAGGTGTTGGAGGATGAGACTGGTCTGGCTGACAAGCGCGCCCGAATGTGCGACGAAAACGAATTTCTGAAGTTGCTGTGGGCGTTCAACCAGAAGGGCATCCATTTCAACTAATCGCAAAAAAAGTCTCGTGTCTCACTCAAATACCCCCGGGTCATCAAATATCGAAGGAGGTCCGGAAAAGAATGATGAATTATGATTACTATCAATAAAAGATACCATTTTCAGGAGGCTCGTTCCCTGTCGGTCGAAGATGAGCGCTTGAATCCTGGAACAAGCTCTGCCAGATGAAGGCTTCGCTCAATAAGAGCTCGATATCTTTCTCGGTCCAGTCTTTCGTTGGTAATGCTTGGAGAAACATCATGACCTCCTGTGTACATACATTAATTTTCTGATTGGAAGAGTTGTCGAAAATTGCAGAACAATTCTTACCTGGAAATCCATCTTGACCAACTGGTCTGTCCATTTAACCAAGAATGCAGCACAAACGTAAAGGTGGAATCGTGAGAAGCCCTGCTCCTCAGCCTGCAACAAGTATCAGCACCACGAAAGCGACGTTAGATATGGGCATGGGTCAATATATACCATATACGTATCCCACATGCGAATCGTATTCCTTATGCTCATTTCCCGCATGAGCAAACAGTTCATCCATCGGAAACTAAATTGCATAAACTCCACGCCCTCTTGTTCCAAATGGCTGGCCAAAGCCGAGTCAATGCGCTTTGTCAGATCCCGCAACGCTCTGACCTGTCGGTGAATTCCAGGCTGAGCGTAGATGTAATTGTCTTGAATGCCGTCGAGCAGTTTCGTCAGGCACCAGAATGTATCAGCCTCCACCGCGTCGAGGACACTGCGAGGTAATTGGCCCGGATCCATCCCCTCTTCAACATTCAGATCGGTAATGTACACTCCTAAGAAAACCTGCCAGAATGGGGTGACCAGATCGTTGATACCCTGGACATAGCCACTTGCCGGGTGCCGAATAGCCCACACATAGAGGATGCGTTCTAGGGATCGCTGTGTGGCTTCGTAGCCATAAAGAGGGATGTGAGGGCTGGTGCGAGGAACATCAATACTAATCTGATGCCAGATGGCCTCGTCCAATCCCCGTCCACGTCCTGTACTCGAGGCAGGAGGGTTTGCAACAGTTCCACTGCCACGTTCAAAGGCCTGTCGGACTCCGTCAAGGTACTCCTTGCGCTTTCTTTCGAGTGTTGAAATACGCCTTTCACTGTTTGTTGGGAGGTAACCGAGAAGTAGCTGCCATGTCATCGGCCGAACCTCCTCGGGAACTCCAGACCATGCCAGGTCCCGCAGCTCGGTAAGAGATACAGTGCTAGCTTGTAGGATGCGCTTAAACTTGTTGATGCGCGTAATGCGACTAGAATGTATTTCTCTCTCCTTCGGGGAGGCATTGGTCGGTAGGGACGAGTGGTTGATGAGATTCAACGCGTTTGCTGGATCTAGAACCACCGATGTCAGTATAACCCGTAAATCTTGATGCTACATTCGAGCGTGATAGTATTCGAATGACCGACCTTGCAAGATATCTTTATACTGTGGACGCAAGATCTTGCCTTCGTGTTTTCGCGCCGTTGGGTACATCGGGGTTCCGCGCTCTTCGGCGATATCGGAGCTATTGGCGCGCTGTCTATTGGCAGCACCCAGTCCAAATCCTAGGGAGGTAGGGTTTCCTCCAATTGCTCCCCTAGAATCGGTGTTCTTGGATTTAGACGTGGCTGCCTTTTTTCTGCGCATGCTGGCGAGGCTTGGAAGGCCGAATTCATCTTCGTCGTCATCGTACACAATTTCGTCATCATCGTCATCGTCATCGTCGTCCTCTTGCGTGGGGTCTTGATTCCAGTCATCCGCGCCTTGTGACATGATTCTGGGGTATGCTTGCCGGGGAGGTGAGGCGACGAGGTTTCCCGATCGATTCGCTAGGTGCGACGCGGGGTACGGGGAAACTCCCGTCGGCCGAGGCGGTGTCTTGGTTCGCTGATGAGATGACCCTGTTCTATGGCAAGGATGAGCGGTCAGAATATTGTTGAAAGGTCAAGAACGAAGGCAATTGGCGCGAATTCAGGGTCTCGGAAATGGTACTAACTGAACAATGCTGGCGTGGGAGTATGCAGCGCCGACCACGGTGTTCTGGCCGTAGACCTTGGACGAACCTTGGTTCAGGGATGCATTCCGACCAGCCCAAAAGGGGGACTCGGCGCGTCTTCAACAGACAGTCAGTAGTGCTTCAATTGCTCATCAAGAGAGTAAGGCAAGCGGGGAGGTCATGCAATACGTACTCGGAATTATCTGTGCTCACCAGCTTGCGTTAGCTATGGGAGAAGGAGTAAGACAAGTGCGGGGGAGGAAACGTAAACATACCAACCTGAACCATTTCCTAGACAAATAATTAACATTCAATACAAAGGTCCATGTTCAGAGACCATTGGGAGCTGCTTACCTGCTGGCCCTTTTTGTTCGCCATAGCTGCTGCTGTGATGGGCGAACTACAGGAGTAGTCTCAGCGGGTTTCAAATGCGGGGCGGCCCAAGAAGATCTGTCGTGGTTCTCCTCCGGGCAGGGCCATGTAGCAAGTCAAACTTAAAAAATCATTGCAATACAGGAAATGGGTCAGTTTCAATATGTAGGATCTCAACAGAGAAGTAACTGAAATGCGGAGAGGTAAAGTTGTTGTTGATGCTGCGACTGGCTCGATCTGTCGCAGCCACTTGAGGATACGAGATGTGCCCCTGACCGCCTTGGGTTCCGCCTACCTAAAAGATCCCTGTCTCTTCAGGTCTAAGAGAAGCAGCAGCACTAATGGTGACTGTGGTGGTAATTGAAAATCATTCCGAAATTACAAGAAATACTTAAATTTCAAAAGGAAAATTCCATAATCAGACATGAGCTATTCACTTCCACTGTAGAAATATATAGCCAAAGCCTGCCGTTTGATAGTGAACGGCACTGTGCGTATGTAAGCCACTTACTCCTCCGTTTTCCCTCCCTTCGCTTCTTCGCTTCTTTCATCAACTTCACCTTC
This sequence comes from Penicillium sp. F50, assembly GCA_037356195.1. Classification (NCBI taxonomy): domain Eukaryota; kingdom Fungi; phylum Ascomycota; class Eurotiomycetes; order Eurotiales; family Aspergillaceae; genus Penicillium; species Penicillium sp. F50. The sequence goes on from JAYXSA010000068.1 coordinate 696,576, forward strand.
TTCTTTCCTTACGCCTTTCGGACGCTTCCAAGACCCCGAGTTCTTTACTCACCATCTACATTGGTCTTGACTCGCGTCCCATTCCATTGCTTTTCATCCCACACCACTAATCCCTCAGCGCCATGGCTGAACCTGAGGAACTCGAAGACGATCTCTTCGCGGATCTGTACGAATTGTGCCCGTCTCTCAAGCCGATGAACGTGCGGCTAACTCGCTTTCTCCAGTTACGACGCTGACGAATCGACAAACCGCGCAACTTCCGCTGTCGAGGCTCCGAAGGCTGCTGAGCCTGCTCCTGCAGCAGTCCCTGCGCCGCCTGCTCAAGAATCTGCTGTGCCAAGCTACGACCCCTCGTCCGTGGATACATACTCCACATACGCTCCTCCTCAACAGGATTACAGCTCGGGTGCTCATAATGGGGCTGATCATGGCCAGGCTCAGCAGGCTCCGGCGGCACACCATGCAGACCAGGAAGAGCCGCGATCAGGAACTGGAATCAAGGAAGACGGGTAAGTAAACCCCCTCCCCGTATGATGCTCAATTCATCTCGTGTTATCTTTTCCACTATTCCTTCGTCAATTGCTGGCGCATGTCCGCTGGAAACATGTGCTACGGAAGTCTGGGTGGCTGGTTGCTGTTCACGGTTCACACTACGGCTTCTGGGGGCTGGGTGTTGCTACACACTATGATACTACCTCTTACATGCCATGGGAAGAGGACCGGTCGCTGGGAGAATGCAATTACATGCGCTCGATGATCATGGGAGTTGAACGGCCAAATCATACGCTCAGTGGGCAGGCAAGTGGGATATCTCATCTTGTCCCAAGGTCGTGGACAACCCTCCTGGAGAATTTTCTTTCTTCCTCTATACATTTCTCAAGTCATCATCAAGGGTTCTTGTCAGACAATGGAGACAAGCCGAATTCAGTCTTGCGTCGCTTTTGTGATCATGGAAACCTCGTCTCGAGGCAGAGCACATCAAGCTGCACAAAGAAGAAGAAGAAGAAGAAGAAGAAGAAGAAGAAGAAGAAGAAGGAGAAGAAGCTACGTGAGACAGATCGGTGTCTGCCACAGACCTTTGTTGCCAGCCACCATATAGTACAGCGGATACTATATAGGTTCTTTTTGATACAGTCATAGAGCAAAGCAAGAAGTAACATTGCTGGCTGATGGAGGGCTATCATACCCATGCTCGATATCTGGGGGAACAGACAGAAATTCCAATCGCAGAAAGCAGTCAGAACAGAGACAGAGACAGAGAGATTACAGTGACCAATTCACTCCTTCGCCTGAAACCCCTTTTCGCTCCTGCAGTCTTTCCGTCTGGTTCAATATCCTCCAGGGCCCCACGAGTATCCCACGAACATACCCGGTTCGAGAGTCTCGTTCAAGAGATGAATATTTGTGATCACCTGGGGACCCAAAGCCCATGTAAACCAAATGGGTGGACCTATCATCGGGCAACATGGAGCTTGTCGTGGTTTATGCATTTGCCGTATACCTACCTGGTTGGGCCTTCGTGGATTCGTGGACAGGACAAGGACTTGAAAGCTTCGTCGTCGTTCGAGGCGTCATCAGACTTGGAAGGGCTCTTCTCCAGACAGTTCAGCATTAGCTGTATTCGTGAATAGCAGCTTAGCGCCACCCAGCTCCATAGCCGGAGCATCCAGACACATTGACATTGACATTGACATTAACACAATCATGATCCCTTCCCTTCTACACTCTTCTTCGGAAACAGTTGTCATTCGTGATCTGTTTTACTTGCTACTCGAGAATTTTCTCCTGTCCGATAATGCTGATACAGGCTTGGTTAGGAAAATGTTCATTGGCGGATTGAACTGGGAGACCACCGATCGTACGTATTGCATATCTTTAGGAGGACCCGACTTGATGATATATAACACTCTTGTGTATCTTTCCGGAGTATTGATCTAGTTCTAACCCTGCTGGTTGTCCATCTATACAGAATCTCTTCGTGATTATTTCTCGCAATTCGGCGAGGTCCAAGAATGCACCGTGATGCGTGACAGCGCCACAGGTCGCTCTCGTGGCTTCGGTTTCCTCACTTTCCGCGATCCCAAGACAGTCAACACAGTCATGGTCAAGGAGCACTACCTAGATGGCAAGATTGTAAGTTCAGACCCAAAAGACATTCACTCGAGAAATAGAAAGAACAGGAAAGAGGTTCCGTTCTCGGTTCCCATTGTTCTTTGCAAAAATCCCGTAGCTTTTCATACCATGACTTTCCTATCCCGACATCCATATACACATCCGACCAAAACTAACCGCATCCCTCCAGATCGACCCCAAGCGCGCCATCCCCCGCGACGAACAGGAAAAAACCAGCAAGATCTTCGTCGGCGGCGTCAGCCAAGAAGCCACCGAGCAAGACTTCAAACAATTCTTCACTCAATTCGGCCGCGTCATCGATGCTACCCTCATGATCGACAAAGACACCGGCCGCCCCCGCGGATTCGGCTTCGTAACCTTCGACAGCGAAGCCGCCGTGGAAAACGCACTCTCCCGCCCCCTGGAAATCCTCGGCAAGCCCATCGAGGTGAAAAAGGCCCAGCCTCGCGGTAATCTGCGTGACGAGAACCGCGGCGGCCGCGGTGGCCGCGATAACTTCCGCGATATGAACCAGGGCGGTGGTGATTCGGGCGCGCACCATGGTGGTGCTGGTGCAGGCGGTGCTGGTGGACAGCAGGGTATGGCGGGTGGAATGACGCCGGCCATGATGGCGCATTATTGGCAGCGGATGCAGCAGTACTTTGCGATGATGCAGCAGCAGATGGCCATGAGCGGCGGAAATATGAATATGGGCGCCATGAACCCTGCCATGATTCAGCAGATGCAGCAGATGCAAATGAAGCAGATGGCTGCGGCCATGGGTGGCGCCGCAGTTGGTCCCCAGCAGGGGCAGCAGCCCGGTGGTGGTGGTATGAGTCCCAACCCGGCTTCCCCCGCGGGCCAGCAGCAGGGAATGCCGAATATGATGAACGCCGCCATGATGCAGCAAATGCAGGGCCAACAACCCCAGGGCCAACAGCCACAGGGCGGTGTCGGTGCTGGTCCCCAGGGCCCTGGCGCAGGTAACGACGGTGCCAGTCCCGGCGCGGGATACAACCGCCAACAACAACCCGGTGGCCCGGGCTACAACGCCCAGGAACAAATCGCTTTCGAGCAGCAAAAGTACGAGCAACAGCAGGCGCGTCGTGTCATGGATACCAGCCGTGCTTTCTCGCCTTATCAGCAGGGTGGCCCGACGTCCTGGGAGGGAATGTATGATGAGGTCCCTCAGCCGAATATCCCCACCGGTCCGCAGGGTATGGTTCGTGGGGGAAGTATGGGTCGTGGTATGTGTTTTCTCCCTGATTCTGGTATTAACCAAACCTCTCCCTTTCTATCTCTCTGTCGCTCGGATCAACTTTATGGACTTTTGTCTTTGCTAACATGTATTCTTCCTTCTTTCCATACACAGGCGCAACCCCACAACCAAGTGCAGCCCCCGCCAATGCACCCACAGGACCGCGTAATGCAGGAAAACCAGGCGCGAACTACCGCGGCGGAGGCCGTGGTGGACATCGGGGATTCCATCCTTATTCTCGGTAAAGGGGAAAAAAAACCGGGTGTGGATGGGATTATATCTGGATTCGAATTTGAATTCGAATCCAGACCCAGGCAGATTGAAAGGGTTTTACTGTACTCTTGGTTTCTTTCTATGCTATGTCTTCTATTCTTTTACCTCGTACTTCGCTCATGTCTGGCCTGTTACTGTTCTATTGTTACCCTATCCTACCGGGTCCTCAACTGGGGCCTCTGAGTTTCAAATTTTTTGTGTCCTGGGCTGCTATCTTTACCCTGTTCCTGTTCTGGTCTGGAACTCATGATGCGGCTAGCTGGAATTCCTCCCAACCTCTATGTTTTCCCTTATTCATATTCTGATTCTCATTTCTATTTTTGCCCCCGTTTCATCACCCGTCGACGCGGGCAACGCGAGGGCCATGGCTGTGATTGGTGGTAGTTGACCCTTTTTTTTCCTGTTTTTTTGTTATTTTCATTTCTTCTTCGCAGGTCTCCAAAATGGGGTGGTTCTCTTTTGTTCTTTACCTCGCTTGCTTAGTTTGTGTTTGTCATACATGTGCGACCTTGTCTCGTCGTTGTTCTAGTATCGTAGACTGAAGTGTACTAGTTTCTTTCGATACAGTCCGTCTGATGAGGAGGACAAGGGCTACCTGCAAGAAAAGGCTACCCTTGCAGTAGTGTTTCATGGCCATTCTTTATTGATTCGATTCGCTGCCGGACCACGCATACAATAATTACTGCAGAAGGAGGGTGAATGAAATCAAGAAGATTGAGATCTACATCGATCTACAGATCTTCATCAGACAACTACGAAACTCTTGCGCCAATCGTGGAGTAGAAAATCAAGATTAAAGTGGATAATTGGCAATTGATCATATGCATATAATCAAATCAAATCTCTAACATTTACAAGAACCAAGTAGAAAAGAGAAAGAGAGATAAAAGAGAAACGTTTTTCACCAAGCTGGAAATCAGACAAGAAAGTTGTCGCTGAAGGTGATTCAGAGTGTAAAGAAGGTGGGTTAGGTCAGGTGAGAACGGCGAGATAGACAAGAAGACGGAGAAAGAGTCAGGGTGTCGAGTCAGAAAGAGAGTAAGAGAGTGGGAATATAGTTGGAAATGTCAAAAGAGCGGGCGAGAGATTGGCCATTTCTAGATAATGCAGTGCAAGCATAATCAGACAATAAGAATCGTCCGCCATGAAAAACGCTAAATCAAATCAGACAGAAGCAAGTTGTGTATTGACCCGTGGCATTTTGAGGGGGGGTGGCACGGAGTAAGAAAAAGAACAAGAAATAATGAAGTTCAAGTTGAAGAAAGGCGCAGCGTCGTGACGTTAATAGGCCATGCCGTAGCCAGGGGCAGTTGGCTTCCGGCCCTCGATCGAAGACCGGGATTCGCGGCTGTGGCTACGGCCATGGGCGACACCATAATCGGCATACACCAGACGTTCGTTGCTACTATTCGAGTTGGATCGATGAACGGGATGGTCCCGGTACGGCTCGTAGGGTGCGTTGAAGTTGAACTTGCTCATCTCGGTAAAGTCCCGCTTAGGCGGGTGGTCGATAAGAAGAGACTCTCGAGCATCGAGCGGGGTGAGATCATCGAGGTCCTTGTTAGCTTTTTCTAATGCGGGTGGAAAGATTAGCATATGCACAGAGGGCTGGGGGTGAACTTTGGACGGGCTGCACATACCGGCTTCGCGAAGCTTCTTGGCGTGAGGGTTCTCCCGAATGCAGATGATGAGAGCGTTGATTGCGATGAGAATGGCAAGAACACCGGTCAGACCAGATTGGACGACGATCAGCACAATACCGGTCACAGTCTTGGTGGTCTGGGAAAGGCCGAGTTCCTCCACAAAGACCAGCACACAGGCGACGGACAAGACGCGCACGATTTGAATCGTGAAATTGATTCCCATGGATGACTTCGTAGCATAGGGGCGGTTCCACAAGAGCAATGCCAACATGCAGCATTCAACAGCCAGCTGACCAATAGTCTGGACCATACCGTGTCCTTCGGCACCGGCAATGATGCATCCCTTGGCGAGGGCATACACCATAACGGGGATGAACAGCCACCATGCATCCTTCTTGTAGCTGTCGTAGAATAAACTGTACTTGCGCCAGGTTTCTCTGTTTTCGTACAGGCCGGTGGTGTCACCCTCGGTTTTCTTGTACTTGCGAGCGAGGTAAACGATGCGCCAAGCGAAAAAGGCCAGAAGAGCAGTAAAGACGGACAAGGTCACTGCTGCGAGAACCTTGGCAGCCCACGAGTCACCATTCCGCAGTTGATACACACAGTACAAGACCCAAATGCTGTAGAGAACGAGAATCATGTTGGTAATGGTACGTGCCATTATTCCCCAATAGTCTTCCCGGAAGTTGGAGAGTTTCTTGGGGAAGCTTCCGAAGAGGGCCCACAATTCGAGAATAACCTTGAGCAGAAGAATACCGACGATAACCACAGCGACCACGATGGCAAAGACAAGAAGAACGGTCATGAAAACGTTGGCCGAGGGAATCATAACCTCTTGGGAATAGCATTTGATGCTGTTGGTGCTCAAGGGACCACAGTCGGTGAGACCCGAGGAGCTGCTGCTGGTGGAGTTGGAGGTGCTGTTGGTACTCGATTCGGAGACGTCCACTGACCGCGCCAGCAAGCCTGCCGCACGCGACAGGAAATCCAGGCTTCGCTTCGAGGCGGTTCCATTCGAGGTCGACGCGGTACTCAGGCCACTGAGATAGATATAGCTGTTATGGGTCGTGTTTCCACCGGTCGCCTTTCGGAAGTCGTCGATCGAGTTCTGCATACTCGCCCACGGGATCAACCCAGTGCTCCAGGCAAAGTTCTTGGTGAAACTCTTGTAAACAGTGGGATGGTTGACGCTCAGCATGCCGTTCATAGCCATCGATCCAAACCATCCCACCACATCACCGGCCGAAGGGCTGGAGGCGGATGCTCCGGTGCTACCAGCGCTACCCAGAGCAGACAGGCCACTCAGGGCCAGGGCACCCGCTGCAATACCAGCAGATGCCCACGCAACACCCTTGACACTGGCGGATTTACCGTTGGAAAGCTGGGACTCCACACACGCCACGTTCTGGCCGTCCGAGGTCAGAGTTAGCTTGGCCTGGCCATCCAAATCGGGAATGTTGAAGGCGATGGAGGGGATTTGGCTCGCGTATTCGTCGGGAACGGTGAGATCACCACTGGCACTGAATGCGCCCGATGGAACTGGTCAGGGAGGTGTTAGTATAATGCCTTATCAATACGAGATTGCTAGGAGAGGTTTTTCTCACCCGGGCACAGCTGGGCAACGTGGACCTCGGTTCCGCAGGGTTCGAATGTTTTTGTATAAATTTGATTGCCATAAGCAGTCACTGTCAGGGTGGCAGTGACATTTTGTTCCTTCGAATTGGTACCAGCCAAATCGAAAGCCACTACCTTGGTGGATTTAGAATAGGTGACATCGAGCTTCTGCACATTGATCGCTGAATCCTGCATGCACAGACTGAACCCCGAAGTGCTCAGCGTATCGGCAGCCAGAGCCTGGGGGAGTACAATACCCAGGCCCAGCAGGGCCCAGATGGTCGATCGCATTTCGAACTAGAGTCGAGAGGGCCGAATTCTCACGAAATGACGAGGCAACTCAAGCTGGGATCGCGCGCGAGTACATGAACGGGAGAAAAGCGAGGGGATCCAAGCGCGTATTCGAGATGTCGAAGCCGGTAGGGGAAGATATCTTGTCGCACGAAAGACTCAGCAGGATCAACCTGCGAGGAAGAAGGGAATTTCCAAACAGACGAGTTGTAGCGAGGGTAAATTGGTGAATTCAGGTCGAGACGAATGAACGACTGGATTCGGATCCAACGCGGTCAGGAGAAATCGAAAATAGTATACGCAATGAAAACGGGCCTAGACGCACGCAATTGATGCAGTGGGGGAGAAAGAAAAGAGTGTCTCGACCACGGAAGAGAAACGAGAGTCAGTTTGAGGTGTATGTGTGCAAAGTGAGAGAAGAGAGAGCGAGAGAGACATAGAGAGGAGGGGGGGGTCACAACTTGCCCCTGAAGCAGGGCTGATTGGCCCCAGCGTGTTTCAGCAGTCTAGACTCTCGGCTGCCTCCTATCCAGTGATCTTCCAATCCTTCTTCTCTCACTTTTTCTTGTCTTCTAATTTTATCCTACCCACTAGTACCTGGGCATTCCTAATATTTGATGACCTGACCATTTTAATGCTTCTCCTCTCACTGGCACAGTCCAGAATACGTTCCCATAGACTCCCCTTTCCGAGCTTCACAACAGAACCCCCGGTTGGGACGAGTGGAGTCGCTTCAAGCGGGCCGGACTCGAGATCCCATGGTTAATGTGCCGCCTTAATTCTTCCTAATCCCAGTCTGGTCTACCCATTCCTAAATAAGACTGTCTAAGATTGTCAATGAGTTAAATCACGGGTGAAATCGTCTCCAGTCCCAACGCCACAATCAGCCACACCGGCCAATGCAACGGCACAACTCTACCGGGCAAGCTGTCGATATTTCAGGTGTCTCGAAAGATAATTACAATAGTATCGTTACGGTGAATCTGATTATTATCATACACTACTCTACTACACCGTACCGTACATAGACTACTAAACATACCAAGTAGCGGTATTCCCACTGCGTACCGAGCTCTTCGACCCATGCTATTGCGTATAGTGTGCCCCCGTACAGTCGTACCGTACCTGCATGACCCGGCCTCGGCCTCCCAGGAACCATCCATCCATCGGGCAGCCTGAGACGGGAAAATGGAGACACGTAATCCGGGACTCCATTCGCCCACATACTGGACGGAGTACACACGCATACCAGAGACATGCAGCTTCGACGTCCAGGGTTCGCCACACAGTCCTCTCCCCAAATCCGCAGCCTCGGACGCGTTGATCGCCTGCAGCCCTGTTCTAGACCCTTATACTCAGACCGAGATTCATCCCTGGGATTTCTGGATCCATTCTATAATACCATGCCCTGTCCCTCCCTTCGATCATGACTATTATTGTTCTACATTGTACTACAATACTACTACTGTAACCTCCGACCGGAGGGAATCGTTTCCACTTGAGAAAAACCTAAACCATCCCGCCCCTCAGTGTGGCCCCAATCGCTCTTAACCTGAGACATGGGCAAGCGCCGTCAATTTCCTGGACCCCCAATGCCCCCCCAGAAAAATATGTGAGGAGCCAGAGCTGCTATTAATATAATTTTGCGGCCCTGCCAAGTGCCATCCATACAGAAGACGGAGTACATCATCCCATCATAATCCATACTTCGTGTTCCACAGCAACTGATATTCTCGACTTATGACACGCTGCCCAGTCTCTGTACAAATCGATTTGGTAATTAGATTTATGACCTCATTCCGGATCTACCGAGCACGTATACTCCATACGACAAAGTAGTATGCGGTGTATGTTCTATCCCTCACCTGGACGCATGTTAGCCGTTCACCGTCTTAAGTCATTCCCGTCACCTGGAATGTGGCGTTCAGATGTGATCTCACTTACTGCAGATCTTCCGAAATATCCCACTTTCCAGCTTCCATTTTCATCCGTCAAGGAAATTTTACTCTGTGTACTTGACATACATATCCGACAGGGATATTGTTGATATCCCCATCCAACCCTGGGGCCAGGCCCGCCTACGTATCTTGGACCAGCTTTCCAATTCAAACCTTTGTTGGATGGAACATCTGAATGTCAAGTCTTGGGGAAAATCACACTACATACCGACTGCCCAGGAATTTATTACTTCATTCAGTCAGTCTCATGTAAAAGTGATGTCAAAATCGAGAATAATAAGAAGAACAAAAAAGGAAGAAAAAGAAAAAAGTCTAACACCTTCATTCTCGATATGGCTTAGTTTCGATTGGCGAGATAAATGTCTGAAAGAACTACAGATATATCTGCCCTGATCTTCAACCCTTTATGATTTGGTAGTATAAAGCTTCTCGGAAATCTAGCTGGTTGAATTATAGAGGTTACGCTTCGAGATTTCTATGGACTCCTTGAAAAGAAGAGATTCGGGTTCTCAATACAAGTGCGCTAACTCTTAAGACCTTCTCATTACATTCACAGGAAACAATGGACGTGGTTTGAAATATCTAGTGACAGTGGATATGATGGACTGACAGCGGTCGAAAGAAGCAAAAGATTTGGAAGAGAATTTGCGGTAGCGGTAGAGGTGAGTAGATGGTTTGGCCGTCGTTGATCCCGAGGAGCCGAGGAGGGGTTATATTCGATCAGCAACAGTTGTACCTCATCTAAAAACTTCACCGTTGATGTTCCGTGGGATACCTGAATTGAACCCTTTCCTATGGCGGGCTGTGATACCTCTTTGAGATTGTCAGGATCTGCCTGACAGGCGAGCAATTAAGACCGGAGGCTACGTAGAATGGACAAGGACAGTCAACTATGCATGAACAACCAGTAGGTGATTTCTCGGATCACACCGTTTAAAACCAGAATGGCTATATTGCTGGTTTATAAAGCATACTTTCTGACAACACTTCATCAATTACCAGCTCGCTTAACTCAGTTGGTAGAGTGCGTGACTAGTAATCACGAAGTCGCTAGTTCAAATCTGGCAGTGAGCATTTCTTTTTGCATCTTTTTCATTCTTCTTTTCTCCACAATGAATATTCTTTTTGCTGTTTCGTCTTTTATTTACTTCTCTATTTTATTTTATTTTCTTTTTTTTTCAATTTAGGTTCTGCCACAATATGCAGGCAGCCGGGTGTGATAGTGATAGATGACAATCGTATCTACTGTAGTACTACTAACCAGATCGAAAATTCCTGTCCGAACACAATAACCCCACAATTCGCGTTGCATTGTTTGAATACTCGAAGATTCAAGGCACATCATAGAGGGTTTCATGCAAGCTCATATATGATTTACTTGGTTTCTGAGATGCCTACATGCGGCACCATTGAACAGTACGACAGGGACAAGAGAAAAAGGTTGGCCAGAGGGTGTGTTCTCAGTAGAATATTGAATCACGCGAAAGATATATATCCGGTATCTAGATACTCCCAACAACTTAATCCACAGTGGAACGACACAAAAAATCTCAATATTATTTACTTCTTTCCAGCCTGAGCTTGCGATTCCCGCATCGCTGCTCTTGCACTGCGACTTCCTCCCAACTTGGGCCCCTTTGGCGCCTCGGTTTTACTGGCCGTCTTTGTCGTGCGAGTCCTCCGACGAGACTGAATCGCATCCAAAAAGTCTCGTCGGAATTGCTCTGCAATGCGGTCATCTGCGGCCTGGTCATCCGCCTGTGGTTCTTCTTCGGGTTCATCATAGACGTCCACTAGTAAACAAAAAGGTTAGCAAGAAGTCATTGAAGTTAGTCAGATATCTCACGGCTAGACAAAGACTTACATTTGCTCTCTCGTAAGATTTCCTCCACCAGTCGATCGCGCTCGATATCTGCACTGGTGCGACGCTTGCGATTACGCCATGACTTTGCAGGCGCGCGCTCTGTCGATAGGCCTGCTTCGCCAGTTCGAGACGGGTCTTCGTCTCCGGCAAGTCGGCGTGTTGCAGCTTCGGTGCGCGCAATATTCTGTAGTTTCGTCTCCTGCCCGAGATCGATCTCGTGTAGCTTGCCTAGAGCTGCGGGCAGACGTTCGTGTTGCTGCCCTTGTATAGATGGAGCGCCAGTTGGTTCTTGCGAGACTGTTTTATCTGCCTGCGTACCCTCTGGTTGTGGGCTACGTTTAAAGCGCTTAGCCATTTCGGCGTCTATGTATGCCATCCTTATCTTGTTAGTCCGAATTGCTCCAGGAACATTGCGATCAGTGGGGGATATGGTTCGTACATGTGTCTGTCCACATCCTCGGCCTGCCCAGTATACATCTGGAAACGGTCTCCTATCGCCCGAAGTTTTTCCTTGTCCTGGTCCTCAACTGTACTCAGCGCCGTCTGGCGGTTCTCGTCCTTGTCTGATGGTCGCGGTGTGGCGGAGAATCCAATGCCTCCTTTCCGAATCGCCTTTGGTCGGCGCAGACGTACTACACCGGTCGCATGTGTCGAGTCATCAGCATCGTCTGCTGTCTTGGACTCAGAGGCGTCAGGAGCTTTGTCAGAGCTCTGAGCTACTGGCTCGGTGGCGGCGCCGATGGTTTCTTCGGGGTCATCTTGGCGTCGTCGGGCAAACTTGCGTCGCTTGGCAGGACGAAAAAGATTCTCAGGTGCAATATCGACTTCTTGATCCATGCTTTGAGCTGTGTAAATGCAAATGCAAGTGTCGCGGGTTGAGTGAAAAAGGAGGAAGAAGAAAGACGAGAGCGCAAGTGAGGTCATCTGCCAAGCGGCGGCCAGCCTCTCGCTCTCTCTCCGCCAAATGCCAAAGCTGCTTGTCTCTCCCGCACCCAGAAAGAAACCCGCCCTTTTCTCCCCAACCACCCTCTTCAAGCTCACGCGCATGGTCTGGCCTTGAATTGTCAACACCGGCCGATTGAACAATTCCCTCGGGTCTGCCGTGATCTACCATCTCATATCCCTGCGCGCTATCACCATGAATCCTTCCAACCCGCCTCAAACTGCCGAGTATGGTGGAGGTATGTGCTTTTTGCGCGATGCGACTGACCCCGAATCGTACGCGCGCCTTCCAAGGACCTCAATTCATTCTGAGCGGGCCTTGTACATTTCCAGCAGGTACTAAATTATCTTTCCCACGCGTATAGATGAAGTCTCCGCCATTGTCCTCGACCCAGGCTACTCCACCACTCGCGCTGGCTTCGCCGGTGAAGATGCCCCCAAATCCCTCATTCCAACATACTACGGCAAATACAATGCAGACGGCCAAGAGAAGCTCGTCTTCGGTGATGATATCTTTGTCACTCCGCGCCCCGCCATGTCCATCCACAACCCTATCAACAAGGATGGCATCGTTGAAGATTGGGATATGGCCGAGAAGGTCTGGGAATACTCCTTTACCTCTCGACTTACCGGCTCAAAGCCTGGCAATCCCTTCCACAATGGCCTGAATGATATCCCCGCCGAAGAGCTGCCCACCGAGATGGAGGTTGAAATGGAAGACAAGGCCCTGGCGGATAGCCCATTGCTCATGACCGAGCCCGCCTGGAACCCGGCCAAAGCCCGTGAAAAAACCATTGAAATCGCGATGGAGAAATGGGGGACGCCTGCATTCTACCTGGCCCGTAATGGCGTCCTTGCATCGTATGTACACCTCCAAAGATCAATTCCATACTGCTGCCTCGCCATTGGCAAGTCACAAATGCGGTGAACTAACTCGTCTTACACAGCTTCGCGTCCGGCAAAGCTTCCGCCCTGGTCATCGACATCGGTGCCTCCAACATCTCCATCACCCCAGTTCATGACGGCATGATTCTCAAGCGCGGCGTGCAGCACTCCCCTCTTGGCGGCGACTACATCTCGTCCCAAATCCGCGCCTTGTTTAAAAAGAACTCCCCGCAACCCATCACCATCACCCCCCACTACCTGATCAGCTCCAAGACCGCCGTCGAAGCCGGCCAGCCTCCGCAGGCCAAGTACAGGACGTTCCCCGCAGACAAGGCTCCTGACGCCAGCTACCGTGCCCTCCTCGAGGAGCGCACCCTGACCGAGTTCAAGGAATGCGTCGTCCAGGTCTGGCCGGGACCCAACAAGCTCTCTGCCACCGGGCCCACCGGTGCTTCGAACGAGGAAATGGCCCGGTCGACGCCCGGTCGTCCCTTCGAATTCCCAGACGGCTACAACCAAGTCTTCGGCGTCGACCGCTTCCGCGTCGTCGAGTCCCTCTTCGACGTCAAGGCTGCCATCCCGGATCCCGACTCTCCCGTCCCAGCTCCCACACAGGCCCAAACCATCCCCGAACTGATCAAGGCTTCCCTGGGCGGCGTCGACGTCGATATCCGACCTCACCTTCTCGCTAACGTGGTCGTTACCGGTGGATCTAGTCTCTTGTACGGATTCACGGATCGTCTGAACCATGAGTTGATGCAACTCTTCCCCGGTCCGCGCGTGCGTATCTCCGCACCTGGAAATACCGCCGAGCGTCGCTTCGGCTCGTGGATCGGTGGTAGTATCTTGGCCAGCCTGGGTACCTTCCATCAGATGTGGATTTCGAAGAAGGAGTATGACGAGCATGGTGCGAACATTGTTGAGAAACGATGCAAATAGTCTTATACTACGTCTTCTTCCATCTTTTTTCTGTTCTTGTCTAGTCGGATCGGAACCCTCTTCCCTTTCTTCCTATTTGATGTTTATTAGGCCACGGGCTCACGTGTTATGAAGTGGGCCATGTCGTTCTATCTTGATCTGTTGTATCCTGTTCTGTTTCCATCTGGTTTGCTGGCTGTCATTGGGCGTTGTTACCTGCTTAGGCGCTTGCCGGGGCTTTCATTGAGTTGACTCCGAATACAAATGTGGAATTTCGAGACTCGATTGTTCTCCGAGTCCTGAACACTGAGTTTTAGAATTTCCTTTCTTGCCTTTCTTCATTCCTTGTCTCACTAAGTTACTACGTCGAGGACAATTACCCTCACTAATTGATTCCGACTGCTGGGGACCTGGAATGAATGCTGTGGGAAGTGAAGTAGATATTTGCCTTGTATGCGAATGGGGTATATAAATAAGTCTCATTCGTGTAGAACACGTATAATGAGTACCAAACCAGCGTTGATGGCGCAACAAACGCCACCGTCAATGCAGGGGGAAGATATGGTGAATCCTCTGAAATGAGTCCCAATGAACCACATTTGAGGCAAAAGTGAAGTAAAAATAAACTTCACGCAAAAGAGAAAAAAATATCGCCTTGCTATTCTCTGTCTGCCCAAGTCGCAGAAGCAAAGTCAATGTAACGATGGAAAAGACCAGCATCAAACCTCCTTCATTCTTAAGCTTGAGCCCTCACCGTCCGTGGTAAACTCATACTAGACGACACCGCAGGAACAGACACAGGCACAGGCACAGCAGGTAACGCGGTGATGATCGAACCAGTCTCCTCCCTAGCATCCTCATTCGTATTCACACCACTCCCAAACTCAAAACTCTTCTCCAACTCCTCCTCAATAGCAATGGACAACACATGAATCCGTGGCGATAACTCTGGTCGTTGCTTGAAGGAGTACGTGCTCAGGAACTCTGGTTCTTGGGTCCAGGACATTTGGGGTTCGAGATTAGCGCCCGCGGTCGATAGGTGTCTACTTCCGCTTCTGCCTCTGTGTGGATTCTCAGAAGACTTTGGTTTGGTGCGGAAGATACTACTCGGCCATTCTTTCGTCTTTGCCAGGGTTGTCCCACAGCAGTTCGCCGTTTTGGCGATATTATCCCACGCCTCCACGACGCGGTCTGTCTTGAGGAAATGGGAGATTTGGTCTTTCATTGTGTCGAGGCCGTCTGGCTGTGAGTGGGGGTGTGGATGTGGGTGTTTTGGTTGGGAGGTTTGTGGTCTTGATGGAGGAGCCCCAGTTCCTGGGGACAGTCCACCCGTTGACTGCTGCGTTCTTGGACGGCCATTGGCCCATCGTGCTTTGAGTTGTTCTATCGAGGCACTTCTCGTTTTCAGAGTTTGTGCTGGTGCTGTCGAGGGTCGTTTATGTGGGCCGGTTCCATCACTGACGGAGCGTTTAGGGAGGAATGGTCGGGAGAGTTTCTGTGAGAGTCGTAATGAGGTACGGGGTGGAGAGGGATCGGTAGTGTGGCTTTCGGTTTCTCCTACAAGGACGCTGCATGACCTAGCCCGACTGAGGACTCGGGGCATGAGGCTGTTTCGTCGGGGGTGTTTGGCAGAGCTGAGATCGGCGTGGGTTTTTTCTGCGACGAGGCAGTCGTCCAGGTTTCGTGAGGCGGGCCGGGAGTTGGGGTTTGATAATGGGTCGCGAGGAAGTGGTTTTTCGGATATAGGTCGGCGGCCAGGTGTGCCTGGGCCGGGGCTTTTTCCAAATAGTCCTTGTCGGACTGACAAGGACCGTGAAGAGGCTCTGTTGGCAGTCTTGACGAGTGGGCACTGCAAAAAGTTAGCATCATGATTAACACGCCGAAGCTCGATTGTGTTAGATTTGATATCGGAACTCACCACATCCTTCCGACTGGCAACCCCCACCCGCCGCTGCATTTCAACAACTGCACAAGCAAGCTGGCCCAATCCCTTTTGCAGTGCAGATCCGTGTCGACGAAGCTTCGAAAACGCCAACACCCAACCCTCCATATTCTCCATCATCGTCTGATAAAAGGCCCGCAGACTATCGGTCTCAAAACACCCCTCGTTCCCCAGTTGCTGCAGATAATGCCACACAGCACCCATAGCCTCTTTCCCCTTTGACAAATCTTTCAACGCATCCGTAATCGCCAGCGTGAATCGCTCCACGGCATGCTCAATCTGGTCATTGTAGGAGACCAGCGCGAGGCGAAAATTACGGTCCTCCAGCATCTCATCAAAGACGGCGAGATTGCCGAGAGGGAGGCTGAGGTATTGGATCCGTGTGCGCACGTCCAGGTGAATGATTAGAAAGTCCTCGGTCGTTCGTTGGAGGAAGCCATCTAGTTCGTCGACGTGACCCTGGAGGATGTGCATGACAGCAGCGGGGGATTTGGCCTGTCGTTTGGCCAGGAGGTGGACGCCGAAGACCATTTGGGAGACCAGCTTCCAAAGTGGGTGGTATCTGTAATATGGTTAATTATTGCAATTGTAGCAAAAGACTGACACTTGACTCGCTCACTTTTCAGTCGCCCTCTGTTGCCATTTTCTCCCACACAATCGCTCGTACTCGTCATTCTCGAGTAGATCTCGCCGACGTGTCTGCGCATCGAGCTCAACAATCCAATGACTTGCCAATCCGGGAACAGCTTCAGCTATAGATTCTTCAAAGGGGCCTTGAAGTTGAGAAATTGGATGCACTGGAGATGACGAAGACGACGAAGACGACGAAGACGGTCGTTTCTCGGTGTTGGTGTCGGTATCGGTATCATTGTGTATCGAACATGCCGGCTGCACTTCACAATGGAGACTGGCACCAGTAGGCGGGGCATTCCCCAGAGATTCCACCATCGTAGCCGGCAATGAATAAAATGTCGCGTATAGTGTATGACAGAGAGGTGCCTCAATCCAATTTGTCTCGGGTCAATTGCCAATTGATCGAATAGAACCTGACCCCTCAACACTAATGCATAACCTCCCATCCAATGTTGTGCCAGCATCCATCCGGGGGAAGTTGCGGAATATAAATCGCGATCGAATTCAGCTCAGCTGAGAAATGTGCTTTCCATATTGCGGTGTAGATGCAGCTGCAGTTGTCAAAGTCCGGGATCGGAATCCAGAATGCAGCGCAAATCTCTCAGATGTGCGACGCGCAGGTTCGACCCGGTGGGCTGGAAATGATGGCTGGAGTATGAGCCCAGTAGGTCGGGACTCTTCTAGACCGTCACTGCTCCGTGATTATCCGGCTATACTGGTCTGTTAGAATGGAGGGAAATCTTCGTTGATTCGTGGGAGGCGGACAGGGACAGGGAAAGACATGCAGTAGGTGAGGGTGTCGTGGGGGACTGGTAAGGTGAAAGTGACTCGGCCGGTGGCGGGGAGAGGAGGAGACGAGATGAGATGAAGAGGAAAGGGGAGGTGAGGGGGGGAGGGGGGAGGAATACAGGATCGCAAGTATTCAATTGCAACGCTCCGTCGATAGGGCAGAATTCCAATTGAAATTGAATCGACGATTAAAAAAAAAAGTGAGGCTGTTGTGGACTTTCGGGTGAGACCTGCACAGGCACTGGGATCATCAAGAGGCGGGCACGAGAAACACGCGGGGAGGGATGTCTTGCGTCAGAGTCAATCGCCCAAATTTCATCGATGATTATACAGAGTAGATTCAATGGAAGATCAGAAAGGACCCAGGAAGGACGAAACGGTCCAAGTCCACATCGGCGACGCGACCGTTTCGGAGGCCTCATTTCGGGAAATTTAATCATCGTTCCTCTTTGTTTAAATGCGTTGTGGAGTCCCGGTACTCACTTAGTGCGCATAGTGGATCCTGGTTAGGGGGAAATTGGCTGATTTGACGGCGTCCAACGTGTCACTCTGCCTCTTGATCCATGGCTCCCAATGGAGATGAGGAGACGGAGCTCTTGACAACGGGGCCACAGCGGCAACGGCAGTTCATCTCAGGAGACGATGGTGATCCAGAGGCCTGTCCGCAAGGGACCGAGTGTGACTCGTCGCAGCGAACGCAGAAAGGACAAAGAAAGAGGGCGGATGTGGTGACCAGCACCCCCGAGTGTGGTGGACCACGCAGGCCCATCTCCCGAGTCCACCGAGTCAGGTCCACGAATGTACGGAGTCGTTCGTAGCTTGTAGGTCGTCAGTGTACAGAAAGAGCTCATTCTGAGCACTCTGGGGCTGATTGTAATGACGATTTGGCCCTGGAAGAGTCGAAGGGAGCCCCGAAAAGGGTCAATTGACCGGGTTGGAGGCTTCTAGGCCCAGACGATCGGTGGGACCCGCTCGCCTGGCTGATTATCCCAATCTCCGCGAAGGAGAAGAGTCGCCAGGTGCAACAGTTCAGGCTATAGTAGGCATTCTCTCTGATCCCTTCGATGATAGCTTTGGGAGAGGTTTATCTCTGCGTCAATGGATCTGGAAAGCTACATGACTTGGCACGGTCGATGTTCAGCGAGTGAACTCCCTCATTCTGGGAGGTTCTTCTCTCATTATTGGGTAGATAATTGCCATAGGGTACAATAGTTAGTTACATACGATGTCTATAGACACCGACATTTACTTCCCAGTCTGTTATTGACCAACGCTCCCATCCTCCTCCACAAAAATCGGATCCCAGAAGTTCGTCGGCAGCGAGATATCCAGAAACTCCCCAAACAACGTATCGATATCCGCAAACCCCGGCATCAGGGTACTACTATCTAGATCATTCATCCCAGGAGCCTCATTGTAGACACCCGTCGGTCCTGGTGGCAGTATTGATGCCCGGGTTGAGTCCATCGCACCCTCAGCGACCCTTTGACTAGAGTCTGTTCCCTCGGCCCCCAATAGCATCGGCACCGTGCTGTGATCCCCCTTGCCAGTCTCCAGACGAACATGGCGCCCACCAACCACAGCAGCAACACTACTGTCGGCGACTTGACCCTGTCGAGACTCACGATCATGGTCATGCTCGACCCCCATCTGCACCAACGCCCGCCGGCCCAACCGCGCCATGGCCTCAGCAGAGTACCATTCTCCACTCATCCCCTCCAAAAGCACACAACTCGCCTCCAAACTCGCCCTCGCCCGATCAAAATGCGTAATCAACCGACTAGACCGTAATTGTCGATACGACACCCCCATCGCCAACGAAATCGCATATGCGACAATCGGTAGTGGGGGAAGATTCCCCGCACATTCGGTGGCCACGATCGAGTGGATGCGGATCGCGGCGAGGCCTTGGCGGACTGAGGAGAGTTTGGTGGTGTCTGGTGTTGAGGAGGGATTGGATCGGCAGGAGAGGATTGCAACGCTGTGATAGTAGAGTTCGAGGAAGCCTGGAGGGAAAAAAAAGTAGTCGATCCAGGTTAGAACTAGAGATCAGGATGTTGGGGGGGATGGGGGACAAACCGAGCGTAGCAAAATCCATATCCCCTTGTCCATCCTCTCCCACGATATCCTCGAAGGCCGGAAACCCTTCTTCCCATCCACTGGTGACACCCGCTGAGGGTCGATAGAAGGATATCACGGTTGCCAGCAATTCTGAAACCGCAAACCACACTCGAAACGCCGCAGACCCAGCCTGGGTCTGTCCGTCACCCTGACTCTCATTCTGGCTGCGCAGTCCAGGCCGCGCAATCCCGATATCCCGATCTGCGAGTAGCACCGGCCTGCCCCCTAGACAAGCATGCATCTTATCCAACGTCCACAGCCCCCAAAACAATAATCTCAACGAGTCCCCCTGCTCGCTCTTCCCCGGCCGGTCCAAATGCAAACCCACCGTCTGGGCTTGGTGGATCGCCTCACAGAGATGCAAAGACGCTGCTTCTGCACCTTCATATCCCTCGCAGTGGAGGGACATGAGTGCTAGAATGCGGATGCGCGTGTAGCGATCTGGTTCGAGGCCTGCGGCCATGGCGGAGACGAGGCCTTTATAGACCTCTGTGCAGAAGGATCGGGATGGAAGGGGGCCGGTGTGTTCTGTGAGGCGGAGGTGCGGATGGGCAGTGGGGTGTTTGGCTGCGATGAGGCAAATTGCCCGTTCGAGAAAGGGTGATGGTGAGGATGAAGTGGGGGCTGTGAATGTGGTCTGGTCGACTAGAGGTATGATAGAATTGACGGTTGAGAAATATAAAGTGGTGAGGGGTTCTCGAGTCGAAGCGGGGAGTCGTGTGCAGGCTTGCATTGCAGATGTATATCGCTGGTTGAGCACAGCAGTCACACTTTGGCTATCGAGAGAGCCGCCAGATTCGGACGGAGCGACTGAAAAAGCATTTGCATCTGAAGTTGAAGACCGACGTTTCGTCCTCACAGCGTCCCCACTGTCAGGTGAACCGATCCAGAGTCCGATGCGATCGCGCATGGGATTCCCAACCGGTTCATCCAGTCGTTCACGAATCACCGCTTCAGGATTCAAATCACCCACGAATCGCTCCGTACTCGATATAGCCGGTAAAGATCGGCCCGCGGAAGCTCTGGCAGACGGATGCGCGGCCGCAGTCGCAGTCGTAGTCGCAGTCGCGATTGCGCCGGGTGTCCGCTCAGAATTCTCCGAGAATAGTCCCCGGCGCTCATGGTTCAAATCCCTCGCATGGGCACTGGAAGATTGAGTTTGACTGGTCGCAGCCACCCCTCTACTTTTCTTGGGTGCTCTAAGCTGTTCAGCCTCCGAGCCTGCCGCGGGATGTCGACATCGTTTCTATGGATGGGTTTAGTACTGGGGAGATTACGGAGTGCAGGGTAGTGTAGTGGAGTCGTGTAGTCGTGTAATGTCGGACTTACCTTGCTTCGCTGACAAGCTGGACACGCTTTCAAAGCCCGAGTCCTCGATCGCGACTGGGGTGTATCGGCGAGCCAGGTGAGCTCCATGCGGGAGGTGGTTGGGGTTCGAAGCTTTCGGGCCGTAGCTTGCAGGTGGCCGGCGTGGGTTTATCGGCTCGGGTAGTGGACCTGGGGTCTGCTTAGCTACTGTAAATGTGCGGAGTATGTATCCCCAAGCAACCAACGGGGTTAGGATTCCGAATGATGTACACAGTACTCGACCGACTTGAACCCTATATATTTGATTGATCTCTATTCATGAAGATTGAGTCTGCAATGATCATGCAGGATCTGTAGAGATGAGTATTACAGTCACTGTGAAAAATCTTCACAAAAAAGAACTTTTCTACAGTCAAGAATCCCATTGTCCCATCCTCGGCGCCATAAATTAAAGATAACCGAAAAGATACAAGCGGGAAATGCTAAATAGTATAGGACACGTATTGTACCTGAGCAATGCCGAATTCACCCACTCATACAACCTTCTTAGCATCCTCCTTCTCCGCCGCAACGAGTGCTTCAAGAGCATCATCGTCATCAAACTCATCCTCGACGGGAGCAGACTTGACCGTCTCATCGGATTTCTGTACCGGCGACGACGAAACATTCGCCAAAGCAGCCGAATTCTCCTTTCCAGCTACTGACGGTGCCACCACAGCCTTCTTGCTGGGCACAAGACTCCAGTCAATAATCCCCTCTTCACCATATCTCTCCGCCAGCCAGTCATTACATTTCTTGAAATGACCATTGTCAAACTAGATCAATCAACGATTCACTGTTAGCCATGATGATCACCCAGAGCGCCTTTGCTCCGAAAGAAAGACTTACAAATCCACCGTGCGCACTCAACGGACTCGGATGCACAGATTGTAAAACACAATGCTTCGACTTATTGACCTTGGCCACCCTCATCCCCGCTGGTTTTCCCCAAGCCAAAAACACGACTCCATGAGTCCTCACCCGCGCCACAAGATCAATCGCCTTTTGCGTGAACTTCTCCCATCCCTTGCCGGAGTGGCTGTTCGCCGCGTGTGCGCGGACCGTCAGACAAGTGTTGAGCATGAGGACACCTCGTTCAGCCCAGGGAATGAGTAGACCTCCATTATTTGGGGGTGGCACGAAATCTGGGTAACTCTTTTTGATGCCTTTGTAGATGTTGACAAGGGAGGGGGGTGCGCGGGTGGGCGGGCGGACAGAGAAGCAGAGACCGTGGGCTTGGTTGTCATTGTGGTAAGGGTCTTGGCCGATAATGACGGCTTTGACGGTGTGGAGGGGGGTGTGTCTGGACCTGGAGGGTACAGCAGTATGTTAGTATGGAACATGACCTCTCCTGGGTGGTCAAGCAAAAGGCTGGTTGGTTGGAAGTAAGACCTTACCAGGAATACACATCCTCCTCAGGAGGAAAAATCTTAACCTTGGCCTCTTTCTCCTTCTTTAAGAAGCGCTTCAAATTCAAAAACTCTGGCGTAACAATCTCATCCTTCAGATGCGCCAACCAGCTCTCATGCAAAGTGTCAATCTCCAACTGCAACAGCTCCTTCTGCTCAGGTGTTAAGCTAGCAACCCATTTCTCTTTATCGAAAGTGCTAGACCGCGACGCCGGAGCTGAGGCTGCTTCACCATTTGCCCCGGATGCGTTTGTCGATGTGCTGAGAGCTTTGGGTTTAGGCACTCCGAAGAACGCTGTGATGCTGCCGCCCTTGGGCTTCTTGGGATCGGTCGCGGAGCCTGAGAGGTGGTCTGCGTTGCGTTTGAGGGCGGGACTGACCATGGCGGAGAGTGGGGGGAGGGGATAGCGGCGAGGGAGACGGAGGATGGGGAGCATACAAATCTGTGCTTCGACTTGTTAAGAGAAGAGAGATTGAGGAGGCAAAGGGGGGGCTGGAAGAGGATCTGAAATTCCCCCGGATTCAGTTGGCTGAACTGAAACTTGGGGGTAGCCGCATGGATTCGACGCGTTGCGCGGAACGCGTCCTGGATAAGATAAGCGAATTACGTGGGACCCAAGGCCTGGAGCTGTCACATTCTATTTCTGGTGGGATACGGAGAAATACAATCTCTATATTTTTCACAGGTAAATGGTGATCAGGGTGATTTGGCCATGTGTGAATCAAACCAGAAATCAATACTCAAAGTAGTGGGGCAACTGATACTACTAGTATATCTCGATGTCCGGGACAGGTCTACGCATGCTGAATTTGATCAACAGAAACCACGAGGGCTTTCCATTTCAGATAGTGATGATACAAGTCACTTTGAGCAAAAGAAAATTTGAATTCCAACGTCCATAAAATATCGCATTTACAGCTCATCATGGATCTCCTCCTTCTCGGTGGCCTCGGGAGCCTCAGCAGCCTCGGTGGAAGAGGCAGCAGAGGGAGCAGCGGTGACGTCGCCACCCTCAGTAGCCTTCTTGCCACCAGCCAGACCGTCAATCCCGTACTTGCCGTTCTCCTTGATGAACTGGACCAGGTCCTCCACGGTGCGGGACCCGGCATACTCAACAGGAGAGTCCTTCTTGCCAGCGGGGAACAGCTTAATGGTAGGGAAGCCAGTGATGGAGTCAGGGACATCGTTGGCGGTAGCGTCAACCTTGGCGACAACAACCTTGTCCTTGAACTCGGCCTCGTCGGCATACAAGGCGGCGAGCTCCTCGTACTTGGGAGCCAGAGCCTTGCAGTGTCCACACCAGGGGGCGTAGAACTCAAGCAGTACGTCCTTGTCGTTGTCGATGACAACCTCCTGGTAGTTCTTGCCAACGACAACGGTCACGGGGCCCTCCTGCTCCTCGGGGATGGGCTCAGACTTGATGCTGGGGTCGACCTTGCCGTCCAGAACGTCCTGGATGAACTTGGCAACTTCCTTGGCCTCGATCTTCTTGGTCTGGTCGTAGGGGTACTTGGCGTTGTTGCTGGTCTCCTGGATGGCGAAGGCGGGGAACTTCTCGGGCTCCAAGTTCAGGTTGCCAGCGTGAGCACCGAACGCCTTGGCGTCGAGAGTGACAATGTTGATCTTGCCACGCTGCTTCTCAGCAATGGGGCGGAATTCCTCGGCGAACTGCTCACGCTCCTCGGCGGTCTCGGCGAAGATGTAGGCCAGAGGGATACCAGCGGCCATGTACTTGGAGTAGGTCTCAGGGCCGAGCTCACCAACGAGGGGAGTGCTGGCGATCTTGACCCAAGTCAGAATGGACTCCTCATCGAACTTGCCATCGTACACGGCCTTCTTCTCATCGAAATCCTTGTAGAGAACGATCGAGGGCTGCTTGGCACCCTCGGTCTTGGCGAGATCGGCGTCGTTGGAGGCACCGATGAGGTAGTTGTCGCGCTGGGACTCAGCGAACGCGGTGAAGCTCTCGTTGGCGGTCTTGTCGCCGGAACCGATGTAGCCGACGATAGTGATCTTGTCCATGTTCTTGAACTCCTCCAGGGTCTCCTCGGTGAGAATAGAAACGGCAGGCATGGACTGCTTGACCATGTATGAGACAATGCTGTAAAAAAAACAAAGCGTTGGTCAGTCGGTGTTCCTCCCAAAACAAGAAAGTTGCGGCGATCTAATGAAGAACTACTCACGAGTCAGTCTGACGGGCACCGCCATAAGGCTTGTGCGAGTCGGGGCCACGGAAGACCTTCAGGGTCGGGTAGCCATCAACTTCGTAGGTTCGGCACAGCTCCTCCTCAACTGTGCAGTCCACCTTGACCAGGGGAATGTTCTTGCTCTTCAGCTCAGTGGCAGCCTCCTCGTACTTGGGGGCCAAGGCCTTGCAGTGACCGCACCAGGGAGCGTAGAACTCGGCCAGGACCAGCGGGTGCTCCTTGACGAACTCGGGGAAGGTCTCGCCAGTGAGCGCGAGGACATTGACGTCCTCAGCAGCTTCGGCGGCGGGCTCTGAGGCCCTAACGGCCGCAGTGGCGCCCAGCAGGCTCAGAATCAGAGGGGTAAAGGACCGCATGATGATTCGATCCGTATGTCAAAAAGCCGTGATCACCTGGTGGAGTCAAACGTTTTGTGGTTAGCCGGTGTTTTTGGAGATAGGAGAGTAAACTGAACGGATATCAGGAACAACAACATTCCAAGACATTCAACATTCAGTGAGATGGGGCATAGAAAGATCCAAAGAGAGATGATGCCTACCCAAACGGCCTGGTATACAAAAAGAAGGGAAGGGGTGGAATAGTTTGGGGAATTACCAAGAGGTCAGGAGTGTATTTAATGACGATGGGATGGAGCCGGGGGTCGTAGAGGACAGTTTGTTCTTTGCGGATGCGGGCGTGGCAAGGTGCAGAACAGCACAAGTGGAGCTCCTCTCTTAGTTGCTATGCAGGGCGCCCCTCAAAGCAAGGGGATTGATTTATAAGACCAAAAGTCCCTTTGCAACCCGCGAGGTCTTGGCTACTTTTGGATTACAGAGTACGATCGTATGTTTCAGTCTTTGGTGTCTGTCTGGCTTATTGTTATAAGTTCTCCCCTCTCAGCGAGTATGCTGCAGCCAAAGTAGTATTGTGGGTTGGCTTTCCAGTATGCATCTCATATGCTGATTATGCTACTTGAACCCCTAGTAAAGTCACTGCGACTCCCACTTGTTGATGAGTTAAGTTAACTAGTTACAGGTTAGTTAGTAATCGATGGCACTCGCGATTGGGTCCAATGCCGTATCGATCGTAATATTTGACGTGCCAATCTCCAGCTGAGATTGACGATGTACATCTATACTCCTTCAGCTCCCTCAGGCCACATACCAAATGATGAGAAAGCTGTCAACTCCGCCAACAGGACCTCGGCAGGGATAATTCAAACTGATTGTAATCACATTCTAAATATACCCTCTCCCTACAAACCTAACCATACATCGTGATTATGCTTCTTGTACTGTGGCAATGTCCTCTTCCATTCAAAAAAACCCAGTCACCTGATTTTCCTCTCGATCGACAGGTACCGCGATACATGCAGAATACATTTAGTCTGGATAAAATTAGATAAAATTACGGCAATACAAGGCTCAAACTATTGATATAATTGCTTCTGGCCACGTTACACGGCAGTTCTGTACGACGTTCGTGGATTACGCTTCAACTTCAAAGACATTACCACCACCGTGGCCTTCCCCGGTAGAATCGATGATGAAAAATAATTCAGAGATAGCATAACCAAACAAAGGGAGTGAAGAATAATGTGCCTGTGATCACCCTGATTCCTGATCCTGACGATTAAATGTTACAGAGATCTCCATGCAGGAGCAACCTGACCAGTCTGCCAACTCCAAGCCTAAAGATCGATTCTACACATCAAATGATAATAATCTATGCTGTACATCCAAAGCTAGTTGAAGCTCACAAATTAAAAACCAAAATCTACAAAGGCACCGCAGGCACGGGGGGCACCACAGTCACCCTAGTAGTAGGCCCCGCTACTCCGGGCTCCTCCTCCGCGTCAACGGAGATCTCCCCGTATCCTGCTGTTTCAGAAAGACGGTCCAGTTCGGCACCTAACTCTAGCGCATCCCGCTTGCCGCGGTCCACATCCACCAGCAGCATCAATGGCAGTGGGAGGAATATGAGGATAGCCAAAAAAACAAAAGCCGGTCGGATTTGACCATAGCGGTCTGTGATCGCCCCAACAATAGCCGGTCCAAAGATGCTCGATCCCTTGTCAGTGATCGCGTACAAAGCGTAGAAGGCCGCCTCGTAGCCCGGTGGGATGAGCTCGGCGAAGAAGCTTCGACAGTATGAGGAGAGACCGCCCATCACCAACCCATACACCGCGCCCAGCGGATACATCTCCCAGGGTTGTTGAAGGCCAATTCCCATTCGCTGCACGGACGGGAAAAAACCGAGGATGCCATAGAGCGGAATAATCTCGAACAAAATAATGCAAGCGATGATGGTCTGCGACGTTTTGAGACCAAGGAGTCCCGACAAGTAGCTCCATGAGAATGCACCAAATACTCCGGCAGCCATGACAATCACATTGATCAGTCCGAGCGCTGCGGGTTTCATGTCAAGCTCGGTTTTGGCAAACAGCACTGCTGTACCACTAACCGTAGCGATACCGTCGCTGAGTAGGAACCATGCCGCGAGGAAGATCAGAATATCCTTCAGGCGTCGTGCGCGCATGGCAGTCTTTGCAAGAGATTTCCATGAGTAGGTCAGGTATGCTGCCCAGGAGTCTAGTGGCTTCCCATCACTCGCTAAAAGTGGCGGGCCAGGGCGGGCGCGAAGCCAAAATGCGGCCGGGATAGTAAAGACAAACCACCACAGCCCGATCAGGAACAATACGAGGCGCAGGGAAAAGGTGGTTTGATGAAAGACCACCACGACGAGGATTGCTATCATCTGTAGAATCACAGCACCAACATAACCTATACCAATTCCATAGGAGGAGATTTTGGTGGACACCCGGAGTTCCACCGAGGTCATGATATCCAGTGGACTCTCTCTATTCACTGAACGGGGTTCCAAAAGTGGCGTGAAGGTGTCAGGTTGTCGTAGGGTTCGATCTTCAAATGAACCACCATTCTCCCTAGACAGACTAGCAGTATCCAATGCCTCTTGGACATCTAGACTCTTCTCCAAGACCAACGGATGGTGGCGAACAAGGACTGGTAAGAACGAGTTGAGAAGGACAAAGGACGCACCAAAGCAGGTATTAGCAACGATAGCAAAGAGTGCTCCGAGAAGATAGACTCGGGGAACCACTGCAAGGAACAACATCGTTGCTGTAGCACCGATGAACGCAAAAGTGACCAGCAGCTTTTTACGGTAGCTTCCGTGATCAGCGGCACCAGACATGGATATGATTAGAATCGCTTGAACTAAGACGCTCAGTGAAAAGGTGTACAAGGCGAAACTGGCCGTATTGATCTCGGCACCAAGAAAGAAGATAATACATTGGCCGGCATCAGATTTTTGGATATAGTATCCATCCCGGCTGCTGGACATCTCCTTTGATGGTTTCCATGTCGGCGTACAGGGGGTCGTCTTGTCAGATAGAAGCACCCCACGATCTCGCGCCAGCTGTTCGAGAGTAATCGGAAGAAAGGAGCCTATTCAGAATGAGCATGCAATGTTGAGACCAAGCTGGTGGAGCCGATTCATCCGTAAACGGTACATACCCATGGCACACACGGTGAAGACCTCAGCTGCCCAGCCATAACAGTACCAGCCCGCAAGCTCGCGCTTGCTAGTTGGCCGCGGGTCATCACCGAGATAGTGTGGAAGCAAGCCATCAGCCTCACCTACATCATCCTCCTCCACTTCGTGTATACTCATTGTTGAAGCTGTAGGCCTTAGAGTATTAGGCCGGTGGAGGTCCTTGAGAGGGGAAGCTTGGATAGCTTTCGCGGGATGATGGTGAGGTCATGGGCGAGCATTCCCGGTATGTAATCCGTAATTACCGCGTCATGTTACCAATAAGGCTGCGGGAAGGAGGACAGCACAATTTAGGTACAGTGGCGCCGCAAAAGTTTCCGACCACCCCATGCTTACATAACATTCTGCCTGCCATAAACTATGCCAGATTTCCGCCAGTATCCCTAAATTTTAGTGAAAACATTTGCTGATCTCCAAGTATTTGAAAAACTTGGGAGGATTCAATCTAATAAAATGAATTCTACGTTTTCAATTTATCTTTATCATGGCTCACAATTTCTGGCAAAGGCGGTGTATATCAAGCGGTGAAAGAGGTGGTCGGAAACTTTTGCGGCGCCACTGTAATACCAACCCCTAACAATGCCAGGCACCAAGGCAACAAAGTCTGGGCGGTGCGTGCGCATCGCGCTTTCACATTCGATCGCTTTGGGCGTCTCTACCTTCACCACATTTGATAGCCTCATCTCACCTCAGGGCCTCAGCTACTCGTGTCCTGACGAAATTAAAAGTCTTACTAACACTGACGACAACCTTGTACATCCCGCTGATTCCACAACCTTCCTTTCCACCTTCCATACGCAACGGAGACCTTGCAGCCAACGTCGGCGCAATTCGAGCAGCCTCCTCCCCTCCTTTATCGCGTCACGTTCTTACTCGACATCCTCCGCTACCTCGACTTGTCTGCCTGATAAATCGTCTCGCTCTCTCATTTCTCAACGGTTCTTCATTTCGGACTCTGGTCGTGCACCCCGCTCCCCTTGATTATGACCGGGGCCATTGTTTTGGGCGGCCAGTGATACGCATGGCACTAGGTTGAGAGACTCTCTCTCGTTAACCGGTCTTGAACCTCTGATTCTGTGCCTCCCACCGGTGCCGGCTGGTCTTGAGCAGCGGCTCAGCTAGGCAGCTCGGTCGGTGCCGCGCAAGAAGCCAGGGAAAGGCAATTCGAGGGAATCGAACCTTTCTTGGCGAATTGCCTAACCTGTTCCTATTTAGACATGCCCGGCGTCATCATGGAAGATGCCAATGTCGAGGGATCTGCGCGTAGGCAAGGTCTCAATGAGGCTACCAACGGCGCACACGGTTCTATGGGGTCTAATGAAAAGTTTGGTCAACGACCGGCCCCTACGAATGGGCCGGTTCATGTGAATGGTACAGGACGCGAAGTCGACAACTCGAACCAACTTTCCAAGACAACGAAGCGCATGGAGGAGCTTACCATAACACCTTACGAAATTCCTCATATCACGCAGGGGTTTTTCCCATTCGGAACACTCGTCCATCGAGCCGTACAGAATTGCTGGAATGAGTTGACAGAGTTGATATCTGAATTGGCGACCATTCAAGTGCCCCCAGATCATTCAAATGCACACGGGACAATCGGCAAATCTCCTGGCAACCAGTCTGCGCAGAACATGCACAAGAAGCTCAAGATTTTGGAATGGGGACATGCCAAGAGGGCGGAGTTCATCAAACTCCTTGTCCTCTCAGATTGGAGCCGACAAGCCTCGGAAGTCAGTCGGCTAATTGATATCCAAGGATTCATTCGTACCCGGCACCAGGCGTACCTCAATGCGATGAACTCTGTGGGTGTGATGAAGCAAGACCTTGTCAGAGCACAGGTGGCCAACCCAGATCTGAAAACGGCGCTCGAGGTCCTTGCCAAGGGTAGGGTGGCCTCTCTGCCAGATGTAAGTCTCGATTTGAAGGATTGGGTTGGTCTCGACGGAGCCCAGAATGGAGCTGATTGTTGCTGTCACAGTTTGGCTACAAGCCCCCCAAACCGCTCTCTGCGCGTGCTACTCTCAAGAAGCTGCACAAGATCAACCGGATCATCAGTGCGAGGCTAGTCTTGCAAGACCAAGTACCACATGCCCTCCGACATTATCGCGTTCACGACGGTCGAGTTACCTTCACAGTAGCTGGAGAATTCGAACTTGATCTTTCGGTTGCGCAGGAAGCGAAGACATCCCAGTTCTTCTTCGTTGATATTCGATTCCTTTTCGTCCCCTCTTCTCCGATCCCCAAAGGCCGTATCCTCAACGAATTTGAGGTGGAGGTCAATCGAATACTCTATAATGATGGCTTGCTTGCATGTTTCAATTTCCTGCATGGCTTGGTCCTAACAAACAAGATCAACACGCTCTTCAGGCAAGCTCAAGAGCTTGCACGAGGGCTGTGGTCGGACCTATTACGCATTGAGCTACTTCATCGCACACTTGTCGTTCAGTACTGGCCATCGAGGGCAGGTCCCAAGAGCTGGGTCGAGATCGGCGTCCGGAGGAGTAGCCCTGACTCGATTATCAAGGTCCCACACCTCAATCTTCGCTGGATGCGCGATGGTCAACAAGCAAACAGCGCTGATATCAAGTTCGATGCCGATATACTCTCCATGGAGCGCATTCTTCGAAGTGTGATCGCGCTACATACATCGCATGTGCTTTCCACTGCATACAGTACCTTGAGAAAGCATCGTTTGTTTGCAAGCCATCTTCTATCCCTAAAGGGGCAGCTCTCTCCGTCAGAGCCAAGTGATTGCTATCTTGACTTGCAGCTAACGACCACTCGACATATCCGGGTCTCTATTGAACCTCAGTCTGGAACGATCACCCTTTCTGGTACACCGAGTGTGGTGGAGCGCTTGGAGGGCGATGGAGCTTCAGCGAAGCCAGCAGTAGAGGAGCTATTAAACCGAATCGCTCGTCTTCGCTGTGGTACTGCTGTGGAGGAAATCGAATCCGGCACCAAGGCACTTGGCCTGGAGAGTGTCAACCACAGAGCAGTAGGACTGGACATTCGCAAACTTTTCCCATCCAATACCGTTCGCTCGGCTTTCTTTACGCATCAAACATGGGATCGTCGCTGGATCGCTGCTGCAACGAGCAGCATGGACGGCGATCAATGGTGGCTGGTGCAACTCCAGCCAGAGGTTCGGCCCTCGGTGCTGCAATATGGGGCAACTGACGGCACTTCGAGCCCCGCGCTGGCGCATGCTGTTAGCAGTACTCTGATGGGAACGCGACATCGTTCTGACTACACTGCGTGTGCAGAGCTTGTCTACGGTCTGACCGGCATGCTGGCAATCTATGCCAACGCTCGGTGCTTGACAGATTTGCCGGCTGTCCGTTTCCAACCAACTCTGGAGAAATTGGAATTGGGATCAGACTTGCAAGTTCCAGATCTTTACATTGACTACAAACGCTCCGCCCTCCCTGCCGCATTTCAAATACCTCTGCCCGCTTCGCAGTTGCAGAAGGACTCCTTCTTGGGAAACACTATCCGTCTTTCGTTCCAAGGAGTCGACCGAAAGAGCAATACTGCAATTTTGGTGGCGTCCGGTACATTGCAACGGCGCATCAAGTCGCTCCACCTGCTTATCTCTCAAGCAGATCCCGACATTATCGTGCAGGACAATGGTGGCGGTTTTGCGCTCCGTCTAGTTGTCCCAGCGGGACAATCCGCTGTTGTCGGTCTCTTCGAACGTTTGCAACGACTCGACTGCATGATCTACATCCTCCAAAAACTTATTCAGAAGGACATGGAGCCGCAGACCATGTCTCTGTCTCAGTTCACATTTCTCTACGGCCCAGAGAAAAAGCTGCGAGCCACCTTCGGCATTGATGTCTCAGGACCTTCACCTTCTACTCCCATCAACATCCCTCATATTGTTTCACAGGCCACACCCATCTTTCACCTGCACCTGAAGCTCAGCTTCGACAGCCCCAGTCCTCACCGTCGTATCCAAGAATCTCTCGGCGTTATGCTTAATCACCGCTTCGCCGAGGTTGGTATCGATTCTATTCTCGCGTTGATGGCAGAGACATTCCCTCTTCTGCGCAGTCTGGATCAAATGATCACGAAACCAGCCCAGGCGGAGTCTGCCCTGGTGCACATCACCGTGCGCAGTCCCACCGTCTTCCAGATCCACTACCCGAAGCTGAGATATCGGTTCCGACTGTCCGCGCATCTGCGTCATGGCCAGACAGAGTGGCTGCTCGAGGACGCCAACCGTCTGCCTCCAAAAGAGCCGAGTCAAGTCTCGGCTGTGGTCCGCGAAAACGTCTACACAGCCAGGGGTGATGGCTGGCAAGGCCTTGGAGACGGTGCTAGAGCATCTACATCCCGCATTGGAGATCTTCTCTCCAAGCTGCACGAGTGTCTGGGCACGTGTGAGCCCGTCCCCGAGCCTGAGCCTGTTCTGCAGAACATCAATGGGAATATGAAGCCTGCCCAGTCTGACCCTGCCTTGAACACTGCCCAAGAGATACCTGCAGCCCCGCCACAGGCCAAAACCAAGACAACCTCACCGAAGAAGAAAAAGGCAGCCGGAAACAACGATGTCATCACGATTGATTAAAGCTACGCATGAGATGGAAATTGGGGATTTCTCTCTGCTCGAGCGCCTTTCTAAGTCCCGTCAAGGGCTGTCGTTTTAGATCTATTACGGCCAGATCGATGTCTGCTGGCCCTTCACGCAATGTAATCCTAGATTTTCCAAAGTGATATGCATAATCTATGGCTTCCTGGATGAGAGGGTCCGAGTGTAGATCTATTTGGTTGTAATCCCCCCAAACGTAGTGATGTATGTCAAGCTATAAAATGGGAGCTTCCCTGAATGTAGACAATGTAGGAAGGCAACCAACGCGAGTCCTTGTCATCGTTCTTAGTGGACAGAAGCAGATCTTACGCCAAATTACATGCTCAATGTTGTCATTCAGCGACTTTGTGATTCTAGAACATCTACTGTTAGTTATTATATGCGTGACTGAGTACATAAACCCGGCAATCGGCGTGAGTATATATCAACTCAAACGCCTAATTTCCTAGTAAAACTTCGAGGACGAGGATCATCTAAATTCAAAGCATGAACCTAGTACCGCTCCTCCTTAACTCGCCCACGATTCCTCAGCACATCAAACTCAATCCACTTCACAGCCTGCGCATCCCCCGGGGGCAACAATCGCCCAGGATTCATTACATGACATCCCTCATAAGTCATGCAAAACGGGGCAGCCTCAGCATCAGCCAGAACCAATGCCGTCGGCAAGGGATATAATTGCACAGCAGACGAATGATCCCACAGAACAGGTCGTACTTGAAGTGGGAAGGGGGACATGGTGCCTTGATCGAGGATGGTTTTGACTAATTTGCGGGCCATTGTTGCAGCGGCTGACGAGGGACCGTTTGACTTGGAGCCGTTTGGTTGTTCGCCTTCGGGTGCGACAGAGACGGCATCGTTTGTGGCTTCGTCGAGGGTTTCTTGCATGGGGTCGGCTTCGTCTTCCTCTCTGTGCATGTTGATTGCTGTGCGGCGGAGTCTGCCTGAGATATCATCGCGGAAGATTGCAATATCGTGGACTGGTCCGAACCAGGATAGACGGGCTGGATTCGATGTCCAGAGTGCTTCACCTGCTGGCTCGGAGGTTTGGCTCCTGTCTAGCTCTGAATTGGCTGTTGCAAAGGCGCGACGAATGCGAGATGTGAACAATTCTGGGATTGGCTGTCGTGGAATCGTGGATGCTGCGCCGGTTGAGAAGGATGATGCCCATGGGTCGTTATCTCCGGGGACAAAGACAAAGGTTGAATGTTGGAGAAGCGCTGGGAAGTCTGAGAGAACCACTGCAAGTGAGTCGAAGTACTCTTTATACTCGATGCTTCCGGCTCGGCCTCCACCGTTTATGATGGCTTTTTGCACGAAGTTGCCAATCAAAACGAACGTCTGAGGGCGCTCGCAGAGTGCCAGGTCATTATATGTGCTAAAGACCTTGCGGAGTGCATCCAGGGTTTTCATGTTATCGAGATTGACCTCGTTCAAGATGGCAACCTTGAGTCGCACTGTAGACTCCGCAGACTCGGGCACACCACGTAGGCATTTCTCTTGAAGTCTTCGCATACGTGCGCCCTGCGCCCGTTCACTGCCAGTTCCTAAGAAATCGACCCATCCGAATCCACCACTGGAGCTTACATCGCCGCTGGCCTGGCGGGAGCCTGTTCCAAGGGAAATATCTCTGCGCTCGCAAGGAGGCCCACAAATTGAAACTCCAACAAAGTGGCCTCCAATTGCTCCTCCAACGCCATGGTTGCCACCTAGGAGAGAGCCCTGGACCATCTCTTCTTCCTCGTAGATTCCGTCTACAAGCACAATCATTCCTGGCGCAAACCATGCGCCATCTTCAGGAATCATCCGAGCATGGCTGAGATCTAATGCCACAGTTCCTGTCAAATCCACCAAGGACAAGTCTCCCGTGGGTGAAATGGAAAGTAGGCCGAGAAGAAGGTGTGATGTACCACTTCGCCCGAGCAAGTTGGCAATGGGTGTTAGCTTATAAGATTGCTGCACACCAAGGTTTGACGATGACCGCTGAAGAGATGGCATGCCGGCAACACCTAAAGAGCTCTGGAAAGACTCATTTCGCAGAAGACGTTGGTAAACCAGATTATAACGATCTCGGAAAAGCGCAGTCTTGTGTGACGGAGGTGGGAACAATGTTGGTTTCGACTTGAGGGCCTCAAAGTATTTCTTGTCGACATTGTAGGTTAACCGTGGAAGGTCGAATGCGTCGACTACTTTGAGCCAATGCCGTGAATGACATGACAACTTTGACTCGTCTTCATCCGTGTCCCCTGCTCTCATTGTAAGCGACCCTTGCGAGTGGTCATTGCTCGTATCCATCCTCCCAGCGTCCACGCCGAGACCAGATGATTTTCCATCTTGAGAGTTGCCCTTTCCTGCAACCACTCGCCCTCCACTCATGCTGCTCTCGATCGTCTGCAGAATGGCCTTCAATGAGGCGCCCTTGCCTTCCTCCACAATTACGCCTCCTCCAGCTCGTTTCCAGACCTTGGCCACCTCGTCCAGGGCCTTCTCCGCCAATCCTTCTTCGCGCCAGCCTGAGCCACAGTTCTTGCCAATGAAGACTGCTAGAGTTTGCAATGCTGAAGACGAGATCGTGAGGTTATGCTTGCGAGTGAATGTGCGGAATGCCACTGGTCGAAGAGTCGCAGGTGGCAGCAGGATAGGTAGGATGGAAGTCTTTGTGGGAGGCGCATGAGCTCTGGGCATTCGAAATGGACGTGCAGGTGTCGCAAATGCTGGCGATGATGAGGGAATTGGATCTGCTGCTCCAGCTCCCATTCTGAAGCGATCTGGATGTCGCGGGGTGGATGTCGGGTCCATTGTGTCGGCTGGGCCTCACTTGTGTGACGGTACTGGAATCAATTGAACGTAAAAGATGGAACAGGACAGATGTAAATATCGACTCTAAAATAGCGTATTAAAGAGAATCCCCCGTCCAAAGTGATTGTCGGGACATGATTCGAATCTCCGGATGTTTGCAAATCGCAAAAGGGCAAGTTGGAAAAGGCTGACGCGTGACACGCGCCGCGACCGCGCCGCAAAGTGCTGAGCTTATCGCCCTATCGCTTCCCTTCGTCTCTTCACAACTTTCTTGGTCTTTTACGTTCCACCTCTTTTCTTGTCTCTCTCGTTCGTCTCTCCTGAACCTCTCTTCATTCATACATCCTACAACATGGCTGAAACGGAACAGCCAGCGATGGCTTCTCAGACTGAAGCCGACAAGCGTGCTCAGCTAGACGACCTGATCACACGAGCTGCCGCCAAAGATGCGACCAAGGACCACAATGCTGCCTCGGAGCTCTATTCACAGGCTACCGAGCTCCAGGCCGAATTGAATGGCGAACTCAATCCAGAAAATGCCGATCTACTCTATGCATACGGAAAATCTCTCTACAATGTTGCTGTGAGCAAAAGCGATGTGTTGGGGTCCAAGGTGGCTGGAGAGCCTAGCAATGCCCCTGCGCCGAAGGCTACATCTGCCAAATCGGCTGCTACTGGTGGGAGCCTGGTCAAGGACGCCATCTCAAGCTCCATGAACCAGAGTGCTGCGAAGCCCGCGAAAGAGGTCAACACGCAATTGGACGCCGCGCCTTCAAAGCCCTTCTTCCAGTTCACCGGTGACGAGAACTTTGTCGACTCCGAAGATGAGGACGAGGAGGAGAACGGGGAGGAGGAAGGTGAGGAGGAGGATGATTTTGAGAATGCCTTTGAGGTTCTCGATCTAGCGCGCGTCCTCTATCTCAAGAAGCTGGAGGTTGCGGAGGAAAGCAGCACGGATAAAGGCAAGGGCAAGTCTGAGGATCTGCCTGCGGACTTGAAGCATATCAAGGAGCGCCTTGCCGACACCTACGACCTCCAGGCTGAAATCTCTCTGGAAGGCGAGAGGTTCTCCGATGCCGTGAATGATCTGCGCACTGCTCTTGACCTTCGCAACTCACTCTTCCCTTTCGAAGATCCCTCCGTCGCAGAGTGCCACTACAAGCTTTCACTGGCGCTGGAGTTTGCATCGGTCCAACGGCAGGGTGAAGAGGATGATGGACAAGAAAAGACAGTGGACGAGGAAATGCGCAAGGAGGCTGCCACTCAAATGGAGCGCGCGATTGAAAGCTGCAAGGCTCGCATGGTATCGGAGGAGAAGAAGCTGGAGAGTGGTAAGGATATGGACGAGGATAAGGTCACGGCTGCAAAGCGCAGGATTTCCAACGTCAAGGAGATTATTGCGGATATGGAGCAACGAGTAAGGATGCCCCTCTGAAGACGTTCAGTGATCGCAACCAATTTGCTAATTATCCTTCTATAGCTTATCGATCTGCGCCGGTCACCAGTCTCTATCGAGGAGAAAGAGCATGAAAACGAGGCTATGCTCAAGGGTATCCTCGGTCAAATCGTCGGTCAATCGGCTACGGATCAGAAGGCCCGCCTCGACGCCGTCAGCAAGGAAGCCACCGACCTGTCCTCGTTGGTTCGACGCAAGCCTGCTGCTCCCCAATCTTCCTCTCAACCGGCATCATCTAAGCGGCCTGCAGATGATGTTGCGGCAGAGGGTGAGTCAAAGCGCGCTCGCGTTGAAGATGCTTGAGCTGCTTCTCGATCTCTATGCTTGTATTAATCCTTTCCTATTTGCTTTTTTGGCGTTGCCGGAGTAGCCTCATGTGCTCTGTGTCCTTTTGCGTCTCATGAATCTGGGCTATCCATTCAGTCCCCCCAAAAATGGAATCACATCATTTGTATCTGACTGATTGCTACATGCAAAAAGTCATGATCATAAGAGAATTCATTATCAACATCATTGCAGTAGACGTAAAAGATATTAAGTATTAAGGTGAACAATGGGTATCCCACGACGCAGTATGAGAAGAGACAAACCAGACCCAAACCCAAAAACCAAGAAGCAGTCGTCAATCAAGTAAGTCATAACCAGCATCATTCATCAAGACATCCCGAACATCGCACTCGCAGGCCGTCGATCAATCTTCCGACTTCTCCGCCGACTCGCCAACCCAGGACTCCAAATCCCCGCAAACAAGTCCTCACACTCATCCTCATCCTGACTGTCAAACTCGGCCTCGCCTTCACTCTCATCCCCAGATCCAGATCCAAACCCAACACCCCTACCGATACCTCCACTCTCAACCCCATGTCCATCACCAAGGCCCTCCCAACAAGAACTCGCCGTAATCTTCTTCGTCTCTAATATAAACTTCCCCACCTTATACCGCTGCGACTCCTCTTCCGCCGCAACATACTTCCACCCTAACACGGTTCCGCAAAACGCACAGCTCACATCGCTGACCGTGTGCGCACCTGTGACGAGCTGCCTTGGCACGGGGTGTTGAAGAATAGTGTTGGGCAGGGAGGCGGTTGGCGAGGAAGATGCGCTGACGGAGACGGCGCTGGCGACGGGTTCAGCAGAGACGAGGTATGCGCGGCCGTGGCGGCCGGTGAAGCCTTTGCTGATTATTTGGGAGGACAGGCAGAGGTGGGCGGTGCAGGCACTGCAGTGAAGGTAGGAGAGGTGGCCGGTGAGGTATTTGGGAGAGATAGAGACGGGGGAGTTGGAGCTATTGGAGCTGGGCGGAGGAGAGTGATTTGTGGTGGAGTACTTAGTGGGGAAGGAGGGGATAAGGAACTTTGGGAAGAAGAGGGAGCGGCGGGACTGATCGTTGGACATGGTTTATGAAGGTGAAAGGTTTCAAAAATGGTCTTATAGGGCGAAGGAGGTTGAAAGAGGAACAAGGTGGGAAGCGAAACTACATAACCTGTAGCACGGGTTCATAGGGAGTAGTTGGTTGCTGCGTGTCGGTGCTGAGGTCATCGGGGGGGTTTTATCTTATC
The DNA here is from genome assembly GCA_037356195.1 of Penicillium sp. F50. Taxonomy (NCBI): domain Eukaryota; kingdom Fungi; phylum Ascomycota; class Eurotiomycetes; order Eurotiales; family Aspergillaceae; genus Penicillium; species Penicillium sp. F50. The sequence continues at coordinate 734,746 of JAYXSA010000068.1, forward strand.
AGTGGGGAAAATGGACAGCCACCGCCGTTGATGATAACAGAAAAGTATGGGGTAGAAGGAACGTACTGGGTCATGTGATTTCAAGATACTGGACAATCGCATCGAGATTGCAACCAGGGGTACTCTACGAGAAGACATGACGAAGTGATCACAAGGGCGAGCCTGATTGGTTGCTTTCGATGGAGGTATAGGAGCTGGAGATATCTCCACTACAGATTGTAGAGGACCTGAAAAACGAAAAGTGTTCCAGTCAGAAACTACCACTTGAGTTTGTGAGATCGAGGTCAAAAAGAGCATTTGTTAAGATGAAGAAGGACTGAACAAAGGTCAAACTGTTAACGACGAGCGTAGTCCTCAATTTAAGCCTTCGACCCAACTACATTCCAGATGCAGCACAAACAAGAGACCTTTTAAAAGAGGGACAGAAGAAACAGAGAGAAAATTGAAAGAAAATGAAAGAAACAGTATCTTCCAGGAGAGTCCGGCAGCCCGAGTCTGAAACTCAGAGGATATCAGGGGATATCCTATTCTCAGCCGGAGAAGCCCGTCGACTATACTTCAGCAACCAAGAAAAGCCATTCCGTACTAAGTGCTGGTCCTGCTTTACCGGCTGTTCCCTTGATCCACGGATCCAGGGTAGTCAGGTTGAAGCCGCACCATCCGAGGCTGCGAACGAGCTCCATCTCATCGGCGTGCTGGGAACGGCTGACGCAGGCGACTATCTGGGAGCAGTCGAAGGCGTCGGTTCCCGCCAATTCGAAAAGTGCAATTAACCTGTCCACACATGTTAGCGACCAAATGTAAACCACAGCACGAAAGAGTGGGATCTTACCCAGATTTCAGTCCTTGCCCGATCGTGCCGTCCTGGAGGAAAACGAATAGCGTCCGCTCGTCGTCCTCCCCGGCTACAAAGCCGCGGTAGATCGCATCGCCGCTGTAATCCCACACCTCGACCCATTTCTGAATCGATCCATGGTGATCATCAAGATGGTGTTGACTGTGTTGGTGACTTGGCTGAGTCTGTTGGAACGTACCCATTCCCAGTGACTCCTGTCCGACGTCGATCCTCTCACCAAGGAAGGTCGCGGATAGTGTGTCACAGAAGAGCCTCTCACACTCTTCCGGAATGGTGTGCGCCGCCTCCCCTCTGGCTTTAGACTCGGGCCAATTGTTCCCGGTCCAGCTGAGTGTCCCGCTGGGCGCGGGATACTCGAGGGGAGGTCTTTGGGTGGTTTGTTTAGACCCTGAGGGGACCTCAGGGATACCACTGTGCTCCTAGAAGAGATCAAAATGCGACATTAGTATGGAGCGGATGGCTGATGATAATAGTCAAGGCGGACATGATGGCGAGAGGGAAAGGAATGATGATGTCTTCGACTCACCGGCGCCCAGAGTAGTGCAGTAGTGGAAGCCGTGGACCTTGGCGGTAGCCGAATCGACGGTGTAGCAGCTGGCGGTGACCGTCGACTCTTGAGCGAGAAACCGGGACATTTGATTGTAATTACTACTGTGGTTACTCATGTATTTCGCCATGGCTAACTTGGTCGTAGTGGTTGATGGAAAAGTGGTATTGGAAGGGTTGGAATTGAGGAGACAAGAAATTTGCTTGAATTTCGGAATCGAGTTCGAGATTGAAGAGACTTGACTTGTGAGTTGTGGAACGGAACATGTACGGAGGATGGAGGATGGAGGGTGAGGAAAGTGGAGAGGAGCGAAGAAGCAAGTCGAATTAATCGGGGGGTTTCTCCCGAGTCACCTGATTTTGGCCTCACCGTCTCCGGCGGTTGGGCACTGGACGATTGGTGCACCGTGCTCGACTCGAGACAATCGAGCAATTTGTATTGGATATATGAAGATGAACCCGAGAAAAATCCCGAAATAGCACAGAGATAAGGGCAGAAAGACTAACGTGCATTAGCACTATGGGAAAACTATGTACATAAAATGATAAACCCCAGTAGGGAAGCCACACTCCAAGCGAAGGAAACACAAGAAAAGAAAGGGATTCAATGATGAGTGAGCTCACTCTACTAGAAATACATTTCATAAATAATGCTGGAATTGCAATCCTCCCGGCTGAGGCCATGCATGATGCAGACGAAAGAACTGTGGAAGCAGCGAGGGCTGAAGGCCATATGCAAAGGCAAACCAATTAGAAAGAAGAAACCAGTAAGGCCGATCGCTGTGAGGGAAATATGAAACAGAGGAGTGTATATATCAGGAGAAGAACATATATCCGGAACGCCAGCCATATGTCATGAAGACAGCCATAATCATGGTCATCACAACTCCCGATAGTCACTCGGTCGCACCCGACGATTCCTCGCCTGGTGTCGTTGTGGGTTCACCGGCTGTCGGAAATACGGTGAGTCCTCTTCACGGTTGTAGGGCCCGCTGAAGGCAGTTCGTTGCTGGTTGGCAAAGTTGTTGTTCATTGCAGGGTTTTGGAAGCCCTGGTTCTGGTTGGGCATCATGCCACCCATTCCTCCCATGGGGAACATCATCGATGGATTGCCGTTGAACATGGTCGGAAAGCCATTGTTCTGGTTTCCATACATGTTACCCTGCATTTGGGGGAAGGGCATGTTCATCGGATTCCAGCCAGGTCCCATCGGATTGGGGAATCCATTCGGCATGCCCATCGGATTCATAAAAGACATGGCGTCGTTGCCGAAGCCCCCATTTGAAAAGGGAGGCATCATGTTGCTGAAGTCTCCAAAGGGCATCTGCGGGTTGAAGGGCATCGTTTGGTTAGGACCGTTAACCGGTGCTTCCTTGGGCGTGCTAGTCGTAGTGGTGCTGGGACCGGTAGCAGCACTGGTCGCTTCGGGTTGATCTTCGCTCTTTTGCCTTTTGACAGCATTACCAGAGTCGGCATTGTCTGTCGTCTCACGAACTGGTTCATCCTCGGCAGGTCTCTTCTTAGTTTGCGTGGATACATTATCTGCGCGTTGCTGAGATGTAGAACGTTCTTTCAATTCCGTTTCTTTGGAAAATTCCTGTTCAGCAGCAGCAGCAGCAGCGACAGTAGCGCTGCTGCCATTCACAGATGGCCCATTCTGTGTCGCAGCAGTGGTGGGCTGCTTTTCCTTCTCTTTCTTGGCCTCGGCCTTTTCTGCCTCGTAAGCTTTGATTTTGGAAGCCGCCTCGTCATCAGGTGTAAGGTTATCAAGTAACACTCCCTCTGTAGAACAACCAGGGCAGACAAAATCACTTTCAATCAAGGCATTGGAGATACAATCATTGCAATACGTCCTGTGACAACATGGAGTCTTTGTAGGCTCTAAGAACATCCTCTTGTCAATCGGGCACTCTAAACCCCGAGCCTGCAATACCTTGCTCTCCTCTGCTGCGGCTGCCTCGGCCGCGGCCGCTGCCGATGCCTTTGCTTTTTCTTGATATAGCTCCCATGCTGCTTTATCTGGCCGTGCAACGACAAAGTCTCCATCAGCATTCACCATGACTCCCGTGTTCCTCGAGTCATCATTAGACCCGTCGGGCGCCAGGGAGTCGGGCTTCTCGACCTTGGTCTGCAATGATCGAGGGATACCTGTGGATCGTTTGACCCTATACTTGCCATCGAACTTGGGGTCATTGTTCGTCGGGCATGCCTGAATCCAGTGACCTAGTTAAAGAGTGGTTAGTGATGAATGAAGAAATTTAGAAGGAATGGGCCAGGTAATATAGAGCATACCTTTCTCTCGGCACCGGTAGCAAAGATATCCAGGAGGCGGAGGATGATCGGGGACGTTGACAGGTTTTCCCCTGCCACGGCCAAAGGGTACGGGGGTGGCACTGGAGCCAGATAAAGTTAACATCGTCGTTTCACTCGTGATCTTATGGAGCATATGCTTACTTGGCCATCTCCTGTTGCTGCTCCTTCCACTGGCTAGCTTGAAGATTAAACAGTGCATTAATCTTCTCCTCTTCTGTCTGCGCATTGTTAAGCTCCAGCACATTGTTGGTCACTGATCCACCCATGCCCGGTACAGCTCGGTTCGTGGACGGTTCCGTACGGGAGGCGTTGCGAGCGTTGACGGGCATTTTACCGGAGACATAGCGAGCCGCGCCACCCTTGCCTGGACGTGCTGCGGGGAGTCGACGGGCAATGACGGAGGTAGATCGGGGGATAATCATGGTGTCATCGTCGTACTCTATGGCATGTGGTTAGATTTAATATTCAAGGGTCCTGCGCAGCGTGAACCGGGCTGGGATTCGTGTAACCTACCTTCTCCAGTATCCTCGACGTAAATTTCCAGTTCAAAGTCAGTCCCATCGCCCAATCTACTCTGGTTGATGATCTCACGCTTGAGTTCGAAGACGGAAATACCAGTACCATCGAAAGTAACCCGTGAGGGTTCTTTCTGGGACTTGAATTTGAAATGAACTGAGGATGACATTATATTGAAAATCTGTGTGCGAACGCAAGCAAGGAGATCGAGAGAGAAAAAAAGTCAAGGAAAACGTCAGGGACTGGTTCTCAGATTCGGAGCGAACCTTTGAGCTTAGGAAGAGTAGCCCTCAGTCACAGAGACCAGGGCTCAGAAAAGAAGGATAATAAAAGGGAGAGGAGGGGCGTAGCAGAAGTACGGGTGGAACAAAGACCCAAGGGGTAGGGGAGATGAGGGGGGAATCAGCCAGCGATGGAGAATATCCGGGATGAAACTCCGCGGGCGAAGACACAAAGGGGATGTGTCTCGAAGGAGATTTGGTTCTTTTCTTTCTTTATGGGCAGAAGTGGGTGATCGATAGGCTCCTGGTCTATCAGGAGGGATCGAGAGGAGAGATTGAAGATGAATCTTTCTCTTGAATGCTGAAAGGTGAGCGGTCACACTGCATACAAATGAAGATCAAAAATTGATGATGGATACAATTGTGTCAAAAACAGAAGAGAGAAAAGGCAAAACACCAGGAAAACTGTCGCCAGGCAAGAGACACCAGTTGAGAAAAGTGATTTCTAATCCTTCTTGTGTCCTCTCTGAATAGCCACCTCCGTTGCTTGGGAAGTCGACGTTCGATCTCACCACAAACAGAGCGCGTTGAGGAAAGGAGTTCCGGGGGTCACGCGGGCTTCTCGGATGCTATTCGGATATCGGTGATGCCATCCACCGATGCAATAAACCGACGTGGAAGCGACTGTGAGAACCCGGATGAATCAAGGGAATGAGGTTAGTGGGGTCGTAGACGCGGGTACGTCGATGAGGTCGGAGAGGGAAAAGAGGTGAGGTCGTGAGAGGTGAAGTGGCAACCGGAAAAGTTCACCTGACGCCGCGAATTTTACCGCCTTGCTTATGTCATCGAGGGGCATTCCGGTTCCGGACGTCTTGGCTAATTTGGCTAATTTACTATGTGTAAGTGTGTACAGCGAAGAGACTGGTCTATATGTTCAACCGATGTAAAAATCTATCTATATGAAAACCGTTACCGCTTCAAAATCGTGTCTTCGGTCAAAGATCAGCTTCAAATTGGCGCACCAAGAATCCCTTGGTACTGAGGTGATCCTTGACCTGGCTCACAGTATACTCTCCGCGGTGGAACTAGATAATGTCAAAAATGTCAGCCCTTGCCTTCGTACTTGTCAAATGTCTGATTGTTTAGTCAGAACTTACCATGCCCGCGCCCAATGCCGCATCGGTCGTCGTTTTGCTAAACACCTCTGCAAAGTGATCCGGTACTCCAGCTCCACTGGAGGCAATGACAGGAATCTTAATAGCGGCCTTGACGTCGTTAATCAGCTCCAAGTCAAAGCCACTGTTGCTACCGTCCTTGTCGATGCAGTTGAGCAGAATTTCACCAGCACCCATTGCCTCCACGGCCTGTACCAGTTGTCGCACATCCATATCGCGAGTCTCGCGGCCACCCTTGACCGTACACTGGTACCAGCAATAACTCTGCCCGGCTGCGTTGGGGTACGCAGTTTTCAACGTGTGGTGAGGGGTATCTTCTGGTCGATCCACGTAGACCCGTTTAGGATCGACGCTCACAACGACGGCCTGTTTGCCGTAGGCCTTTGAGATGGTCTCGATGGCTGTGCGTCCGCTCAGTCCGGACTTATAGTAGTCTTCCGCGGCAAAGACTGCGTCTGAGCCAATACTGACCTTGTCTGCACCAGACTTGAAATACATCGTTGCCACATCCAGCGCGGGAATGGTGGTGCCGTCGGTGTCGACGGTGTCTTTGATTCCTCCACCAATGGTCAGGGGCACGAAGACCGTCTCTGATGTCCTCCGGAGAATCTCTAGCATAGGTGTGTCTGCCACTGGGCAGTTTCGGAACGATGTGATGTTGAGGAACGTGACTTCGTCGGCTCCTTGCTCATAATACTTCTTGGCCATATCGACAGGCTTTCCAAGGTTGCGAACCTGGCCGCCTGCCTCCGCTCCACTCTTCTCGCGCACGTCATATTGGTCGCCCTTGGTCACGACGAGATCTCCGTTGTCATTTGCTCGGACATCGAGGCAGGCAATCACTCGGCGTGTCAGACCATCTTCCTTACCAGCAAGCAGTTCTTTGGGAAGGGACTGGAATTGGTCACCAGTCAAGAAAGCCCGAATCGCTCGTAAACCAGCCACTCCACTCTTCTCGGGGTGGAATTGGGTACCAAAGACATTGTTTCGGCTGATCGCGCCGATGAATTCCTCCTCGCCATATGTAGCTGTCGCAACCGACCAGCCGTCTGCCTCGAGCACTCCGGGGTGGTAAGGCGCCGCGTACGAGTGAACGTAGTAGTACTTGCTAGTTGGCCTCAACCCGTAAAAACTCTCCTTCTTAGTCTCTATCTCCGTGTTCATCGCCGAGTTCCACCCAATGTGTGGTACGCTCTTGGACTTGTCGTCGAACTTTTGAATGCCCATGGGAATGACACCCAGGCCAGGAACATTGGGATCTTCTTCGGAGCCTTGAAATAGCGCCTGCAGACCGACACAGATTCCCATGAAAGGCTTTCCAGATTCAATGTGTTGGCGAATCGGGCCCAGGAAGCCGCCCTGGTCCAATTGTGAGAGACAGTGGCCGAAATGGCCGACACCGGGGAGAATCAATTTCTGCCATACAAAAGCGGATTATCAGTTCGAACATCCGATAACAAGAACAATTTCAGGAATTGGGTGTCACTCCGAGGTTTTTTGTCGAATATAGCTTCTGATTTCACGTACATCGGCGTTCTTCACATCTTCGGGTGTCTTAACCCATTCGACCTCATATCCGACTTGGTTGATCGCATTGACCAATGAACGGATGTTTCCCGCAACATAGTCCAAAAGGTGAACAGTCGGCATTTTGAAAGATGTCTCTGTAGTCACAAAGGCGACGTACAGCGTATTGAGGGATGAGTCTCGCGTTTTTAAGCCTGGAGGGGGAAAATCGGAGTCATTCGAGAGCCCCTCCAAAATTCACCCCGCTGAGTCATACGCCTTTCGGTTTTCTGCCGGGCAGAAAGTTCACCGAGTTGTGGGGAGAGACTTGTCGGTTTAGGTTAGTCAGGTCCTGCACATGGCATCCGCGATCGCTTCTTGGCATCTCCCAACTAGATATCAAGTCAAGCGGAAAGCTCTACAGAGTAGATTTTCAAAGGAAAAGATAATCTTGATTAAATGCCGGAGGAATAGCTGGGTGTCATTCCCTGAACTCTCGTCTTTTCAGCTGGGCTTTCTATTTTCAACTTGGTCGACAGCATGCTCTATATCGCTTAACATTCCCGCTTATCACAAGATGCCCACTCATCCTGTGCGCCAATATGACACAAATGCATTTTGTCCAAGATTTTCTTACTCATCTCGTCATTATTATCGTTGTCATCAGAAAGTCCCAGACTTGACTGATGACTCCAGTAGAGCGCTACAAATAAATAAGACCGTTGGATGGCTGGAAAGGTCATTAGTATGCAACCATTGATCATGTGAGACGGAGATAATTGATCTTACAGGGCTGAATTGCCGGAGCTGCACACCTGCCGCCTCAAGAATTGCGGCGCTCTAAATTATATGGGATTAGCAAAGGCCTTAGGTCCGATTGGCAGCTCTCCGCGAACTTACATCACTGTCCATATTGTAGCCTTGCGAATACACAACCTCGGAGATGCCAACCTGGGTAATCTTGACCGTGCAAGTCAAGCATGGACAACTGAAATCGTGCATAAGCTACTGATATGGTATGAATCAAAGACCGTTACTATGAGCAAACTCACGTGTCACAATAGAGAATTGCACCTTCACGAATGCGTTCTCGGCCAGCTTCCAGCAAAGCGTTTTCCTCGGCATGGAGACAAAGACAGGTGGAGAGACCGACTCCACCACCATCACCGCGGTTGCAACGGGGACCTAGTGAATCTTTAGCGGGACACAGTCTATTTGTAGAAGCGGGGGCCATCATCGTACATCCACCTTCATTGCAGTTGGGCAGGTGCCGAGGTGTTCCATTATAGCCTGTGCTAATGACTCGGCGTTCTCGAACGAGCACACACCCGACTCGGCGTTTCATGCAGTTGCTTCTTTGCGCGGCGAGGGACGCCAGCTGCATGAAGTACTGGTCCCAGTTTGGCCGCAAACGCTGCTCATCGGCTAGGTCCAAAGATTTGAGAGCACGGTGAAGATCATCCAAGGATGAAGAAGAGTTGAAAAGACGCACTTGGGCTCTATCGGTGAGATAGACTCGCCCAATGTCCTTTTCATAGAGATGGCGATCGTTCCATAACACAAACTTTTCTAGATCAGGAGGATCTAGCTGTCGTCGCCAGCACCTGTATCATACAACCATTATAAGCTTGTCTGCTTTCCGCCACTCTCATTGTTGATCATGTCCCAAAATGGGGTCGGGCCACGAACCGGTCTGAGAATCGTTTCCAGCGGAGGCTGACGGGAGCATCCACGCTCACCAAAAGGAAGAAAGGTCGCAGTAGAAAACGATCAAGGGTCGCGCCGTCCGCAATATCGGTCGTTACCCACTTCTCTTGCCATCTTTTGGTCACAAAATCCAACAAGTCCTCTGGGGTTTCAAATACCAGTTCAGACTGGCCATCTCGATCCTTTCGGTCTCGGTTCTTTCTGATTTCGGAGGCTTGTAAACGGAGGTCATCGTCTGGTTCGTCCGTGATAGAATGGGTGGATTTGCTGGCCAGCTCAAGAAGCTGAAACCCTTCGTGCTGGATCAAATACTCGGCAATCGCATGCTTGCCAGCACAGATAGCTATAGACAAAGAAGTCAATTCACGTGTCGGAGTGGGGAGAGGAATGAGTATGTTGCTGACCTCCGCATAAGCCGATGAGCATTCTGAAAATGACCTAACCTAGACCACGAGATCACTGAAGGGAGGAGAAAGCTGAAGGGCCAAATTGGGCCAGAGAGGTTAGGTAGAAGTCGCGCTCGTGCCTGAGTTCACGAGGCCAGTCACGCGCTTTTGTTCTCGTTTTTCCTTTTTCTTTGGGACGCGCGACGATTAGACGATTACATCACCCCCACTTTCCCCTCCTCCACTCCACTTCGAATCTACTCGTCTGGTTTACTCCGCATCAGTTTCAACACAATACTGATCTCTACGATCTTGCCGTTTCTTGGCCGCAGGCCTGCGACTCTCATACACCGCATCCTTTCTAACGATGCAGTACGCGCCATATGCGTCCGATATCGAGCTGCCGTTCTACACGGCTCTCGCCTCACATAAGATCAACCATGATAAGCTCAACGACTCCGCCCGATCCGTGCTGGGGCTCTATGAGATCCGCTCCACCGATGCAGACAATGCGAGTTGTCGAATCCAGATCCATGGAAATGCCCTTGTGAATACTGAGTATGTCGCATGCATGCAATACGAGTAGATAATATATTCCCTCCCCGCTGACGAGACGGGCGCACGCAGGGCACCGGCGAGTTATTACCGTGCCGAAGGCATCATCAAGAATGTGAACACGATCGAGCATTACCGTAACATGGATAAACAGCAGATGATTCTTCAGGCAGGGAAAACGGTACGAGCTTTACGACTGAACTATAACATGACTTGCACTGGGTGGTCTTAGCTAATTGGCCAACCCACGTACACAGATCTGGGATGCTATCAACGACGGCACTATCTACTCCTGTCCCTCTTTGCTGTCGTCCTTTATCATCTTATCCTTCGCTGACTTGAAGAAATACAAATTTTACTACTGGTTTGCGTTCCCTGCCATCCATTCCGATCCATCATGGGCTCCCGTGGCTTCAGCCGATTCCCATGCCGCTGGTGCGCCCCCAGGTGAGTATCTCGCTCCTCAAGACAGCGCCGCTCTGGTAGATGCTGTACAGACATGGAGCTATGGGGTCGATAGCAGACAGCGCGGGTTTTTCTTGGCCCGCAAACAGCGCACTTCGTCGGGAAATCCATCCAGCCCATGGCGAATTGCTGAGTTGTCGGAATACGAGAGAGGCTTCTTCACAAACGCTGCGTCCGAGGACCAGTATGTCTGCTTCGCCGATCCATCTAATTATGAGAATGCTCCCGGCTGGATGCTTCGCAATCTGTTGGTTCTTGTAAAGCAACGGTGGGGTCTAGATCGGGTGCAGATTCTACGGTATCGTGACGTCCAATCCAAGCGTGATCAGGGTCGCAGCATGGTGATTTGTCTGGAATCGAAGCCTGTCGGGGAGGATGCGCTTTCGGCTGCCAAAGCTCAGCAAATGTCCCCTCAGATGCCCAAAATCACCGGCTGGGAGCGCAACCCAGCCGGAAAATTGGCGGGCAGGATCGTCAACCTCACAGAATATATGGATCCCACCAGGTACGGTCGTGACTTCCTGGAACAAGAGCGCTCTCGGCAAGCACTGATAATTTATTTCTTTTATGACATACAGGCTAGCAGACCAGTCAGTTGATCTGAATCTCAAACTCATGAAATGGCGCATCAGCCCTTCACTGAATCTCGAGAAGATCAAGCAGACCAAATGTCTTTTGCTTGGAGCTGGTACTTTGGGGAGCTACGTTGCTCGCAACCTGTTAGTATGTAGCATTGTCCGTCCAGCTTCCTCCAAGCCTTCGAGACTAATTCACACTACTACCATATTCTAGGGATGGGGTGTTAAGAAAATTACTTTTGTGGACTCAGGCACTGTTTCATTCTCTAACCCCGTCCGCCAGCCCCTCTTCAAATTCGCCGATTGCTTGAATGGTGGCGCACCAAAGGCTCATCGGGCCTCAGAGGCCTTGAAGGAAATTTACCCAGGAGTCGAGACATCCGGACACCTTCTATCGGTTCCCATGGCTGGTCACCCAATTATAAACGAGGATGCGACACGGACAGAATTTGAGGCACTCCAAAATCTCATTGACGAGCATGATGCCATATTCCTTCTCATGGACACGAGAGAGTCGAGGTGGTTACCCACGGTGATGGGAAAAGCAGCAGGGAAGATTGTAATGAATGCGGCATTGGGTTTCGACTCTTTCGTTGTTATGCGCCACGGAATCTCCGAGACCGGGGATGCTGCGGCAAATCTGGGATGCTACTTCTGTAATGATGTTGTCGCACCCGCGAACGTATGATCCAGATTTTCTCTTCACTGATGCTAGGCTAACCACCAGAACAGTCGATCAAAGACCAGACACTCGATCAACAATGTACCGTGACTCGTCCAGGGGTTGCAGCAATAGCTTCTGCGCTGCTGGTGGAACTGCTCGTTTCAATCCTTCAGCACCCGCAAGGTGTCGCAGCACCAGCGCCAATGACCCGCAGTGATGACCGAGGAGACCATCCACTGGGACTTGTACCGCATCAAATTCGCGGCTTCCTCGCAACATTTGAAAATCTCACAGTCACAGGCCAAAGCTACTCGTACTGTAGCGCCTGTTCAGACAGGATAACAGGTGCATACCGAGAACAAGGCTGGGGCTTTGTACGAAGGGCCCTCAATGAGCAAGGGTATGTAGAAGAGCTGAGTGGACTAAAAGAGGTGAGTGAATCCCACGGAGTATTGCTCAAGTTTTCAGCCTTCGTTTTTCTAACAAGTGAGAATCAGGTCCAAGAGAAAGCCGAGGCAGCCTTGGCCGATGTCGAGTGGGACGAAGCCTCGGATAATGACGAGATTGAAATGCTGTGAAGATCAACGACCCATGATCCGAATCTGTCTGGCGTTTTCGAGGGATAAATGCAGCCTAATTCACGACTTGCGGTCAAGCCCGACAAAAAAGGCCTCTTTGGATTCCTATCGATTACCTTGTGTTTAGTTGACGGTCGCTGGAGTTTTGGAAGAAATGGGACCAGGCGTACGCTGCGTGATGATTCAGGCTTAAGTCGATGAACCTTTTGAAACATATCTTTGAGCTGCTTTTCCAACTCCTTATCCTCTGCTCCCTGGTAGAATTTACAGACAAAATGCCCGCCTGCTTTGAGGACCTTTGAACTGAAGCTCAGCGCAGCGTTACAAAGGTCCTGACGTTTGAAGAAAAAGAATTCAGTTCCAGCTCTGTGCATGGGTCAAGAAAACTCACCATGCTTCCAGCATGATCCCTAAAAGTATTTCCGCTGGTGTTCATCATCCTGTGGTAGGGATTACTTAGACTTCGTTTCCAGAAACCGGATGTCTGATACCAGGGAGCAGACATATCACTGAGAACCACATCCACCGTCCTTTCCAATCTCTCATTCGCGGGTCCTGCTGCGTCAGCCTCTACATCGCTCGTTGGCTCCAGCAGGCTGGAGCTGGTATCGTCAAGGGCCCCGGGCTGACGCGATCGACCCCGGTTCGGATTGCGCAAGAAGTCTTGGATGTACTCTTGGATTTCGGGCGAGAGAAAATTCCCTTGGATGGTCGAGACTCCTTTCGGTGGTTGCGCAGGAATAATGTCTACGCCGAGGACTCGGCCGTTTGGCTGTGTTCGGCTCACGGCTACCTGGGATGGATGATTAGACCGCTTCTAGAGCGCTATCAAATGGGCATTGAGTCAGCCTACCTGTGACCATGATCCTGGGGCATAGCCCTGATCGAGATTGACATGTGAGCCTTGATCTGTTCCCCTTCACCAAATCTGCGGACGCTGCATACCAAATCGACAACAGTCTGTCCACGCCGAAAGATCCGGTATTTTTCATCAATCTACTTCGATCAGCCACCTATCCCAACCTGAGTACAGAATGTACACTTGTGATCAGGGGAAATATCCATCTTGGTCCGTACCTGTAACAACTTGAATGCCGCTCGGCTTTTCAGGCCTTGCACTGCAGCCTCTCTTGTAAATTGATCCTTCTGTTGGCGGGCTTGCCAGCGCTTGGACGAGGCATGTCGGGTCTGATTCAAACGTCCGGCGGCTCCAATGGCTCTTGGCCGAATGGAGAAGAATGCAAACATGACGTTGACGGTTGCGAATGAGATCATGGAGAAGAGCCGGGGACTGAGGCTCCCGGACATTTTTCTGCCAGCAGAACGCGACCATCACGCGACTCCGCCTAGTGGCCCGGTGAGGAGTTCAGAGGAATCTCGACCAATCGCAGAAGTAGCCCATGCACTCTTGGGTACAACGAAGTATATGGAATTGCATTCTGGACAGATCTATACAATATGGATCAAGCATTTCTTATCCAAAGTGCGCTTCCATCTTTCAGTTCTCGCGACGCGTCCGTGAACAAGAAATTTGTCAAGAGGCCGCCGTTGCTGCGATACGACATGGAGTACGCACAGAGCGGAGAATAGCTTCTAAACGAACGCGGCTTCAGCCTTCTTGTGGAAGACGTAGAGGTGGCAGAAATAGAGGGATGACATCAAGGTACTCAACCCTTATACTTAGAGACTTTTCCAGAAATTCGAATGTCTATACAATGCTTATTTCATCGCTCATGTATTCTAGACCAACAGAAATGCCGTGGATCTAGATGTGCCTGTTCTCTAACCAGTATGTCCAAGGGGTCGACGCGAAAGCACAATAATAGCGGGATCAGCCTGAACCCACAGATACCTAAGAATGGGCAGATAGATTCATCCTACATGAGGCAAGCCATGTCATGGAAATCGCAGCTGGTACGAGTGGATAGAAATAAGGTAAATTAAAAGTGCTACTCCTGGTTAAGAGGAGCCCACGATCCATCATGCATGCTCGAGCTCATGACGATTTCCCCTTGTCCGAGCCTGACATTGACTAAATCTACCGCATGCGGTCTCGTTTCAAAGGTGAAAATGCCCTGGCCGCACCAAATCCTCCACCACGACCCAGTAGATCTCCGGTGGACATAGTGGACAGAGGTGCTGCAAGCACCGACTGCGGCCTAGCACCAAGCGTCAACTTTCGTGGCTTACGAATGTCAAGCATATCATCATCCTCCTCATCGTCAAACAAATTGCGCTCGCGCTGGGCCCCGAGTTTGCGCCTCTTGGTCTTGGTCGGTCCTGCTTCGGCGGGGCCGTCATGCAGCACATCTTCAGGTTCCTCGAGGGAGGCCTTACCGAATGGGCGACTCGCCTGCGGTTTCGTCTCCCGTGTGGCTTTCGATGTGGCAGATTTCCCTGCCCTTGCCGGAGGCTTCACTGTGGTCGTTTTCCTTTTGGGAGGTGGCTGGGCTGGATCCGTCTGCACGCTAGGTGACAGTATCTCATCATTCGAGTCACGAACGGCGCTGGACTTGCGCGTTGCTGCGGAACTTCGATTCCTGGCCTGCTCAACTTCGTCTTCATCCATATCGGAGCTTATCGGAGAATCACGCGGCGCAGCGCCAGTCCGGTTCAGGAATGGGGTTATCGAAAACGCTGACTTGTCGCCTGGCAGCGCGGATTGTCTTTTGGGCTTTTCTTGCACGCGCACAGCTCCTGGCGTGGCGATAGTCACACCACCGGCGAGGGAATCTGCGCTAGGTCCGGGACGCTGGAGAGGAACCCTTCTTGACCCTGCTTCTGTGCCATCCACTTCAGTGCCGCGGATGGTGCTGCGTTGTTGTAAATCATGCTGCGCCTCATGGAGCTTATCCTTGGTCGAGCGGAGTTGCTTTCGTAACGTTTCAATCTTTCCCTCCAACACCGATCGCTCTTTTTCCCATCCCACATTCGACTGTCGATCGATCTGTTCACGCTGTTGATTTGCTCGTTGCTCCTTTGCAAGTTCATTTTGAAGCTCTGCAAGTTGGGATGAGAGTTTGGCAATATGTGTGGCCTGTTCAGAGCTCTTCTTTCTCGTTCGTTCATGGGAATTTCTCTCGGTTTCGAGTTGGAGTTCCATCGAGTTGAGTTGCCGCTCCAGCGCCTGTTTTTCGGCCACTACTGACTGGTGTGATGTATTCTGAGCCTGTAACCGCTCTAGCTTTGATTTGGCATTGGCCAATTCTCGAGACAACTGCGTATTCTCTGTCAAGAGCGTTTTATTGCTACTTGACGCAGTATCCAGTTCCGAAAGCTCGTCCTGTTTTAGATTTAGATCCGATGTTTAGCACAACGTACTATAGCTTCTCTCATACAGATCAGCAGCTTACTTTTAGCCTCTGGATTTCGTTTGATGATGCTTGTACATATTGATCTAAGGAATCAATTTCAAGGAAAGCTTCATCCAACCGAAGACGCGCCTCGGATTCGTCCTGTGTCAGCGCGACTATCCGGTCGTTGGCCTGGTCGAGCTTCGCTTGTAGGGCATCACGATCGAATTGAAGAAGCAGATACTCCATTCGTCGCACACGATCTCGCTCGGTGTCCAACAGACGCGCCGAGTCTGCAATTGCTTTTTCATATTCTTTCTCAAGGCGTACTGTCTGAATGGTTATCTCGCACTGGCTCGGTCAGTCTCGGGAGCAAATATAAGACGGATCATGTGCATACATCTAGCGGAGACAGTTCTGAAACGCCTGCCATGGTGAGCTTCAAACGTCCAAGACTCGAAAGCGTTAATGCTAGGATATCTATTCAATCCAACAGCACGTCACCAGTCGCAAGACTGGCCGCGCTCCGGCGAACGGGGAACACGCGTCGGTGCTTGTGGCGGGGACCTTATGTAAGCCTGCGGGATGGGGACACCTTTCAGGTCGACCGAGCGGATCGGGGACAAGCTGCGAGGACTCCCTCTTCAAGCTTCCATCTTCTCCCACCACACTTGTCTTGTCATGCCAACATGAAGCTGTGGTCCAGGCTATTCCTCTCAATCTCGGCTATTTCCGGCGTTCTCGCCGCGAAACCCGCGCAAGACACATTCCAAAAGTACCAGTCCCTCTCTCGATCGGGACCAGTTGAACTGAACAATGCTGCCTACGAGGAGCTAACGAACGCCCCTCGCGACTACTACACGGCTGTCATTTTGACGGCTATGGATGCTCGCTATGGCTGCGCTATGTGTCGTGAATTTGATCCCGAATGGACTCTAATTGCCAAGAGCTGGAACAAGGGCAACAAGCCAGATGATCTAAAGCTTGTCTTTGGAACTCTTGACTTTGATCAGGGCAAGGCTGTCTTCCAAAAAGTGAGTATTTGAATCAACGCCTATCGGCATACAATCAATCGTGAACTCAATGGCTAATGAACCCACGATGAATCAAAATAGCTCATGCTCCAAACCGCCCCCGTTATCCTTCTCTTCCCTCCTACCATTGGACCTTTCGCCAAGTTGGAAGCCGAGCCCGCGAGATTTGACTTTACTGGGTAATTGAGAACCTACATTTTATCATTTCGGAATTATCCTCTAACCCTTCATTGCAAAATTAGGCCAATTTCTGCCGACCAGCTCTATGCATGGATCAATCGTCACCTGCCTGATGGCCCCAAGCCTCAGCTGATTCGACCCGTCAACTATATGCGCATTGTCTCCGCAATTACCATTCTCCTGGGTGCCATTACTCTCTTCACGGTGCTCTCGCCCTATCTGCTCCCCTTCATCCAGAACCGCAACCTTTGGGCCGCCTTCAGCTTGATCGCCATTCTTCTATTCACCAGTGGTCAGATGTTCAATCACATTCGGAAGGTCCCTTACGTGGCTGGAGATGGCAATGGTGGCATCAGCTACTTTGCGGGTGGATTCCAAAATCAGTTCGGCTTGGAGACGCAGATCGTGGCTGCCATCTGTAAGTTGAAGTCTTCCTTCGAGTTGATGAAATCGACTCGATGCCCTTCATTAGCTAACCTTCGGTTTTGTACAGATGCCATTCTTTCTTTTGCAACCATCGCTCTTGCATTGAAGGTTCCTCGCATGGAGGATGCCAAGGGACAGCAATTGGCTGTTTTGATATGGACTGGTGTCCTGTTTGGCACCTACAGCTTCCTGCTCAGTGTGTTCAAGACTAAGAATGGCGGTTATCCATTCTACCTGCCACCATTCTAAGGGTCCACTCGGACCTCTATGGGCATTGTCACAGTGGAAATATTCTTGCGGCAATCGGTAACACTCATTTGCAATGCTCCATTTGGTCAAGCAGACCAGGGTTGCAGTAAGGGACCTGGGCTGGCTTCTTGTCACGGCAAGGAGAATAGTACCACAACCCGAGCAATGCTCTTCAGCCCTTTTCTCGTCGCCGGCGACAAGCTGTATTCCATATTGTACACTGTAGATCAATGAGCATGTTGTAATTGCTCACCACAGACGGCTTCTAGAGCTTTCTTTGAGCTGTTAATCAATACCAGATCTTTCGTACTCTTATCGAAGATCCAACAATCCCTCTGTCCCTTATAATTGAAATCCCTTGTCTAGCAATAACCTCGTAAAGGATTCCGGTATAAATATGAATGCCAGACTACTAGAATCACCAGTTATGTTTGCCATAGATTGAATAATCTGTATCGACGTGGAAATGTTTGGACCGTCGTGGCTTTCCTCTCAATCTGCACCTTTTGACCGCCCTCGACCTAGTGAACCACTTTTCAACTACGAAGTACAGACAGCTCTCTAGTTATCTAGGCTCTCGCCCACCTCGTGGAAAAGATAGGAAGGAAGGAATTGAATTGAATGGGACGCTCTTCTCCTTCCTTGCCTGCACGACAAACATAGCGCGACCCGGTGGACAGACCATCATGTCTCACCCCATCGAAGCCCGTATGGGCAACATGCTGGCCTCATCTGCCACAGGCACAACATTCTTGATCATGATTCAACTAGCATCAAGGATATTTACTTTCGCATCTAATCAGTTGATACTTCGGACACTATCACCGATTGTCCTGGGACTTGCAGCCCAATTGGAACTCTATCAAGTCACGATCTTATATTTCTCCAGGGAAAGCATCCGTTTAGCGATTCAAAGACAGCCCCTGACGCCAGTTTCAGCGCCTTCAACAGACACCAAGAAAGATTCGAAATTGGATGCAAGCGATTTGCTAGACCAGCTGGCTATTTCATCTCAGTCGGTGGTTAACGTGTCCTATTTAAGTCTATGTCTTGGACTGCCCTTCACGATACTGATGACCCTGCTTTATCAGTATTTTGCTCCGGCGCAAGCAGTTAATACTCCCTTTTTTCAGGCCAGTGTGGCCGTGACGGGACTGGCCTCGCTCTTAGAGCTTTGCATAGAGCCATTCTTTGCTGTCATTCAGCAGCGGATGTGGTATGAAAAACGAGCAGCGGTGGAAATGCCAGCGGCATTTCTTCGCAGTCTCGTAACTTGTTCAAGCTTCCTAATTGCCTCTCGCATCAATCAACCTGCTGGTGCTTTGCCTTTTGCCCTAGGTCATCTGAGCTATTCTATTGCTCTTCTTTGCGGTTATTGCTGGGCTTTGCTTCGAGGAGCTGGCGAGAGGCGGTTCACATTTCTTCTCACGAAGATAAGATCCAGGTAAGGATTTTCCAGAAAGCATGTCGAGGGAATCGTCACTAAATATGCATAGTAGCTCCTCGGAATACCTCTGGGGGCGATTCCCCCGCTATCTAATGTCGCTGGCTGCCAGCGTCTTTGTACAATCTTTGGTGAAGCATCTCCTCACCCAAGGTGACTCGATGATGCTCGCCGCCCTGTCTACCTTGGAAGATCAGGGAATCTACTCCTTGGCAGCCAACTACGGAGGACTCGTTGCCCGCATCATATTCCAGCCCCTGGAAGAAAGTAGTCGAAATCTGTTCTCGACCCTGCTCAGCCCTGACGACAAAGGTAAACGAAACGAGGCCCAGGTTCGAGCTGCGAAGAAACATTTGATCGACATTCTCCGCGCTTATCAAGTCCTTTCGGTTCTCATATTTCCATTGGGTCCTTTGATGGTACCACAGGTGCTACGCATATTGGGCGGTCAACAGTGGGCCTCGAACAAAGTGGGCGATCTGCTGTCGCTGTATTGTTATTATATCCCATTTCTAGCTTTAAATGGCATCACGGAAGCATTCGTTTCATCTGCAGCCAATTCACGAGAGATCCGGCACCAAACCATCTGGATGGGTGGGTTCTCGACTTGCTACGCCTTGGCAGCCTACCTGTTCTTGGAAGTTGGCTCTATGGGTGCATATGGACTTGTTCTGGCCAATATTGTCAACATGGTTGTCCGAACTCTGTGGAGCTATGGCTTCATTCGCACTTATCTCTACCGACATGGTGATGGCATACAGATCAGTGAAGTGAGCATGCGCCCTATCACTTTTATCGTTGGAGTCATTGCAACTACGATTGTGGCTAAGGACGGAATTTTGGACCCGAGTGGGGGTATCATGCCAGCTATTTTATTCAGTGGGGTCTATGGGCTTTTGGTGTAAGTCTAACCAAACCACCCAGTGCTTTTGGACAACGAGTGCTTAAACACAACAAATAATAGGCTCTATATGGAGAAACAATATGTGGCAGAACAGTTGGTGAGAGTGCGGCAAGTTATTTCTTCCCGCTCAAAAGGGACGAAATCCGAATGAATCTTGGAATCGAGTTCTCTATATCCACCTACTCAGTCATCGAATGTAATCTTGGTGGCCTTCTTGTCGGTGCCTATGTCCTTAAAGAAAGCACCGTAAGCTTCGTGCTGCTTCTTCTTGACAGTAGTGCCGAACTTCAACAAGGATTCGGGCACCTCCTGCTTCGCGGCCTTCAGAACGTTGATCAAGCTATTTGAGTCAGGTTAGTAAACGAATTTGAAGAAAACATCAATAATGCATAGAGAATCGCTCCACATCGAAGAGTGGGACTTACCCGCCTGAAAGTGCCTTGTCTTGTTCAGTGAACAATGTGATGGCATGACCAGTCGCTCCGGCTCGCCCAGTTCGTCCAATACGATGCACGTAGTCCTCCACTGTCAGAGGGAAGGTCACGTTGATAACCAACATCACGGCAGGAATATCTAAGCCACGGGCCGCCACATCGGTTGCAACAAGCACGGTAGCAGCACCGCTCTTAAAAGCCTCAAGGTTGCGGAAACGATCAGACTGGTTCAGATCACCGTGAATCCCAGCCACCTTGAAACCCTTCATCTTGATCAATCGCTCGATCCGCATCGCCTCCTTCTTGTAGAGACAGAAGACCAACACCTTCTCTGGGTTCTTGCCTCTTTGGGAGCGGTTGAGTAATTGGATCAATCGATTCTCTTTCTCTCGGCCGTCTAGAACCTCCACCTCTTGCTTGATCCGGGTGTTGGCGCGGGGATCCGCAGATGGGTCACCACCGATGGTCACAGTGACCGGGGAGTTCATAAAAGTAGCAGCGAGTTCCCGAACCGAGCGAGGCCACGTGGCCGTGAACATGACCGTTTGTCTCCTGGAGACTGGCATAGGCGCGATAATATCCTTGATATCCTGCTCGAACCCCTTGTCCAGCATACGGTCAGCCTCGTCCAAGACGAGGTATTTGACCTTGCTGAGGTTGACAGACTCGTCATTCTGGAGATCCTTCAGCCGACCAGGGGTTGCGACCACGATCGCAGCCGTCTTGAGTGCCACTCGTTGCTCATCCTTGCCCACACCACCATAGATACAAGTCACATCAGCCTTGGCGACGTGAGAAAATTTGACGAGCTGGTCGTAGATTTGCATCGCAAGCTCGCGAGTGGGCGAGATGATAACGGCAGCCGGATGATAGGGCTTCTTGGGGCGCTTGGAATCCAACAGCTTCTTGAGGCAGGGCAAACCAAAGCCAAGGGTCTTGCCACTACCAGTCTCTGCGATACCGATCACATCACGGCCCGCGAACAGCAGGGGCCAGGTGGCAGCCTGAATGGGCGACGGGGCCGGGAAAGCCTTCAATGGAGCATACAGGTCCTCGTTGCAGGGAGGGAGGTAATCAAACGAGATGATGGGGCGGAACGACGGCGCAGCCTCTGTGGACGAATCGGTGATCTTGATAACCTTTTCCTCGAGGAACTGATCGATTTGAGACTGTGGCAGATCAGTGAGCGCCGAAGCCTGTGTATATCCGGTCTGCTCATCGGATGAACTGTCTTTCACTTTGTCCTCTCCATCCTTCTTGTCCCTCTTGTCCCTCTTATCCTTCTTCTCCTTCTTCTCTTTCTTTTCCTTCTTATCGTCGGACTTGGACTTTTTCGCAGGCCGCAGCTCTGTTGGCTCGGCAAGGTTGCTTCTCTTAGCCATGATGTGGGAGATTGTAAGCAGGTGAACGCAATTCCCAGTAAAATGAGTTCACTGAAATTTCCTGAGGGCAATTGAAGAAGAGAAAGTTCTCTCGAGAGTCAACTGCGACCCAGCAAAATTCCCCGGGCGGAGTGGAAAATTCAAAGGGAAAAAAAAGTAATGCCTCTTCTCACCGCCGGCTCCGCCTTTTCCACTCCACTTGGTAAGGAACAGTCCGGGCGCCAAGACCATCAAATATATGCGCGGTACGCAGCACAACACGGGTGAGTATGTAACATTGTATGGCGGACAAATACATCAGTACACGCTGTGGGGTATTCTTACTAATCTTCAACGGTCCTTTGAAATACCGCCACTTTTCGTACACATATAACACTAGTCTGTACTCTGTACAGTACACTGGATTATTGTCGACTTGGGCAACTCGCATTAGTTATATAATCCCGAGTCCCGACCTGTGGAGCGGCCCACTGATCGCCCTTTGGCGGGCGTAGAGGGAGAGATCTTTACCCTCTCCTCCACTCCTCCGGACTTGCCTAACCCCCAATTCTCACCATCGAAAAGATGTATACCCCTCGAAAACGCCAAAAAGTATCGTCGGCATGTGAGAGATGCCATAGGCGGAAACTAGGGGTGTGTTATCGCTACGATCGCCCTGGACGATGCTCAAGAACAAAATGAACACCGTACTAACTCTATCATCTCTGGGGTCACCAGTGTGATCCCATTCGACCCTGTCATCCTTGCCATCGTGCTGGGGTCCCATGCATCTCTCGACATGGAACAGGTACCGCATTCCCGCGTCATGCTAATCATGAGGCGTACAATCCAAATCCACCAAAACTCCCAAATCAAGAGGAGGAACCGGTCATACTCCCGGAAAGCAGTATCATGGATGTGAGCACGAGAGTAAGTCTGGGAGTTCCTTGTCAAGCTATATTCAATCCTGAATTGAAACGACGATCTCAAACTGTTCTAGTTACGCTCAGGGCAAAAATTAGTTATCGGCGTGGAATATGACACTTCGGCTTTACCGGGAGGCAAGAAAGTAGTAAACCTATTTTCACCCCAGAATATTCCCTGGCGAGACGCTATTGGGATATCATTACCCTCCAAACAGTCTCTAGACTCTCTAGTTGACACCTTCTTCTCGACCGTTGACTGGTTTATGATGGTACATCGATCTCCATGTTCTGACCGAAGATGCACAAAGTTGATCGTTCCATCTATGGCCAGGTCTTTTACGAAGAGGATTTCCGACAACGATATGAACAATGCATGTCCTCATCCTATGTGTCATCGCTCGAAGATAACAATGATCTTTGGATTACGCTATTGGTAATAGGCCTCGGGGCTCACTACTCTTCACTCGCGGTCCGAGAGCCTCTCGGAAAATCTCACATGCAACAGCTTGCTGGAGATATCATCATGCTGGTTGAACAGCGATTTTTGCGGATCATGAGCTCGGCAGATGAAGAGGCCGTACAAGTATGCATTCTACTGGGAAGCTTCTACCTATTCAATGGACGTCCCACCGCCGGGCTTGGAATCCTTGGCAGTGGCATTAAGATTGCTCAGGTTCTTCGGCTACATCGAGAGGGCGCGCTTACGGAGATCTCGGCTGCTCGATTAGAAACCCGGAGGCGCTCATGGTTGGCGCTAGAGGTCTTCGATAAGTCTGTCCTTGGCTAATCCGTCCGACGATTATCCTTACTCACGTCAAAGTGTTCTTTTCAGATACGCAGCAATTGCATTTGGACGGCCTTGCACTGTTGACGACTCTGACTGCGATGTTGATACCGTGTCAGATGTCAAGACTGACCCAGATGATCGACCTCGGCAGGCGTCGCAACTAGACTACCATCGATTAAAATTTCGACTTTATCGCATCGTGGGCCCTTTCTTAGCACGACGACAACACAAAACTCGTCCTGAATCGGTTCAGAGCATCCATGCACAACTCGTATCGTGGCAAATCCACTTGCCCGACAACCTACGACTAGAAAGGTATAAAAACAAGGATAACGACAAAGGGACACCGCAGGTACCGTCCCTGCTGCAGATGCAAGCACTCGCTCTTCAGTTGACATATGACAACATCCAAATCATTCTCCATCGCAGCCTTGCCTTTGGATCGGGGTCTCAAATCTCCGCCCCGGATCGCTCACCTGATGATCTCCCAAGGTCTGCTCTGTCCCGAAAGCAACTTTTCGAGTCCGCGCTTCGAACATCACAGTTGAACGACTACAGTCATGTGCTACACGCGTGTGGGAAAACTCATGCTGCCATGCATGTCGGAATATGTCTTTTTACAGCCGGTGTAGTTCTATGCGCTTTTGCGATTTCGGACCCTTTGTCAGCTACTAGTGAAGCTGCAAAGAATGGCGTAATGAACATTTTACGTTTCCAACATGATCCCATCTTGAATGAACACCTTCTCTCGGCGCAGAGTGTGAGGATACTTGAGGATCTGGTGACAGTCCTGTTGCGTTCTGAACACCGTGTCATTCGGGGTGTTGATCCGATACTCTCCCAACCTAGCGGGAAAACTACAGGCGAAGAAGAAATTCCGACCTGCAGACAGAAAACAGATATACACGAATCAACTGCAGATAGTCGGCTTGATAATGCAAAGTCCATGGGTTTGCCGAGGGAATCGTCCAGTTTCCAAGGTCACTATCTCTTTGATAACTCACTTCATGTTTTAGCTTTACTGATTTTCCTGGCTGTTGATATAGAGCCCTCTGCGACTATTCCAAGGGAGATCAGAGATGGGATACTTGATGGAACGAACCTCTCGATTGGTCCCGAATCAGATCTGCTTTCGATGGATTCGACGGCTGGAGTGATGTGGACGGGAGGGAATCCATACTTTGTCGATCCTAGTTTTGCTGATGCTAGTCAGCTGTGGTTATGGTCTAATAACCCAGATGTGCAACCCTTCTTAGAGTAGAGTGACGATCCTGAAGCCAAACATGACTCATGCAAAGCTCAGCGAGTGTTGATTTCAGGTCCTTCTACCTACTCCAGTATAATCAACTATCGAGTTACCAGAAGGCCAATTTACCGTACGAACGCAAAGAAAGGGATTAACATAGGTAGATTGTCCCTGTTTGACTAATTGTTCCTGGAAATGACACAATCACTGGAGTTTGTAATCCGTCCTAACATGAGCTGTCCTATTAAAATCTTCGAGCGTTATTGAAATACATCACATATGTATGATATTCCAGGTTATTAATCAGGGCCATGCGCTAACCTTTCCTATCATTATAGATGCCATGATGGTGCTATCTTCCTGGGAGTCGTTGATCCCGCCACTAGAAAGTCTATCATTTCGGGCGGCCGCGTGACTGGATTTTCTAATCGCGGTGAAGAGAAAAACGGCATGCTGGATGTTGTCAAAGGATGGAGAAGACAGACTATCGAAGCTTCGACGGCCTCCTCTGGAATAACTCATGGGTCCTCCTAATTTTGTAATTTCGGGTTCATGACTGGACAGTAGCCTAGCCAGATGGCTCTCCTACTGGCCTATGGGATGCCTTCTTTATCCCCCATGGACAGATTGCGAAAGCTACTCCGGCTAATGCCGTCGGAAATACAGTCGAGGCCTGTGAGGCTCCGTAGTTACTAGACCTACTAGAACGCTCATCAGGATTACTAGATGTTTGGAAGATAAAATGCGGATTTGGAGGCAATTTTTTCGCTGATTGGTAATGAGAAGACAATACGTTTGACTTCGGCATCTCAAATTCAATGCCGTGCAAAGTTCCAGATCCGATGACAAACGATGTCAATGTGTCAGATGTCTCATACGCACCGCAGACGTGTCATCAAGATTGAGAGTCTATAGCTCTCCCATTAAGGCTGCATTGCATGTACGGAAAAGTCCAGATTTTTTCCCATTAGAGAATATGATAACCTCTGATGGTAGATTTTCATGACTCGCATAACAACAATAAGAAAGAGCCCCACTTTAAACCTACACTAATAGCACTTGCGTTCGGGAATAATACTCAGCCAGATAATCGTGTCTCAAATCAAGAGGTGCGGATTTCATGAATTTGCTAGTCCAGGCTGTAAGAGTTGATGATCTCAGCCAAACGAGAAGCTTCTTCAGAATAGTTGACGGCCTTGGCAGACGAGACCTGGTATCGAACACTTATTTGTTGTCAGCTCGGTCGATCTTGGTAGGTTAGTGCGTCTGCTTACCGTTGCTGTTCACCAAACGTATCAATCTTAGCTCGGCATCGGAAGCTCCATGTTCGGCAGTTAGCCTCGTGGAAGACTGCCTGGAACGCCTCATTATCATCTTCCTGGAGTTGCATGAGGTTGTCCGCAGAAGTGCCCATAATCAGACGCCCAGTGTCATCGAAACAGCTGAGCCAGAGCTGACCTGTATGGTCACTCACACTGATCGGCATGATGTACCGATACTCCGGTCGGGGATGAGTCTTGTCGCACATTTCACATCGCCATTGGCCATCCAACTCTGTCACCTTCTTATTGCATCCTTCGGAGAGACAGGCGGGGTAGCACCAGGTAGACTCCTGACGAATGAAAACGACCGTTGCCTTGAGAGAGAAGTAATCTACCTGGTCAGACATGCCCAACTGTTCCTCGCGGACTTGTGCAATAGTCTTGAAGGGATCCGACTTCATATTGGAGTTGGTGGCACCAGACAGTGATGCGTGGGAAGTGAAGGACTCGGTTCTTCCCTGTGCATCATACCAGCCCTTCAGTCGATGGGCTTCTCCAATGTCTGGGTCAACGGCGATTGAACCGGAACTCAGCAAGCTCAGACTCCGCCCACCGAAGTCGGAGACCTTGACTCCCTTGAAGGCGACAACAGACTCTGGAGCGACATTGAAGTTGACTGCATTTGCACCCCAGATAGTCAAGCGGACAGAGTATCCAGTGTTGTCAACCAAGTTGAGCTCACGCTTATCATAAGGTTTGCCAGTTCCCTTGGACACAATCTGAGATGTCTCGCCAATATCCTTCAAAATTCCAATGACATCGGTGGTAGTGTCCTTCTCCACTGATTGCAAATCACCTATGGTGGTGAAGTTGAATCGAATTTGAGGCACGTCATTCTGGTCCTCGGCCTAGTCAAAACACGGATTAGCTAACGCATCAACTTGCTTTGCTTGAAGTGCTTAGCGGTATCATGTTCTAACCTTCTCTACCATCGTATCCCTCTCGAACGTAAGTTCATAGTCATTGTTGAGGTTCGTGAACTGCTTCTTGGCAATCTGGACTCGGCAAGGGCTGGAGATGTAGTACACACCACCTTCCTGAAACAAATCGTACAACATATCGCACTGATCGTTAAATCCGGTAGCACGAATTTCACCACTATCATCGAGCAAATTCACACTGAACAATTTGCCCTCACCATTCTTGTTGTGCCAAGTCTTGATGTTTGACTTGCTCGTGCATCGAGCTTTGATCGTCCACTTGTTGGAGTAGGGGGAAATGGCTTCGATTGGGTAAATGGTGGCGTGAGCAGAGGAAGAGGGACCGCGGGTTGGTTGGGCTCGACTGGGTTGTTGTGCGGGCGCGCTAGGAGGCTTGGATCCATAGAACCCATTGCTGGAGATTGTCGTAGGCTGAGGCTTTTCGTCTTCCTCGGCTTTGATTTCCAGCGGCTTGGGCTCTCCGATCTTCTCTGCCTCGCCAAGTTCCTTCAAGACCTCCAAATCTAGAATGATCAAAATTCTGGGTGCAGGTTGTCAGCGAACTAAAAATCCCCTCAATTATGGCCAGGTCCACGCTCACTTTTTACCCTTCACCGAATTCGCCTGGAAGGACTTGAGGCGAACAAAGCATCCCTTCCGCAGAGATCCATCGGTCACCACGTGGTTGGCTTCTGTGGAGACACGACAGGTTAATAAGAGGCCACGACCCCTTCGGCATATGAACTTACGGGTGGCAAGCATGGTTTGGACATAGTTGGCAATGTCGCTGAAAACAGCCCGATAACGCTCTGGGTGGCCTGGTTGTCCTGGTAGAGGCTTTACTTGCACACACTGAACGATCGGCTCCCGCACCTGAGGCTTGGTTTCGTCGAAGATGGCCCTGTTTCAGATCAGTCCTTGCTCGATAGGAAGGATTCCATGCGCGTAGGCTTGTAATAATTCGCGAAATTGAGGGACTTACGCAAGAGCCCCAACTGTGACCTGAGAAGCCACATCCGACGCCATTATGGATAGCGAAGAGCCTGCTTAGCTCTTCTGTCAAGGACTGTGTGTTTAATGACCAGAAGGAGCGCCACAGGGTGTGGAAAGAGGGATGCACGACAGGTCAAGGTAGCTGTTAGAGGGTTGGGTGATCCACGACGCGTTCCGAATGCACCAGAAAATAACGCGTAAAGTGGCCAATCACGTGATTGCCGTTTTCTTAGCTTCCCGCCACCAGATGGTGGACCTGGTAACTAGTTACGCAGTAGTTACCCCACGTCATTATGTAAGTGTCTGCCCCACGCCAGCAGCTCCTGCCTGCCTGCTTGTCTGTGTCTTGCTTCGCTTTTGGTCGAACTACGCCTGCAGTCTATCACATTTCCCTATTTCTGCCCTCCTGATTTTGACTCAGATATCTGTGACTTACCCGTCTTGGTCGTTGGCCTGTCAACATGGCCTGTGTCCATTCAGGCTCTTCAGGTTGGTGAGATCGGGCGGAGTGCAGACCCTGGTGGGAGCAATTGCTAATGATGAGAGTTAGATCTGAGCCCTCCAGGTCCTACCCAGCCTGTATATCGGGAAGATTGCACTCAGTGCTTTGATTCTATTGTATGCGTCTTTAGCATTCGCAATTCGACCCCATTCGAGAGCAGTCAACTTAGTACTAACGTTTCCAAGGACGATGACGCCGGTCTCAATGTCTGCCTTTATTGCTTCAATGGAGGCTGTGCAGGGGACAGAGGTCACGCATTGCTTCACTTCAAGCGATATGGACATGCGCTGGCGTTGAACATTCGACGAACCCCGAAGCGAGTGCAGGTAATGTTGATTCCCGGATTTCCACATAAGCCTCCCCCCAATAACAGGCTTTTGCTAAATCTCATTTTCGCCTGCAGCGCGACGAGCCTCCTCTCAAGATTTCGAAACTCGCAATCGCTGCCGAGACCGAGGAAGACCGTTATGATATTGTGACCTCCGTAGTATGCTATGCATGCTCCCAGGAAAACGTGGATAAGACTACTGGAAACCTACCCGCCGTGATTGAAGGTGTTATGACAGCAATGACTTTCTCTAAGCGGGAGGAGGTCAAGGCTTGGGAGCAAGAATTTGTACCCTGCGAGCACACTTTGTGTCTGGCCCAAGAAGATGTTGCAGGCGCGGAATCCAAAGGTACCGCCTCATTCCGAGCTCCAAACGCGGAAAAATATTGATAGGAAATATGCAGATTCTAGCCAGTGCACGGCGTGCGACTTGAGGGAAAATCTTTGGCTTTGCTTAGAGTGCGGTAATACCGCCTGTGGGCGCAGCCAATTTGGAGGAGCACGGGGAAACTCGCATGCGCTTGCCCATGCTGATGCCACATCCCACGCTGTTGCTGTCAAACTTGGGTCTATCACGGCTGAAGGGTCGGCTGACATCTACTGTTATAAATGCAACGAGGAACGGACAGATCCAGAACTTGCCAATCATCTCGCTCATTGGGGGATCTATCTGGCCGGACGCGAGAAGACAGAGAAAAGTTTGATGGAAATGCAGGTTGAACACAACCTGCAATGGGAATTCTCCATGACTACCGAGGATGGCCGTGAGCTCGTGCCAGTCTTTGGTCCTGGACTTACTGGACTGGCCAACCTCGGAAACAGCTGCTATCTTTCTAGTGTGATGCAGTGCATTTTCTCCACCGAGGGCTTCCAGAGTCGTTACTACCGCCCATCCGAAGAACCGCCTGTCTGCCAGGTCCCAGCGCAGGATCTAGAAACGCAGTTGAGGAAACTTGCAGATGGCCTCCTCTCTGGCCGGTACTCTCGTCCAGACCCCCGTGTCATTGCATCCGCTGCCGTGTCAGAAGCTTCGTCAACCGCTCCTCACCAAAAAGGCCTGTTACCGGCTATGTTTAAGTATCTCATTGGCCAAGGTCACCCGGAGTTTGCGACAATGAGACAACAAGATGCATTTGAATTTTTGTTGCATCTATTCAAATCCGTCAGCCTTTCGAAGCACAGTGATGTACAGGTTAACCCCGTGGAAAACTTCCGTTTCGAGGTCGAACAGCGTCTTCAGTGCCTTGAATGTAAGAAGGTCCGTTACAAAGTAGATGAACAGGACAATATTTCCGTTGCAGTGCCCGCGCGCCGTATCTCAGGCGAAACAGACCAGTTTGAACCAGTGACATTAACCGAGTGCTTGGACATCTTCACCGCAGAGGAAACCGTTGAACTTACTTGTCCAGCGTGCGAGAGTCAAGCTGGGTTTTCCAAGCGGACCACATTCAAGACTCTACCTCAAGAGCTTGCTGTCAACGCTCGTCGCTTTGAGTTGGTAAAGTGGGTACCAACAAAACTCGACATCCCAGTTCTCGTCAGCGATGAGCCCATTGACTTTGGTCCATATCTGGCTGGATCGCATGACCCTAGTGAACAGCTCCTTCCCGAGATCAAGGAAAAAGCAGCGTTTTCGCCCAATCCGGAGGTTCTCGATCAACTTTTGGGTATGGGTTTCCCCGCGCCTCGATGCGAAAAAGCTCTCCATGCAACTGGCAATTCTGACCCGGAGGCTGCTATGAACTGGCTCTTCGCCCATATGGAGGATCCGGATATTGACGAACCTCTTGTCTTGGATCAGTCTGCCGGCGGAGCAGAGGCTACAGAACAAGATGAGTCAAAAATTGCCCAGCTTGGTGAAATGGGGATCGATTCCTCTCGTGCTCGACGGGCTCTTGCTGCGACTGATGGCGATGTCAATCGAGCTGTGGATTGGGTGTTCACACATCCTGATGACGATAATGAGATGGAAAGTTACGACGACGGTGCCGCTCGAACGAATCAAGGCCCGTTCGGGTATGGAACCTTGCCAGCTCGGTATCAACTAAAGTCTATTGTCTGTCATAAAGGCACATCTGTGCACGCAGGGTAAGTTCTCTTCCGTGTCTCTCAGTGGAGAAGTGACTTTCTAACCAACAGTAGTCACTACGTGGCCTTCATCCGCAAGTCCTTGGCAGGCGAGGATTCTCCATCATGGATACTATTCAATGATGAAAAGGTTGTTAAGTGTGAGGAGATTGAGGATATGAAGAAGACTGCCTATCTGTACTTTTTTGCTCGTGTCTAGGCAGTTTTTAGATTCTCTTGGCTTTGGACCAATGCATTTACAGGTCGGCACCGTATTTCTATAGAAATCAAGCTTTCACAACCCAGGGATCCATAGATCAAGACTCTTAATTGTTTGCCCTGTCCTGACGCCTCTGTCGCGTTGTTTTAGATAAGGTGACATTTCAATAAGCTATTTTGATCCAGAATCTAACGGTGCGAAATCGTGTGATTTGACCGCATGTCGGAGGCAGCTTCATGTACAGCAACCGGCAAGCACCGCCGAACATTTCGATCGAGCAATATAATAGTAATTCATCTGTATGTATTTGCACCTTCTCTTCGTCGTATTCTAGCAGTGAAACAGGCCTGCGTATAAACTATAAGATGAATATAGGAGCGCTTAATTGAATTATAGTCCTAGCTATTGTTAGAAATAGGATCGTCGGTGTAAGAATATGCTCTATAAGTCAGGATAGAGGCCTGTCAATCAGGTAGGAGAAATAGACTAAGTATATTGTGTTAACTAGTCAAAGACTGTTTCTTGAGGAATAGAGTATTCTCTTAATCATAGATCAATTTATATATAGTCTTATCGTTTAAAATAGGAAGGAGGATTATCCTTACTTAGGAGGGAGGGGCATTAGGAATATAAGGTATTATATAACTATCCTATAAGGATCACGATAAGGGAAGGATATATAATCCCCTATTAAAAGGCTACCGATCGGCAGCCTAGATCCTTAGGCACTAAAGTGTAAATAACCTGATCTAAGGTCTATCGTCACAGTCCGTATCTAGTAAACATAGATAGCCTATACCTAGAAGAATTAAAGTCACAATTATTAATTAAAATATAGGACCTTACTTAGCTAGTCCTATAGAGGTATTAAATAAATTAGAGTAAAGGAACCTAATAGATTCGATTGTATAGTAAGACTAATTGCTAAGGTTCTAATATTATATGTATTATGTAAATTTTCCTTATTTTCCTCTACGCCTATTTAGTAATACTACTTTTACGGACCTTAAAGAGGCGTAGGGGCTATAGCTATTTAAGCAGCTACTATAAACTAATTATCCTCCGGACGCTAAGGATTAGCGTTATTATATACTTTTTAGTATACTTAAGCAAGCCCTAGAAAAGGCCCTAAGCTAGGCACTCTAGAAATAGGAGCTAGATATAAGGATATACTCTATAAGTAAGGATAGAGGCCTATCAACCAGGTAGAAGAAATGTACCAAGTGTATTTTGCAAACTGGTCAAAGACTGTTTCTTAAGGAATCGAATATTCAATATTCCCTTAGTCATAGATCACTTTATATATAGTCTTATCGTTCAAAACAGGAAGGAGGATCATCCTTGCATAGGAGGGAGGGGCATCATGGATACGAGGTGTTATGTAACTATCCTATAGGGATTATAATAAGGGAAAGCCTAGGCCTCAGACCTGCCTGCAGGCTGCCCTCTAAGGGCCGCCTACGGACCCGTACTTTTACGGGCGGAGGGCGGGCTCTCCCTACCTATAGGCTAGGTAGGTCTCTAGCCTATCTAGACCTCGGCAGAGTCTAAACCTGCCTATATCTAAACCTGCCTAGATACGCCTGTAGACGGGTTTAGATGCCCTATTAATTATCTATCGGATTTATAGGGTGGATATAAATCCTTGGGAGTGCACAGATCGTTCTATGCACTATCGAATCAGGACACACAGTGATGCACACGGATCGCTCGTGTACGATCGGATCAGGTAGACTCAGGCATACGATTCACATGAATCGGAAGCTAAAGAATGATGAAGGACTTAGATTGATAGGAAGCTATCGAATATTATTAATGGTTGAACTTGATCGAACTAGCTATAGGGGAACAGGTAGTATTTATCCTTATAGATATCGAAGGAATAAATCATAGTAGAATACTATAGAAATTATGCGAATCAATCTAATGCATAGAGTGTTGAAGCTCTTCTATTTATAGAATAGATCGTTGAAGATCATTAAGGGATAGGGTTATATAATTATATAATACACTAGCTTCTATTCGGCTACATTCGATCATATTTAGCGGTATATGCTTATTCTTATATTGATATTATCTATAGGCAGGCGGATTAAGAGGCTATCCGCCTACTATCTAAACCTACCTACCTAAACCTGCCTATATAGAGTAGTTGTATAATACATAGAATTATATAGTAATATAGAGTATTTTAAGGTATTTTACTTACTAAAAGTCTAGATTATATTAGTATAGAGTAATAGAAATTCTAAAAATTAATAATTTCTATTTATTCCTATTCCCTAAGCTACTTAGAAGGTCTAATTATTCTTCTTAATATATACTTTCTACTAGTTCCCTCTAGTAATAGAAGAACTCTATTATTATTATTACTACTTCTTTTACTAGTATTATCTTCTTTTCTAGCTTAAGTACTTAGTAAGAGTACCTACTAGCTTAGTAT
Organism: Penicillium sp. F50; assembly: GCA_037356195.1. NCBI lineage: Eukaryota > Fungi > Ascomycota > Eurotiomycetes > Eurotiales > Aspergillaceae > Penicillium > Penicillium sp. F50. Next base: position 767,891 of record JAYXSA010000068.1, read on the forward strand.
CTTAATAGTTAGCTAAATATTATTTAGACTAAATATAGATTCTTTCTCTTTAGTATTACTAATCCTATCTATATAATCCTTTTTTTAGTTAGTATTTAATTCTTTAATCTTAGCCTTCTACTTATTTTTTATCTTTTCTTATTTTATACTCTTTAGATAAAAATTAGTAAGTTTAAACTTAGTAGAGTATATATATATTATTAGATCTTAAATACTTATTAGCTTTAGTAATCTATAATAATAGTAATAGATATTCTATATAGAGTTAAAGAGATACTCTATATTTATACTAGTTACTAAAATAGAGAGAATATTATATACTATAATTATAAGTATTAGTAGTAAGTAATATATTATAAGTAGGTAATTCTAGCTAGAAATCTAGGCTTTATAATTAGCTATAATATATATATTTTTAGATAGATAAGATTAGATATATTTAAATCTATCTATTAAATCTAAAAATTTATTTAAGTCTAATCCTCTAAGATTAAGCTTCCTTATCTAAAAAAAATTTTACTTCTCTATCCTCTATTTAGAAATCTTATTAAGGTTATATTAAAAAGAGATAATTTCTTAATAAGAAAAAGATTTTATATATATATATATATATATAAAGAAAAGGTATATAAAAGATAAGATTAAAAAAAGATAGTTCTTAAAAAGGCTAGTAGTTAGCTTATTAATAAAAAAAAAGAGTTATATTAAGTATACTAATTAATCTTATTATCTAATAAGAGGAAAGAAAAGTAGGTCCTTAGTTATATCTTAACTATATAAAAAGATATACCTATATATATAAGGCTATCTATATTAAATATATATTTTAAAGTTTAATACTACTAAAATAGTATTTAAAACCTACTAATTTATAAGTAATAAAGCTAATTTATAAGCCTATTAGAATTCTTAAGTAAGAATTATAGATAATATATTATTATTTTATTATATTTCCTTAAGGAAGATAAATTTCCTCTTATCTAGTTATATAATAACTAAAATAAAGATAAATAATAGTTTTTTATTCTACTAAATTATAGATTTTATACCTAATTTTATATAAAATTTTATATAAAATTTTATATAAAAATAAGTAGGTTTAGGTAGGTTTAGTACTTAGCGTATATAGGCTAGACTAAATAGGACTTAGCGTAGCTAGACTTTAGATATTAAAGAGATACCTATAGATAGGTTATAGATACCTAAGGAGTATCTATAGATAGACTCTACTAAGGTCTAAGCCTATCCTTAGTAGGCAGCCCTTAAGATATTTTAGGGGCTAATAAATATAATAAATATAGAAATCTCTCTAGCTATATAAATTATACTACTTTTAATTATAATTTTTAGGTATTTAATATATAGCTAGCTTATTTAGCTATATAGCTTAAGGTCTTATAATTCTAGAATATATCTAGAAAAATTAAAAGCTTTATTTTAATATATATTATTTAATATAATCTTAAAGGCTTATTATTATAAAATTAACTCTTATATTCTTCTAAAAACCTTAAGTACTTTTAAATCCTTTCTAAATATTTAAGTAATATATTTAGTAAATCTAGCTTACTCTTTTCTTTATATTCTTTATTTTCTAGCTTTATTTTTAAGAGTTATTATTATAACTAAGCCTATAACTAAGCTATAGTAGTTATAGTCTATATATTTTTAACTATAAATTCTATATTATTAATCTTCTTATTATTACTTATTAGCTCTAGATATAGAGTATTTAAATCTTTCTCTTCTAGATTAGCTTATATTTTTTTATATAAGAGATATTTATTAATTATAGCTTATTAGCTTTTTTTAATCTTAAAATTTTAATATATATATAAATATAATTAGATCTTAAATTATTAATAGCTTAAGTAAGCCTCTCTAATAATAATAAATATCTTAAGTAGAGTTAAAAAAGTACTTTATACTTACTTCTATAGTAGGAATTAAGAGTATATTATATAAGATTAGTAAGAGCTAGAAATTAATAGTAATAATCTTTTTAGAATATATAGATAGAAATTTATATAATATTTAGAATACTAATAAATAAAGACTTTATAAATAAAATATTAGTAACTAACTACTATTAAAATACTATTTAAGTTTATTAAATTTAGTAAATATTAAAAGCTAAGATTCTTTAATTTTATACTCTAACTTAAGCTCTAAGATTATAACTATTAATAATTAGACTTAAGAATTTAATTATATATTAATATAGTATTATTTATAAGATTAAAAGTAATCTTTAAGACTAGCTTAGTATATTATTTATTAATTATTATTTAGATTATTTTAGTTCTTTATATTAAAGAATTAAAGCTTTTACTATAGTAAGAGTATTATACTAATTATATAAAGATTACTATTAATTATATCTATTATACTATAATAAGTAGAAAACTTTCTTCTTATAGCTTTAAGAGAAAAAAGTATAAGCTATTTTTAAGCTATCTATTATAGACCTTAAAAAGGCGTAGGAGCTATAGCTATTTAAGTAATAACTATAAACTAATTATCCCCTAGATGCTAGGGATTAGCGTTATTATATATATTTTAGTATACTTAAGTAAGCCCTAGAAAGGCCCTAAGCTAGGCCTTAGGAATAGGAGCTAGAAAAGGCCTATAGCTAATAGTTATAACTAATACTAACTTACTATATAGGATAGTTAGTATAGTATAGGAAATAGCTACTCTAGTACGTAATTACTAATAGTAGAAGGATAGATAGGTATATAGGTAGATCGCGCTAAGGCTTATCTACTACTATACTATCTACTACTTATACTAACTTAAAGGACTAGATATATAAGGATACTTATTAAGAATTATATATTTAGTTCTTCGCGATTAATCTAATATTATTACTTAGTTACTACCTTTAGTACTATACTTTACTATTTACCTTTAAGATAACCTAACCTATAAGTAGGGGATTTACTTTATAGTAATACTTAGTAATTAACTTACTTAGCGCGTACTTCTAGTACGTTCTATAAGACTCTTAATAGGATCTAACCTATAGTAAGGCCTTATAAGGCAATAGTATAATTAAGAGATATACTTAGAATTCGAAGTTATACTAAGAGGGCCGGAACTAGCTACTATAGTATATATTATAGTTATATCCTATTACAACGCATAATTTAGGTAACTATTACCCTTTCTATATCTGACTTATAGTGACTAGTCGGCCCTGCATAATACTATCTTCTTCTACTATAATATACTAATTAAAGCTTTAAGATAATTAAAGAGCTTATTATAGATATTAAAAACTAAATAAATACTAATATTTTTAGTCTTTAAATAAAGAATAGTAAATTTAAAGAAAGACTAAGTTATCTAAAGAAAATACTTAATTTACCTCTAAACAAAAAGCATTTGTGCTGAGACCGCCAGTTCTGGCGCCCAAGGGTGCCGAAAGTGGCCTCCTCGGCACAGCCTTTCCGCACACGCACCCTCGTCCCCAGAGCCACGCGCTCTTCGCCTGCCCCCTTGTAACGCGCACCGTCACGTTCTGGTTCAGCCAGGTCGGTGCCTGGGCGCGTGGCTCCCTTTCCCCTGCCCCCCGCGGCCCCGCTCCTGCTTTCCATCGACTTCTACTCACCTCCGGGCCTGCTCCTTGAACGCTACCATGACCCTTCGTTTTGTGAGGTCGCCAAAAATGGCACACTCCATCCCAGGCCCATTGGTCGCAGGGGCAATGGGGTCCATGGCCATAAAGCTGCCACCAGTCCCACCTCACTCTCCTACCCAGCCCTCCTCTCATCTGGTACCTGTCCTTTACCAGTCCCTCCTTCAGCGCGTGCGTCACAGTCGCTCATCACTCCCGTTGATTTGTCTACCTGCCTGGAGCGGCTTCGTGCACATCTTTATTTCCCCAGAGACAGCATGAGCGACGTTGCAGATCCATCCTCTGCGACCGACAGTGACACTTCCGAGGTATCTTTCCGGCCTGACTTCGATGCGATCGATGACTCCGATTCTGGGGAAGCCTCAAATTCCACCGAGCTGACAACTCCGGAACCCACCTATCTTCCCGATAATCGTAGCGGGCCTTCAACCCGTCCAAAACGACCCGCCCGCCGCCCAGCGGACGCTGGTGTTCTGCCCGATTTCAGCGATGACCCTGATGACGACACAGACGAGGACATCGCAAACGTACCACTTGATTATGGGCGCTCGGAACAAACCAGGGTTCGGGGTCGACGGATAGAAAAGCGCTGGCACAAGTGAGCATTGATTCAGACCTACGCGTTAGGGACGTGGTTACTGATATGAGCCGTAGGTATTGCCGAGTGAAGGCTGCTGAGGCTGATGCACTTCTGAAATGGAATGACCCCGCGGAGGCACTGCGCAAGGTTACCCCTAATGACGTCTATCGATTTTTCAACTTCTGCATGAAGCTGAAATACGGTGAAGGCGGTCGACATCTGAAGGGAACGTCGAAAGGTAGCGCCCTGAAAGCTGACTGGAAAGGATTTCGGGGTTACTATCGGAGAATTACACGGACCAGGATCACCGCTGAAGATAGTGAAGAGATCAATGCAGTAAGTTATTCAAGTTATTCTCCGTAAGCCGACACTCGGGCCTGACTGGGTCCAGGGTATTCGGAAACTCATCGACAAATTCGACCTCAATCAACAAGAACGAGGCAAGGAGCCTGTGTACGTCCAAGACTTGACTGAATTGAACGAGACGATCCTCCGAACTCAGGAAAGGCGATTTCATTTTGGATACGAACGGATCCAGCTCTGCCTCTTCAACATGCTCGGTATTTTTACCGTAAACCGGCTGCATGCTCTTCTTTCGCTACAATTCAAACATCTACATTTCTCCATACAACACAATCCGGATGGGGGCCCACCCGTCCTTTTGGCGGAGATCAAGTCGGAGCATACGAAAAAATTCCTCGGAACTTCGCAAATGTATGTATCATGCATTAAACCCTGGCAATGAAGACAATGAAGATCCTTATACTAACACTAATTCTTAGTAACAATTTTCCTTTTCCCGAAATCATCAACGACCCGTCTCTAGTCTTCAGCCCTCATACATTCATCTTCGGTATACTTTTTTGGCTTCAAGCCTTCGAAGTCCCTGCGCTTTCCTCCATGGAGCGCCTTCGAAAGCTGTTCGTCGAAGGCGGCCGACAACAGATGGAATTACCCTTGAAACGCAAAGTCGAAAATTATTACGTCTTCTGCAAGACAGACGTGGTCGGTGGACGTCCGGTTCTCCAATGGAACCAGCCGATGAGTGAGAGCGCTATGTCTGGACGTCTGAGAAATCTAGGGGAGATCCACGGCTTCCTTCAGTCAATGTTCGCCCATCGCTTTCGCTATGGAGGGGGCAAAATGTTAAACGAAAGCGACGCGGTCAGCGAAGCACAGCAAAATCTGATTATGAAACACGCTGACACCCGCACTTTCCTAAACCATTATCTTCCACGCCACATCGACACCGATATACAAAGCGTTATGAACGGCCGCGAGTCTAATAAATCTCTGATGCGCGCGATCACCCGGATGAGTAGGTGGATTGACAAAAGACGCCCTCGACATCTTACTTCAGAGCAACGAGCGTCCCTTCGCAATCATCCAGAGTATATCGAGGCCATTCGGCGAATGAGGGAGCAAGCCGAAGCGTGCAAATACGATCCTAGTGCAGCGATGCAATCGCGATCAGAGAAATTGACACGCGAAATTTCCAATACATTCAGTCGGTTGGAAAGAGCACTGAGACGAAAGGTCCGCCATGAGTTCGACCGCAAACAGGCTATTATAGACATTGAGCGACAGCTCTCTGGCGCTGCTGTTGACGACAAGGAGGCGAAGAAGGTACTTCAGGTAGAAGACCAGATGCTACCGGAGCAGATTGATCTTCTTAAGAAATTATTCACATGGCCTACCTCTCAATCCCTGGAGGCGGAGTGGCAAAGAAGGAACGCTGCTGTGGCTACGATCTCCCGATACTGTTCTTTCCTTGAAGGTGGACCATTGCGTGGGCGACGTAAACGGGATGCACCAAGTGACGGGTTCGATGAAGAACAGACCAACGTGTTACCAGAGCCAGCCAAGAAGAGTTGCAGCTCTCCGGAGCCATCGCAGAAGGATATTCTTCTTGTGAAAGCCGAAAACTATATCAAAAAGGCTAAGAAGCCTCGGCGATGTTTTCAATGTTATGGAAACACCGAACTTCCCATTCATCGCCGGACGCAGAAATATAGCGAGTATAAGTCGACTCTACGACACTTTCGAGAGAAGCACTTGCAGGATCGAAGGTGTCATATGTGTGACAAAGATCTGCTACATGAGATGCATCTTCGCAGGCATGCAGAAGAGATTCATCGCCTCAGCACTGAGCGGAATTACTACGCTAAAGAAGATGCAGAATCGGACATTGATACCGATTAATTGGAAGGCTTGCAGGTCCCGTCAAATTGAAGGACTATTATCTGTTTATTTTAGCGCGAGAACAATCAAATTTATATCCTTATAATATCTTCGTGATAATGCTTAGTTTCTAACTTCTTTATCTGGAGATAAGTTCTGTTTGATATATGCTCGTCGTATTGAGAAACTCCTTTTTACGTCCTGCTTACCTTCCTATCTATAACATTCATGGAGATAAACAACGGCCCCTAAAAACGATAGTCTTGCTGTTGGGGCTGGGAATGTTTCCCAAACTGGCTCGAGGGGTCGCAGTTTCAAACCGCCAAATACCCGTGTCCAATCAGCCTTCCGTAGAACCGCAAATTCCCCACTATCGTGTGGCCGAGGGCCTACCGGGTGATCAAGAATACTTTCAAGTTCGCGGTTTAGAAGGTTTAGAACAAGCTCATTCAAAACCTCGGTCTGGTCTTTCCAGCCTTGCTACCTGAGGCTTCACGAATCCTTATCTTCTATAATTCTCGTCCTTGTTCAGTTCCACGTGCCTAATTATTATACACACGGTCATGGAGGTAAAAGAACACACTCATAGAATGATAGAGCTGCTGTTATCCGAGTGTGGCTGAAGATGTTCCCAAAAGGCTGAGAGAGACTATGAGTCAATCGGTCGGTCGATCAATAAATAGATCGATTGGCACGAGGCATCTTGGATCCCAGCCTATCCCCAGGAGCGCAGCACCTCCCCCTAGGAACACACCATCTATTCCCAGGACGCAGCATCCATTCCAGGGAACACAGCGTCTGTTCCCAGGAACGTAGTTAATGTTCTTAGAGATCCTTATCTCCTGGGAACTTATATGCTACAAGCTAAGAACACAAGATCGTAGAAGTAGTTGGGTTTGCTGGCCATGAGCTAGAATGACCAGCTAAGCACGATACTCCAGTTTATAGGGAATGAGGCGAAGTATGATATCATCGAACTTTGTATGGAAACGAACGAATTCAACGCTGTAGTACGCCCAACATGACGGTATCATTATCAGCTCCCTCGCACTTGCATCCTCTGCAGTTGAAGTTCGAGGAGAACATTCTCATCGACTTTTTTCTTTAGAACCGCAATAGCAATTGCTGGTAAATCCGTCAGAATTGTGATGCTCTCATCATTGTTCAGGAATCCTTTGGCGTGGCATGAAATTGCCTTGATTATGGCATCCTGAAGCTCAATCTCGAGAGGTGGAAGAGTGACCCAGATCTCTCGCACAACAAATGGAAGTCTGTTGGCAACTATTGCTTTGTGTTCACTCACGTCAAGTAGGGAATGCATCCTTTGATAGCAAGGATCAACTTGCCACCACATATCTCCAGTGTAAATTAGCCGAAGGGTGCCCAAACTCATGATACCAAATATTTTTCTCATCTTTCGGCCATACTTGATAGCGAAAGTCCTGGGCATCAAGTATAGCCGGATGCACCATTTCGACAGCGAACTTTCAGTCTTAATATTGTTGTACAATATTGCCCATTAGCTGTTGCTTCTGTTTTCAATTCATGTTCTACATCTTCCACTCCATTCAATTCCAGATGAGTGTGTTAGAAGGGGATCAATTAGAGTCTTGTGATTAAAAGTCGAGTTTGGTTCTACGGTCAAAACCTCCTGCAAATCACGCGAATTATGGCTTATCTCACGGTTTACATCTTTGCCAGGAATCAATAAGTACAGTAGGGGTGTGGCTGTGTAGGATAGCGACTCTCGTGGGATATCAAACTCGTGGGCTATTATCTATTAATGGTATAAATTATTACAATTTATGGGGCACTTGTGCGCACAGGACCTATAGCAGGCCATTTACCTTCTTTCCAAATTATGGCTTATCTTAAGGTATACATCTTCGGCAGAAGTTGACAAGTATGGTAGGATGTGGCTGTTCGTATGGCCAAACTATGCACGTTCCTGATCCCTCTTGATTGCGTGACGTCACCACTATGCGAAAGAGGGAAAAAATGTCCAAGAAAGAAGCAAGCATGGATCGACTAATCATTAAATTCTATCAATGAAACCCGTCCTGACGCATGCCCCAAGGCCAGAGTAACTTCCCTGACCTCCGAACAGGTGGGTCGAAACTCAGGAGGAAGCCACAGCATCTTTTGTCCATTGATGCAGATCCACTGACGGTCCTGTATAGATATATCGAGATATTTTCGAAGTGGGGCGTGGATCATACTTCTGGAATGGATATTAAGTGACCCGAGGTTTGTTGTTATGAATGTCCCATCTTGAGAAAATTGCAGCTTGGTGACTACTCCATGAACCATCAGATTCTGCCGTAGAGCGCCTGTTAAGGTACTCCAGAGTCGTACAGACTCGTCACTTGAGCTGGAAGCCAGGAACTGGCCGTCTGGCGAAAATGCCACCGAATGAACCGTACTTAGATGACCTCGGAGTGTCTGCCTCAGAGTTCCCTTCGCAGAATCCCAGAGTCGAACGGTCTTGTCAAAAGAGCCTGATGCCAAAAGCTTACCATTAGGTGAGAATACCACTGATTGAACCGCATCCGAATGACTTGAGAGAGTCTGCTGGATGGAACCCGTAGTTATATCCCAAAGCCGCACTGTCTTGTCGAAAGAGCCTGATGCCAGGTGACGGCCATCTGGTGAGAATGCCACCGATTGAACGGTATCCGAATGACCCTCGAGTGTCTGCCGCAGGGAGCCAGTCATAGTATGCCAAACACGGACTGTCTTGTCACCTGAACCGGACGCCAAGAGCTGGCCGTCAGGTGAAAATGCCAACGAATGAACCCCATCAGTGTGGCCCTCTATTGTCAGCTGGAGGGAGCCGGTGGTTATCTCCCAAAGCCGCACTGTTGTGTCGAAAGAGCCAGATGCCAAGTGCCGACCGTCGGGTGAAAATACTACGTTTTGGACCATATTCGAATGGCCCTCAAAATCCTCTCTATTTTCACCCATGGTGATATCCCAAAGCCGGATTGTTTTATCAAACGAACCAGACGCTAAAATCAGGTTGTTCGGAGAGAATGCCACCGACTGAACCCAATCAAAATGACCCCCGAGAGTCTGCTGTAGGGCGCCGGTGGCGGTCCCCCAGACCCGGACTGTCTTATCGCCGGAACCGGAAACTAGGAGTTGGCCGTCAGGCGAGAATGCCACCGATTGAACTACGTGCGCATGGCCCTCGAGACACCGTATTAGGGCGCCTGTCGCGGTATCCCAGAGTCGAACTGTCTTATCAAAAGAGCCAGACGCCAAGAGCTGGCCATTATGCGAGAACGCCACCGACCAAACATCACTTGAATGGCCCTCGAGGGTCTGCAGCAGGGCGCCCGTTGCGGTATTCCAGAGATGCAGAGTCCCATCACGCGAGCCTGATGCCAGGATTTGACTGTCGTGTGAGAATGCTATTGATAGAACCCAATTGGAATGGCCCTCAAGAGTCTGCTTGAGCTCACCCGTCGCGGTATCCCAAAGTCGAACTGTTTTATCAAAAGAGCCAGACCCTAAGAGCTGGCCATTATGCGAGAACGCCACCGACCAAACCTCACTTGAATGGCCCCCGAGAGTCTGCTGCAAGGCGCCCGTTGCGAGCTCCCAGATCCGAATTGTCTTATCACCCGAGCCGGACACTAAGAGTTGGCCATCAGGCGAGAATGCCACCGATTGAACGGCATCCGAGTGGCCCTCGAGAGTCTGCCGCAGAGCGCCAGTCAGGGCATGCCAAACACAGACTGTCTTGTCACTTGACCCGGACGCCAAGAGCTGGCCATCGGGCGAGAATGCCACTGAATGAATCACATCCGAATGGCCCTCGAGAGTCTGGAGTTCTGAGCCCCAGCTCTCCTTAATCCTTGGCAACTTGCATAACCAGTCAGGGAGGTTTATTTTCGACTCCCTGTGAACTATCGACATTCTTGGCGCAAAAACAAGCCCTGAGCTGTATATTTGGAGTGGAACTTGATCAGCGATTTGCCAATTTTTCAAGACGAACCGCTTCGCATCATGGAGAAATCTCGATACTTGGTCGTTCATTTCCCGCTTAGCCAGTCAGCCTACGTCATCGCGTGCGTCGTTCTGAGGAACTCACATTCATGGCCGACAAGAGGGAGTTGAGAGTACCAACAACCTCAGATGCGAGACCCAAGACACTCATTGCTTCCATCCAGTGTAAGAAGTGCCGCTGGAGAAATGAAAAGGCATTATTCATCTCGGTGATAGGATCTGCAGTTTGCAAAAGATGATGTGCCCAGTAACGACAGGAGTATTGTAATTCTGATGGCAGATGATGGTGTATAGAGTGGGCATCGATATCTGCTCGATGTTTCCCATAGCTAACCAGATTGCAGATGTCCTTTTTTAGGTGACTGCGCATGGTGGTAAAACAGTAAGCGGCGATATCTTCGTTTGTCTTTTGCTCATCCACGCGAAACTTACTCTTGGAGTTAACCAAGAAGTCTCGAAACGATAAATGTAGAATCCTAACTGGCAGGTCTCCGTCACTGGGTATGCTTAGAACGGACCGAAAGAAGTCCAAGTGATGACTGATAGCTCGTGCTCGAATACCGAGAAGCCGGGAGAGCGTATTGACAGAAAGCGGAGTAGCGAGAAGGACAATGGCACCGACTACCTTCTGAAATTGTTTCAGCAATAATTCTGAATCATCATCTTCTTGATCATCAAGGAGCTGTGTGAGAATTGGCATGTATATTTTTTCCATTTTTGACGCGTATTTTGCTTGGTTCTGTAGAAGTTCTTGAAGGCGTACAGCTGGCTCCCACTTCAAATCTTCAATGAATCGACACGCAGTGGCTGCGGAAATGAATAATGGGCTTGAAATTTTCAGTAAGCTTTCGAAATTGCCATCGCTGGGCCAGCCCTGGGGCACATCTCTCGTAAGTCTGATATTTGCGAGCCGTTCTTCCAGGAACATAGATATGTCTTTCTCCGCAACTGCTACAGGAATTTCATGGAGAGCAAGACCCTGATAGTCACGATTCTCTATCCTTGAGAATCCTAAACGAATGGGTACTTCAGGCCTGCTTGTCAAGAGAATTCGTAAATACAACGCAGTTGGCTTTTGTAGCTGTGGTAACAACTGAAGTATAACTTGTATGTCATTGTCGTTTTCACATTCATCCAATGCGTCGATCACTATCGCTAAGGTCGGAATTTTCTGATCGAACGGCTTCAAGTCCAGTAGTGGTTGAAGAAGTACTTTGTCAAATTGCTCCTTTAGCGACTTTCCGGCGATTTCAGGGTTGTTTTGGATTGCAGCCTGTACACCAGGTAACAGTTGAGGAATTCTGAGGACAAGTTGTTTCGTGATTGTCGGAATAAGTCTCATAGGGTTTCCTCGGTCTCCTTCTCCCCTCTTGAAAAAAAAGCTTGCACCCAATATCCTGTCTCGTTGAAAGTGTCTCGATATAGTTCTGGAGATTGTTGATTTTCCAGTCCCAGCCATGCCATTTAACCAGAAGATGCATCTGCCCTCCGGCGACATCGCCCATTCCGCAATTTGCCGCAAAATCTCTGTTCTGGTGCCTGGTAAACATTCCTCTTCATGTTGATCGGCATACGAATCGAACTCAGCCCCACGCGCAACTGGCAGCTTTGCTAGGTGCAGGTTCTGGTCCATAAGCTCGGTGGTTTGAGCCATGCACATTGTGAAGGTACTAAGATTTGTTAGCCTACCGCACGCGGGAGCAATAATTGAAAAGCTTACGTCTGATCAGCCTGCAGGGATAGGGTGAATAGCCCTTTGAACCTCTCGAGATCTGTCACCACTCTTTCCACCTCAGTGCGTTTGATAGGCCACTCTAGTGCTCGGCGTCCAAGTCTTCTCATCAATTTTCTCCCTTTTCCTGGTTCAATTTTGTCTTCTAAGTCCTTAAGGGCTTCAAGGCATCTGTTGATTCCGTCGACCAATGTTCGGGAGGTGGATAGCTTGAATCCGTTGGAACCATGAAGTAGATCTTCGAGCTTCTCAAGGACGCATTTGAGACCAATGACCTCATGCTGAAGGCGAATAATGTCCTCCCTCGCATCCTTCACGCCTTTAATATAACCTCCACAAGTTGCCACAATACTACCCGCCAGTTGGATAACGGCAATAACACTGGCTGCAGACGACAGTCCGTCCATTCCATAGAGTACAAGAAATTGTTCTGGAATCTCTCTTAGATGTGCTGGCCTGCACGAGTGGTGGGTGTTGCGTTGATTCGAAGTCCTCTCAAAGGGTTAGACAACGAGGGGCAGACGCCTCAAGCGGGGTTGTGATCCTTAGTGGTGCCTAATCCAGCGGCGCTAAGAAGACCATACATTCATTTCCTAGCTCAGCCACTTAGTCCGCCGCTTTCCCTAGCTTTCAACCCGATGCGGGCGGGCCCAGGGAGGAATTGCTTACCGCCTTTCGCGTATTCCAATAAACTTTCGAGGAGAGTCATAGTCCCTTCCTGTTCCATTATTGGCACAATTAGGCATTTGTAGCATGTACGGAGTACACTCTTTCGTTTTCCCGTCAAGGGCACTGTGCGTAATATAACCAGCGTTTGTTCCCAGGTAGCTGTTCGAAATTGCTTTCTTTGGGGTCGCTGTTTTGAACTGCTAGAAGTTAGTCATGAGACCAGTACCGCTCTAGAGGCAACCAACTGTAACGGAATGCCAAACTAGGCTTCCTTTTGGCGGTTTGAGTCCAGTTCAAGCAACTAGTAAATTGTAGGGATTTTACTGCGTACAATGTACAATCGACGAATCGTGGCTCGAAAGGTAGTCCCAGAGTCGCGATTCTGAACCGCCAACAAGTGTCCGGCCAATGAGCGCACAGTACCCGGTCCGAATCACCAAATTCAATTGGTCGTTCCAAACCGAGATAAAGTACTTTACCTTTCATGTAGGATCCAGCCATCCGAGAGGTGCTAATCTTTACAACTATTCGGTCTTGTAACATTTGAATCTTGTTTCCGATTCCACCCACCCACCCACACCTACAGTATCTTCAGGAGCAGCCTGGGGCTCCAGTACAGCCTTACACAAGGGTGATGCACCCTAACGCCAACAAATTACACGCATCCTTTGTAAGCATGATGGCTTCAGGAACCAATCAAAATTTGCAAAGTATCTAATCCTGGAGGCTTTATGATTGGTAGTAGTAGTACTAGTAGTAGTTGATTCCAGGAGCTCAGACGTGTCGGGGAGCCCATGGCGGCGTTCCTGGGGGCAGTTCTTGTATTCCTGGAAACGAACCAACAACCACTGTCCAGGATCCCTGATTTCATGCCCCACTTTATTCGTTGCCAAGCAAAGTAGAAGGCTTGAGGGGTCACGGTTTCAAACCACCAAAGGCCCATGTACGTTTCCCGCTGGTTATCATGTTTGTCCGGGAGCACGGACAGGAAACGGTGGCAATGCATGCCGGAGTACAGAGAGAGAGAGAGAGAGAGAGAGAGAGAGAGAGAGAGTGTGTGTGTGTGTGTGTGTGATATCATTTACCCTGACCCCTCGCGAACGATATGCAGGATACAACTACTTTCTAAATACATCTTGATTGATCCCTGAGGTTGATCCAAACTGCCTGAACGGTGAACTTTGAGCCTCACCTGGTAAAGCCTATCGTGGCCTTGTTGCCATTTGTGGTGTTAGGCTGCCCTTATGGCGCGGCTATAGTGGAATTGCGGATGAGACGGACGGCAAGCGTCCGATTTTGGTTGCATTTCTATTAAGAATTGCGACAACGCGGGCAAAGCTGAAGCTAAAAATCTGGATAGTGACCGTGTTGTAGACGCGGATTTGTTTCGAATTCGTTTAGTCGCACGTTGCTTTGGCTTATCCTCGAGATGGAACGGTGACGGCTTATTGTGAAAACGGCGGTGAAGATCTTCGATTGTGAGTACGGATTTTGCGGGTTTTGCGGGAGTAGGCTTTTTGGGTTGAAGAAATCAATCCTGGCGTGGATGCGACAGATTGCTGGAGGACAGAGGCATAGGTCGTTTGTTGATTTTGGGGCGAGGTGGCGGGCGGGTTCGGTTGAGGACGAGGTTGCGGTGAGTAGGTTGGTGGGGCTATTTGTGGTTCTCGGTCGGTTGTGGCGGACGGCGATTGTGTGAAGGAGTCGAGGTTAGTGTTCGAAGAATCCTCTCCTATAGCGGGTACTGCTGGTGTTGATTGGGTTGGTGTCTGCGTGCTAGCATCGGTGGTTGTTTTCTTGAGTGGTTCACATTCCATAGGATGGTGGCTGCTTGGAGTTGACTGTCTAGCTAGAGGGGAAGCGTTGGTTGAGATGTCGAGACTGGTGGTAGGCTCGAGATGTTGCTTTATCTCGCTGTAAATGACCTCCCATATGCAATTGTCCACATGTAGTTGTTGAGTCTCTCGGAAAGGTGCACTTTGGAAGCTGTCCAGGCGTTTGAAAGATTGACAAGCAAAGCAGCAGGCCAGACCACCGAATCTCGGGTATGGTTTGTAGTGAAAGCCGTTTTGGGCCATTTGAAGCGGAGTCACGCCATTAAGCACTTGTCCCTGGAAAGACAGAGCTCTGGCAGCGATGGTGGAATAGGAGGTCGAGATAAAGAATTTCTCCTGGACGGTACGTTGTGGGGTAGGTTGTTCGGGCGGGGTGGGGGGAGTGGCGGGTTTGGAGATAGAGGACGGTCGGCGGAGGGGTGGGAAAGGCTTCCTGCCTGCCCCGGGGCCTGGAAGCTGAGAATTCATCCCAGTGAAGGTCCCACGTTATCGTGCGTGCTCAGTCGGCTCTCATCGAGGTACAGGGTCCTTTGCCGTCGCGTTGGATCCGGATACAGTACAGGGCTCGAGTTGCCAGGTACAGGGCCGCCCCTTGGTACAGAGGAGTCGCCGGAGTACTGTAACGCAGCGGGCGGGGGATGTCTTGAAAGATGGAAATCTGGCCCACCTTAGGATGCAATGGATCCAGAGCGGTGTGTTTTAAACCTAGTACTTAGTATTTTGTCTTCAAACACATTTCTTGCATGAGAGTTGAGCTTCGAACATAGATACATATTCCCACGGCTACTTTCTAAGCTTGGACTGCCGCCTCGCGAAACGAATAAATCCCTGCGATGGCTATATGATCAATCTCAAATCCCAACTTGTAGACAACAGCACCTGGTCCTATCTCTGAGGCGTATCTCTTCAATTGCTTCTTATTTTTTGAAGCGATGAATGGGTTTGATTTGAAACCGAAGTAGTTTTTGAATTCGATCCAGTGAAAAAGGTGCCCATCGATCAATATAGGCTCAAGAAATCGAATATCGGGAGTCGAGTGGAGTTGACCCTTTCTTTGTTCCTTCTCCGTCAGAATTTGATAACCAAAATTTCGCACTTGGTTGACAAAAGCGACTTCTTGAAAATTTGCACGCTCCATCTTTTGTTGCATTATTTCTTTCGCCTCTAATCGTCCTCCAGGAGCACAACGGTGACGTACCATAACGCCAATAAATTACATGGATCTTTTGTAGACATGGTGGCTTCAGAAACAAATCAAAATTTGCAAAGCATCTGATCCCAGGGCTTTGAGGTTGGGCTCCAGGAGCTTAGATGAGTCGGGGAGCTCATGGCACCGTTCCTGGGAACAGTTCTTGTATTCATGGAGACGAACCCACCTGTATCCAGGACTTTGATTTCATGTGCCATTTGATTCGTTGCGAAGCAAAGTAGAAGGCTTGATGGGTCACGTTTTCAAATCACCAAATGCCCAGTATCGCAGCGGACTCTCGTGGGTTAGCAATTGGTTAGTAGGCTGGCTTGAAGGTGCTTCTCCAAGTGTTCAACATACTATCTTCGGCAGTTGATGGTTTAGATCGGGAAGGGATGGCTATTGTCAGAACCGTTTAGGGTAATCACAACGGAATCTCGTGGGAGGCAGGAGTCTTTTAGTGACGTTAGCCTTCGTTTCTAGCATTCATGAGGCTCAGGGGTAATTGAGGCTTCCCGGAGCAAAATATCTGCTTTCGGGGGTTTGGGGTTGAGTTCCACGAGCTCAGACGTATCGGGGGCGCACGGCAGTGTTCCTGAGGGCGATTCCTGTGTTCCTAGAGACGAACCAGCACCACAATTCCAAATCGCCAAACGCTTGCGTTTAATCGGCCTAGACATAACTCCTTTCGCAGGAGGATTCCAAGACATTCCATCAAGATGTTCTAGAGGACTTAATCAAGGAACGGTACCAATACTTCTAGGGGCCAGGCCCGATTCTTCTTCTTCTTCTTCTTCTCCTCCTCCTCCTTCTCCTCCAGGTAATCGTAAACTGCATGTGGCCTAGTACAATTGAATCAATTCTGGTATAGCCCTTCACAACAATTACAGCCAGGCCCAGGTGCATGTGTGCATAAGTAAATAAAATATATGGTATTAGAGCAACGAGATTGATAGGAGAAACAGGACAGCAAGTAAGGCACACAAGAAGCTGCAAAAAGACGCGGAAACAGAGCGTCAGCCAAAAATACAAGGTCAAGGCAAAGGAGACCCAAAATAATAAGAAGAATCAAGCTACACCCAGTCACAGACCAAGAAAGGCACACCCAGCATCACTATGTATGTCATGATTGAATTGTGAAGCGAACGACAAGATAGTTCCCTGTTCCAAACCTTATAATTAATGGCTGTCTCCGTCTTTCTTCTTGCCTTTTGCCTGGCTCGTTGATCCGGCATCGGGGGCAGCGCTATTGAAAAAAGATTGGATGCTTTCATCCGCCATTTTCCCCAATGCTTGAAGTGAGTTATCACCTGCCTTGATGCGTTTGGCGGATATGAGGTCGTCGAGAGTAGTGACAATGGCTTGTCGGCTATTATCACCTGTGGTGACATCCTCAAAGTAGTGGGTTCGTAGTCGGTTTGCTTCTTCTTCTTCGATCCGCTTGCAAAAATTGAGCAGCGTCTCTGTGCCGCTCATTTCTTCTCTGAAACTTTGCTCCTGGGATTCCTGCTCGTTGTTCGAGTAAGGCAGGTAGCGCTGTTGTCCTTGAACAGTTCGATCGACTCCGTATAGATGCTGCAACAGGCGTAACTTCCAGCTCGTGATTTCCTTGAAAGTAGAATTGAGTCCCTCTGCATTGATCAACCATGAATCATTATGGCTGCGGTAGGATGGTGCTCTATCAAAGAGTCCCGAAGAATTGGCCACTTCACCCACTAAAGTTATCCGGGACTGGTCAACCAGAGAGAGAAATTGTTCGCAGATTTCGAGGCTCTTCTTTGTGCTACTCTTCTCGTCCTCCATTAATTGGAGTTCAACTGTGTCGAGACCAGCTAGCATGGGGCCTTGAGCGCAGGCGATTTGTAGCTTCTCTTGAATATCTTGCAAGTGATTTTCCAGGTCACATTTCGTATTTTCGATCAAATTTTTATATTCCTCCAAAACGGCTCTTGTAGTCTTTGTGGTGCGTCTGTTGAAAAGATGTTAGACTGGCGAAGAGAAAGACGACAATAACTTACAAATTTGCATATGCGAGGGCAATAGATATAGTTGACTTGTAACTAGACAACATGTCCTTGAAATTGGTGATGTCACCACCCATGTATCTCAACCTTAGCCAGTCTCTTTTGCTGTTCTGCTCCAGGGTGGAGTGCGACGTGCATTTCATGATCAAAGCATTGAATTCACCACAGGCTTTATTGCATCGCTTAAGGGGCTGCTCAAGCACTGTGAGATCGACTTCAAAATCGCAAATTGATTCGCCTAGTGCTTGAAGAACACCCTGGAGAGCCTCTAGCTCCTGACGAAGTTCACGAATCACTCTGTCTCTGGATTGGAGGCTCTGAACAGTTTGATAGAGAGTAATAGAAGATTGAAGGGCCAGAGTCACTAGGGATGTGATAGCAGTTAGTGTACCGACCACTTCCGCCATTGCAAAACATAAAATTGTGCAATTCTCGGTTTTGAGGCGTGAAAGGAGTTATTAAAAGTTTGTGTTGGTTCTCTAAGACTCGAGAAAACCGTCGCGGATTTAAAAGGAAGCGTCAGAGCACTGGTGGGGGCTTCCGAAACACTTACCGCCCAAAGATAGCGCGCGGCTAGCATCTCACTCTCACTGAAATTCCTGAATTAGCTATCACATGACTCGCTTCGACTAATGCCTCAACTCACCCAGCGCTTGGAGTTTTTTCCTTGGGCCAAGTGGACTGGAACAGCATTTTTGACGCTGTGGCGCGCACCCTTTTTGTTTTGAAGCTCGACCTTGTCAGTAAAACGCATCTCTTGCACCAAAATTGGAGCTTTAGAAATGGAGGAAGAGCGCTTACGTCAACCTAATTTCCCACAATCCCCCCTTCCCCAAAGACTTGGCTCTAAAGTGCAGTTTAAGATTGTTTTTTGAGACTTGTTTGGAAGCATGAGCACGAAGAGTCAAGAAAAGAGTGATTCTATTCCCTTAAGTAATATAATGCTTTTATGAGGAAGTCGTGGTTCGCTAAGTGGCTGTCCGAAATAGCTTTCTCTGGGTCGCTGTTTCGAACCGCTAGAATTTGATCATGAGACTGGGCAACTAATTGTCACAGTCCCAGAGGCGCAATTCTGAACCGCCAACAAGTGTCCGGCCAATGTGCACACAGTACCCAGCCTGAACCACCCAATTTAATTGGTCGTTCCAAACTGTTATGAAATACTTTACACTTAATGAAGCTATCCACATTGGTTTCAACTCCATCCAGCGATCCGAGAGGCTCTAATCTTTTCATAACCATTCGGTCTTGTAACATTTGAATGTTTTGTCCACCCTTCGACTAGGAGTCAACCTACCCACCGAGCAGCCCTACATAATGGTGATGCACCGTAAACCCAACAAGTTACACGTATCCTTTGTAGACATGGTGGCTTCAGGAACCAATCAAAGTTTGCAAAGTATCAGATCCCGGGGGCTTTGTGATCGGGTTCCAGGAGCTCAGACGTGTCGGGGAGCGCATGGCAGCGTTCCTAGGGACAGCTCTTGTATTCCTGGAGACGGACCAGCCAGTCTCCAGGGTCTCTGATCTCATGTCCCACTTTATTCTTTGTCAAGCAAAGGAGAAGGCTTGAGGGGCATGGTTTCCATGGAATCTGTGGCCCAGCTAAGGATGCACTGGATCCAGAGTGGTATGTTCTAAGCCTAGTACCTAGTACCTAGTCCCTTGTTTTCAAAACTCATTTCTTGCATGGAATTTAAGCCTCGAAGATAGATACATATTTGAACAGCTACTTTCTAGGCTTGGTCTGCTGCTCTAGGAAATGCAGAACCTCCGCCTCACGAAACGAATGAATCCCTGCGATGACTATGTGATCAATCTCAAATCCCAGCTTGTAGACAACAGCACCAGATCCTATCTCTGAGGCATATCTCTTCAATTGCTTCTTATTCTTTGAAGCGATAAATGGGTTTGATTTGAAACCAAAGTAGTTTTTGAATTCGATCCAGTGACAAAGGTGCCCATCAATCAATATGGGCTCAAGAAATCGAATATCGGGAGTCGAGCGTAGTTGACCATTTCTTTGTTCCTTCTCCGTAAGAAATTGATAACCAAAATGTCGCACTTGGTTAACAAAAGCGATTTCTTGAATATTTGCACGCTCCATCTTTTGTTGCATTATTTCTTTCGCCTCCAATCGTCCTTCAGGAGTGTCATCAGGTGGGAGCAGACGGAGAGCAGCTTCAATGAGCGCTGAGATAATCATGCGGTCTAGCTGTGTATCGATATAGCTCAACAGCACGTTGACGTCCGGCTTCATGAAACGTAGGCGACATGCCATTTTGAAGACAGGAGTGACCATATTCCGAGGAACTCCTGTATATGCAGGGGTCGAGGAATCATTTCTGGTTGTGACTCTCATCGTTGATGCTCCATGGCTTCCCACTCTGCGGTTGTTCATGGAGACAGATGGATGATTGTTGTAAACTCCATCGCTGTTGGCCTGGTCAAGGTGGTTCTTTGAGCTTTTGATATGCTTCCTTTTTGAATCGACAGACTTAAAAAACCTGTTGCAGGTCTCACACCAATGCTTTGGGGACTGGAGGTGCTGTTCCAAAGCACGTTGAGTGGGAAATGACCGATCACAAGGAACGCAGATAACCATTTTGGGTCTGGGAAAACTAGGTATCTCGAATAGAGTCCAGGGTCTGAGCCTATAAAGCTTTTGGACAGTGCGTGCGACTGTGAGACAATGCAGCCCTCATGATTGTCCCTCTGGGATGTCAAAGGTACGGATAAGTCTGGGAAATGGGTATCAAATCCACAAAAACGCTCGTTCCGTGCCCATCGCCTTCGAAGTTGAAGGAATTTCCACCTCCAAGGGAGGGGAAACAACAATGTTGCTACTCATGCATGCAAGTGTAAGTGTGTTATGCGATGTCTTTTGGAGTATGTGGCTTTCGTGTACGCGAGTCATGACTTGCATGAGTCGAGAAGACATGCAACACGTGTTCTTTGTGGTATGGTGGCATCATTGGGGCTGCTGAAGATGTTATCAGAGAAGGTGCTGAGCTTTCGTTTTTACCAAGCCGCTCTTATCAATTGGTATGTACCTATTGTACTTTACGAAAGAGCGGGCTCCTCGAGTGCCTGGAATAGGGGAGCCATTATCGAAGTTCCAACGCTACTGCTCAAAAGATGACACGGAATATGAGCCAAATACCTGGCTAGCCAAGAGCGCGTCCTTTTTGGAAGTTGGCTCCGCGGGGATCTTTTGTTAATCCCAGCTAGTCTCGCCGTTGGGCATCACTGCATACTAGTCAGTCAGAGTATGTTAGAAGCGCTGATGAAAGCTTTCAAGCCACCCAAACTGTAGTTTCCTGCTAGGAGATAGCAGGTAAAGGCAAACAGATGCCCAATTTCATCGAGACGCTTATTATCGGCTTACTTTACATTCCACTTTGACTGCTTTTTGTAAATCTTAGGTTGGTCTAACCGACCTTCCAACCCAGCAGCTTTGTCTTCTCCCAATCAACCATTTAGGACGCGTTTAGGTCCTAGACCGAATGGGGACGTGCCCGACTCGCGCATCATCCCCGTGGCTCGTCCCGGGATACGCGCTATTCGGAGTAGGGATGCTGGTGCCGTCCGAGAGGGAAGATCATCGCCCACCCTGCGATGGTTTGGAGATCAGGGAAAATCGTGGCCGAGCTTGGGCCTACAGGAGGAGGGGAAAATGTAGACACCCCAGCATGCGCAAGCACATATCTGGAGTAAGGCAGCTGCGTGGGATGTCTTCAACGAATTGAATTCTGCGGCCCATCATACAATAGGATGCACTGAATCCAAATCAGACTATTCTGAACCTCACTATGTATTATCTTGTCAGTACAGTCAAACGCATCTCTTGCACCAAAGTTGAGCATTGAGCATGGATATCCGAGAACTTACATCAACCCATCCCGCTATCCTTCCGGCCCTGATAACTCGTTCTACAGTGCTGTTTCGCAAAGGAGTCCATTGTGTGAATCTCATTTGAATGCATGATGGTGAAGAATATTCTGTCCCTTTAAGTATTAAGTCGGTGAAGTAGCTTCGCTAGCTGGCTGTTCGAAATGGCTTTATTCGGAGCCGCTGTTATAAACCGCTGAATGTGCGCTCCATTGATGACTCACGGAGTAAAGTGGTAGAAATACACCTGCTGATTGCATCCTATGGTTGATCCGACTTCACAGCTCTGTTCCATATAGCTAATTGTGAAAACCCAGGAATGCTACGTCCGTCTTTGGGGAAGTACAATTTTGCACCTTGGACAACGGAAACTCCTAAGGAGGTCGTATGGTTTGGTCCGAACTGGAATCGCGGCTCGGCAGGTTCTTACAGAGTCGCGATTTTGAACCGCCAACTGGCTGTCTGACCAATAGATACACAGTATTCGCCTCCAACCGTCACATTCAATTGGTGGTTCCGTACCGCAAGTAATGCATTGTCTCATGTGCTCCTCGCTATACAAGTTTAAAGTCCTCTCTTGGCGGTGCATACAAAGTTAAGGCATATTCCCAGGAAAGATTCCGCCAGTGGGAATCATCGGTGTCTTGATACCGATCTCTCCTCCAGTCTATTTCCGGCATGAAAGACCCTAGTTTCTGAATGACAAACTTGTCTTGCTTTCCTCATTCTCAATGGAACACCACGGGCTCACAAGGTAGACACTGCTTCTCATGAACAAATGGGGCAAAGGGTAGGTTTTTCGGCCGTGGAAAATCGGGCTTAATATTATAGGAGAACCGAACATGGAACGATATTACAGGATTGATTGATTCGTATTCTAGGGCAGACAATTTCAAAGCGATTGACCAAGCAAAATTAAATTCAATTGCGCTGTGCTAATCCAACTTTCAAAGCCAAATCTTTCTATGGGGATCAAATATCATTCTGAGAAAAAAGGCGCAATTTTCATCAACCTGTCCACTGACCTGTTAATCTACGGTCACAGACATTGAATTTGGAATGCCAATTAGTTTTCGAACACCGGCGATTGTCAGGCTTGTTGGCAACTGATTGTGTGTCAGGAAATAGCTGGCGGCATATTCCAATTTGCTGCAGAGACCGATAATGTCAGGACGGGTTGTCGAGACATGGAACACCAAGGCCTCCATCTGCATCTCATTGAACTGGCCACTCTCTCTGTGTTATATTAGCCAGGGAAGTTTCAAACTTGATGGAAGCGCGTACATAGTCCTTCCACAGTCTTGGTCAACAAGCAACGTCATACCGAGTCCTTGGGACACCGACCATTTTTTGCCAACCTGCTTGTATCGAAAGATAGCATCGCGAACAAGTGACTTTCTGGGAACTGGAAGGCGTCGATTACCATCGTTTCTGATGGCTCGCTCGATGCAGTTTAAAACATGGGTAGTGAACTTTTTCGGTCCGAGGTTGAGACGCCTATTCTTTTCCTCTTTGCAGATAGTCTCATAGAGCATGTTGACTTGGACCTTTGCGAGTCGAATCCTCATATAATTTTCTGCGTTAGGGTTGCCCTTCTCCTTTATATGTCTACAGATTCCGGCGATCATTTGTTTCGTAGACGACCCTGGCGAGAAATCAAAGTCCACGAAACTCCACAATCGTTCAACTTGCCAGTGATTGACTTGACTTTCCAAGTGGGCCAAGTCTTGGGGGAAAAGACGATCTCCTAATTCCACGACCTGACGAAGTTTCGTTGGACTCAAGTCCGGAAACAATATTGCCATGCTTTGAGCATGGTCAATAGGCAAAATTCCAGGGGCCTGCGAATATTGCAAGGCTTCAAGGGAAAAAGAGGGACCAGCGCATTGATTGTCCTCGGCAGGGTCATTAACCATATATGTAGTTGAGTAATGCTCAGCTTGGAAGTTGAGGACCTCGGGCTCTGCCAGTGGTGGTCCCATGTTCTTTCCATCCATACTTTCGGCCGTATTATGTAGCGTAGGACTGTCCAAGCGGGGTGCTGGTTGCGACGTATACTGCAAATTCGACTGAGTCGGGTACGAACATGCGGGTTCTGGCACACCAAACAACTGGAAAGGATCGACATTTGGGGTGGATATATCAGGGCTCAACGGGTCGATTCCTACGTCTGGACTAGGTGCAGCAGACTGGGGAGTTGGGTATGAGAAAGCTTCCACAGGTTGTGGCTTCGGCAGATTGATCTCTACGTTCGCAGGTACGGCCGGAGGGCTGAGATCATAGGTCAACTCACCTAAGGGAATAGCGTCCGTAAAATCTAAAGACAAGTGGTCAGTAGATGACATTTTAAGTCAAAGTTGATGTTGGAATGGAATAAGCTAGACACCGTCATTTGCTCCAATCATTGGCGATTTCAATGAGTCGTGATTTGCAGGTGTGTCAACACTTGACATTTTTGGCATCAAAGATGTTATTCCCACTTTGGCGACCACCTCGTGTCTCTCGCCTTCCGGCAGAGATTGAAGGGCCAAGAGGCTATACCGAATCCAAGTGGGGAACTGACGATCATCAGCAATTTATTAATCGTATCAGAGTTTAGGTATTGTACCTCTTCAGACCTTGCAAGTTGCTGATAGCTCGACAAATCTTGATTTAGGGATGAGCCTTGTGGATCTTCCAATGGCTCGGGAGGTCCAAGCCCCCATAGCTGTGAGAAGACCTCTTCTTGGGACATGGTGTATTAGCACTGATTCATGAGAACTGGCCAGAGGGGAAAAAGAGCGTAGAATGTGAAGAGGAGAGAACAGAAATGACCGGACGCCCAGGTGCTGCGCACCTGAGCAGGGAAAGCCAAAGGTGGGCGGCAAGTTGAGGGACAAAAAAGACAGAAGAGGGGGGTGGGGGAAGCGACGAATTTATGGGGCATGGCTCGTGCCCAGAGAAAGGGGGCCCAGGGGAAATGCTGGGTCGAAGGTTCTAGTCCCTGAGTGACCATTCCGAATCCTGGTGATCATAAATTCCGCGATTTTGAACCGCGAAGTTGACAGCCAATAGGATTTTCCAACGTAACTCGGTCCCACGACATGTTGTCATTATATTGGTCTCAAAGAAATATTGTTTCCTTGGAACTTTCAGCACTGTCATAATAGCG
Organism: Penicillium sp. F50; assembly: GCA_037356195.1. Taxonomy (NCBI): domain Eukaryota; kingdom Fungi; phylum Ascomycota; class Eurotiomycetes; order Eurotiales; family Aspergillaceae; genus Penicillium; species Penicillium sp. F50. The sequence continues at coordinate 792,794 of JAYXSA010000068.1, forward strand.
ATCTCTGATCGCAAAAACGCGTTGAAAGAAAGAGGGAAATAAAGGGATGATCTACGTCATTGTGGAGACAAATAATCCCAGGCGATCACAGATCCACACGACCCATATGCCATTTTTAGCTCGGCCGCAGCGCCTATAAAGCCAGCACGAAGCCCTCCGGGTTAAAATATTTGTTAGTCAATTTTACTCATCTTGCAATGAATATGCATGCACCAGTGGCGCGCCAATCATTTGATCGGGTAGATAGCCTTTTGAAAACAACGCAATCCAGAAGGGACTGTCAAAAAATTATAAGGAGAAGAGACACCCTGTTTAAAAAGGTTTTCGAGTACTCTCAAGAGTGTGAAGCAGATGTCTATCTAGTCCTACGCTTGAGAAAAAATGGCTTGGTATACACGCTCGCGTCAAACACCCCAAACTGGCCCCCTTCGGCCGAAAACTTGGTATGCTTTAATGCGATCCCAAATGACTTATGCCCGTCTTTCATCGTCCTATCTCATTTTCTGACCACGGTAGAGCACAACATACCCTAAGCCCATAAATATTACGATGAAAGAACTACTGATGAAGTATGGAGGTGGACTTCGAAGGGGAAAGACCTCAACGGAGCTCGTATCGATCAATCCGATCTTGTGACATGCGTAGGATTGCTTAGGTTCTAGAAGACAAAGGAAGAAGGTCTCCGAGCGTCGTTTTCAAGGCTCATATCCAGAGTAGTATCTATTGTAAAGAGCACTGAAAAATAGTACAAGTATTGATGTGGAAAAGTTACTAGTTCGCATATATCAAATATCAGTTTTTCATTCCGTTCATGTATATGATATACTCTAGATCCCAGGGCCCGTTGGGTGGTTTCAGGTATGGATATAGCCCCTAGACCTCACGAAGGCGTTCCCAGGGGTATTTTATGAAATTACAAGACGTACAAAGACTACAGTAGTTATCCTGGATACCTACTGACAAGGCCAAGGCGCCCGCAAAAACGGGGATTGTTCCGTAAGAGAGCTCCGTGTGGAAGAAGACTCTGTGTGGAAGCGGGCTCCGTGTGGAAGAGGGCTCCGTGTGGAAGAGGAATCCGTGTGGAAAAGGAATCCGTGTGGAAGAGGGCTCATACGGAAAAAGGGGTCCAGCAAGACTGAGACGGCCAGCAAGAGCCACAGTACTCAAATACACATAGCGAAGACGAGTGATTTTTGGTATATAGAAAGGCCTGCCGGGTACGTAGAACGAGAATGATCTACAAGGCTATGTATAGGGATGTACTGTAACTTACTAGAGCGGACGGAGAAGCCATTCTGGGTAAGAACGGCCTTTTTCCTGGAGGGCGGGGACCACCTGCGAGGACTCCACCGGACTGACAACTCCGGCCAGAGCGAAGACTCCAGGACACCGGCCGGACTGATGACTCTAACCGGACTGACGACTCTAGCCTGACTGACGACTCCAGCCAGAGCGAGGACTCCAGCCAGAGCGAGGACTCCAGCCAGAGTGAGGACTCTAGCGGGAGACAGGGGACCCCTGCCTGCGACACCGTTTTGGAGTCCAGCACAAGTGCTGTGCATCCACACTACGGGGATGACGCATTGTTTGTGCCTGCACCACTATGACTGAGGTAAACTGGCGAGCGGTCGACCCGCCTGAGTGTTCTGCGACACCATTTTGACTCGCAGCCCACTCGCCATTGTGTTTTATGTTCGGCCCAGAAAGGCCGTAGTAACGAGTCAGTGACATTCTTTGGATCGCCTAGTTTACTAGTCCAAATCCAAGTCACAGTCTCGTGCTTGCCAGGTCTCACCGGGATTGAGTGCATAGTCTTGAATAATAACTGATTGAATGCCTAGTCTTGAAGGATAACTGCTTGAATGATCCTATGTCAGGAGCCGTCGCTTTCAGTTACAGTATGCACCAAAAATAGCCAGCGGTTACCGTCCCACGATAAGTGACTTGCAGCCGAGGATACGGATGTAGTTCTTTTGAATATTGAGCCACGTCTTGGGTGCTACGTGGATGTGTGACAGATTTCTCGGGAGGCAGGACTATCTGAGAGGCCTCTTTTGAGATGTTTACCATCCTAAGAATTCTAATGCCACATGACAACCTTCTCAGTAGGAGCTCGGACATCAGAGGGGATTCTCAAGAACAGCACCTTCCCAAGAAGACCCTCAGGAGACACAGCTCTTAAGAGACCGAGGCTCTTCAAAAGTCAGTCATGTGAAGGCATTCTTAAGAGCGATCCATTTTCGGATATGCCGTCTCAAGACTGATTTCCTCTTGAGAGGATCTGCTTAGGTCTGGGATATGCACAAGGCGGAGGCTGTGCCAAGACTTCCATAACAGGCGGCCCCACCTTCCGTGAACCTTGTCATACAGTGCCAGGCAAGAAGTATTCACACACCCTGTGCTATTACATAATATTCTGCCGTAAAATTTTCAATTCTAAATTATATGATTGGTTCATATCCCGAGAGAGTCTGAAACCAGTAGGCGGTATCTAGGCGGTGAACTGGGGTGTGTGTGAATAGTTCTTGCCTGGCACCCCTTCCACTACTGCCTTCCTGAAATAGCTATACCGCTCAGTATACCGGCCTTTCATTGGTGGCGGGCTGGTCTATCGCAAACACATTCCCTTCATGACCTTTTCGCGGTTCAGAACCATATCCTTGTTCCTTGGACATTGTTCTTCGAATAGGATATCCACGTGTTATCTTAGGTTGATACGGCAAATTGTGGGGGAAGAAGAGAAGGAAGAGGTTGGAGGGAATTGGGCATAAGATATATTTATTATTAAAACCAGAATGTGGGTACTGTAGACTACGGTGGTTTAAAAAACTCCAGTCATAAGACTCTAACGGGTTTAAAACCAGATATTGGGGGTATTTAGACCACGGTGGTTTAAAAAGTACAGTCGTAAAACCCTGGTGGTTTAAAGACCACAGCCCGCTGCAAAATATAGAAAAAACGGACGGGTATAAGCTAGCGGGCCGGCCGACCAGCGGGGCCGCAAGAACTTAGATAAATGACCGCTGCGGACTCACGCCGGATGCGGTCGCCAGTTGGCGGTGAGCTGGTCGTACGACCAGCGTCTGATGATCGAGTCGGTCGGGGATGCCTGGTCGGCAATATCTGGTCTGATGGCCCAATGCAGCTGCATCCGACCTTATGACGCTGGCCATCGGTACCGGGGCACGCCACCCCGGCCTCTGCTCTGAGGCCCCCCGACCCTCGTAGGTGTTCAGACCACATGCCTAGGCCCGCCAGGGACCTAAACCCCCATGTATATCTCCAGAGCGGGCTTCAGTCGCTAAGGGTTACTAAGCCAGGTTGGCCGCCAGTTGACTGTTTGAAAGCCGGCCTGGACTGAAAGATGTGGACGTACGTCCAGAGTGGGTCCACGTCCACAGTCGTCAGACTGTGGTCTTGAGTCTACTGTTCTGGGTCATGGGTCCCAAACCAAAAGCCTTCCCACCACAGCTTCCCAACCACGGATCCACATCCCCAGACTCGAAGCCCGCCTGGACGCGGTTCCACAGCTCTATTACATGACTGGCCTTAAGGCACTGGATATGTGTCTCCTCCGGCCAGGGGACCACACAGGTCAGAGAACACTCTTCCTAAATCTATGGAGGTACCCAGGCTTGCTGGCCCCAATGCACTGCTCAACGTTTGACTTCTCTAGTTTTTATCATTACTAAGTATTGATGCCTCAGTAGTATTAGAAACACGTAGCAAGTATAACCTCGGATGATGGAATATCATAGATATATATCTCCTCAGCTGAATATGTTTCAAGTCACTGTATCTCGGATAGAAAAACTTGTACTATAACCAACAAAGTCTTATAATCGTCCCGGTCGCCAGTTGGCAGTCCGGTGGCCTTGGGTCCCCAAGACCTTCTGGATCACTAGCCCTGTGTCCTCTGGCTGCGGGCAAGATTTATTAGTCTAGGGTTCTGGAGCCTACGTTGATATCCACTAGACCTCGTTCTAGTTACCCTTAAGGTCTCTAGTCTTCGGTTGGAAATCTAAGGTGGTCCCCTGACGGGGGACGTAATTGTACGAGACGTCAGTCCTACCAGGAGGGACCATCATGGTCCCCGGTCACCGGAACTAAGTTTAAAAAACACCGAGTACTTTGCCTTGATATCCTCTGTCGTCAGGACACCCTTCTTACTAGGCAGGCCGTCACAAACCTGCGGGGGATGACGACAGCCAACCAAACCCTCAGAAATAGGAACACCTGTAGAAGTCACTTGCAACCAATGGGAAACATTACACTGCACGAAAAGCGTATACCGCATGTGGTGCCGCCATGGTGGATTCCACCGTGCGTCCGCATCAATGAGTCTGCAGTGGAGGCAATCAAGGAGCACGATGCCATCGAGCCAGGAACGCTATGCGTCTACACCGACGGAAGTGGCATTAACGGCCACGTCGGCGCGGCCGCTGTAACGCGTGCACCACACCGCAAATATGCGACCCGCCAGACAGATGCGCCGCTGTTTTCACTGACAACCAAGCCGCGATCCAAGCCATTCGGAACCCCAAACACCCATCCGGGCAATACATTTTGACCGAGGCTATCCGAGCACTCGAAGAGCTTCGGAGCCAGGGGTGGCAAATACAGTTCTGGTGGATTCCAGCACATGTCGGAGTGCCAGGTAACGAGGTGGCCGACCAAGCAGCGAAAGAGGCCACCGGAACCAATCCAAGTACGGAAGCGAACACTGAGCGACCGCCAGAAGCAGACTCCCTGCGAACACTCACCGCAACAACCAAGTCCATCATCCGTCGAGCGATGAGAGGCGAGTGGGACACGGCCTGGGAGAATGCCAAGCACGGTAGAGAGCTGTTTAGGCTCGGAGTGAGGCCAGGGAGGGCGATACTCGACACGCACATTGGCACACACAGAGCGATCAGCTCCGCCATCACACAGATGCGCACGGGCAAGATCGGCCTACGTGCATACCTCCACGCCATCAACAAGGCCGACTCCGACCAATGCGAATGCGGCCACGGGCCGCAAACCGTACGGCACGTCCTGCTCGAGTGCCGAAACTGGGCAGATGAGCGACATCGAATGTGGGCAGGCAAGGCTCCATGCATCGACATCAAACGCATTCTCTGTAGCCCATCAATGGCAGTACAAGCAGCAAAAATGATCTTGAGGACTGGACTGCTGGGACAATTCCGAGCAGTACCATCCACGGTACTAAAACACACATAGCGAAGACGAGTGATTTTTGGTATATAGAAGGATAGGAGGGCCAGGAAAGGCCTGACAAGTACATAGACAAAGAACAATCATTAGATTATGAGTGGGGGACGACCGGCCGGAGCGGAAGAAAGCAGTTCTGGGAGGGACGGCTCTTGTCTGAAAGCAAGGGCGGGGGACACCTGTACTTATAGATGGACGCTGCATAGCTGCCTTAGGGCGACTGGGACAGTCTATGAATAAATCAATCAATCAATCAATCAATCAATCAATCAATCAATCAATCAATCAATCAATCAATCAATCAATCAATCAATCAATCAATCAATCAATCAATCAATCAATCAATCAATCAATCAATCAATCAATCAATCAATCAATCAATCAATCAATCAATCAATCAATCAATCAATCAATCAATCAATCAATCAATCAATCATTACAGTACACATGTGCTTCCCAGGAGCAAGAACTGACAAAATGTATGCTCCTAGGAGCAAAGTGGATCCGTGTAAAAGGGCATCTTACACGATCAGGCTCAGTGACCGATCAGGGTGATTGGTGACACCGTGGCCTCTGTGCAGACTTTGTCCTACGTATATATCCGCAAGTATAACCCATCTCAGCTCTACTCACAGTGACCAGTCGGCTCCGCGTAACAACCCTGCCACCAATCACTCTGATTGCTCACTGAGTAGTCACTATGTAATTTGTTTTTGAACGTGCTCCGCTCTGCGCCTAGGAGCTTATCGATATGCATGTCTTCTTCCCAGGAACTTATCAATCAGTGATTTGATTGGCTACACGTGACTCTTGCAAGTGTTGTCGTTTCTGAGGGTTTGGTTGGGTCGTCACATCCCGCAGGTTGCTGATGGCTCGTCTCGTAACACACTAATCCAACGAGTCTCTATACAAAGAGGCTCCATTAGAGCGACAGCCGGTGTCCTAGATCTGGAACGTCGTCTGTAGCTTTACGCTCAGGCTGTGCTTGGCTAGATTTACGGTATGGCAAACGATTGCTTGTATCTTAAGGGCTTATTCGCAATTTGCAGTTCGCGGTTCTGAATAGCGATTTAGTACAATATCCCATTTACGTACGGAGTACTTCGTACGTACATCCTCTCGAGGCATCTAGAAGAATCTTTAGTCATCCTGTAAACCAATCATCAGCTTCATGTAAGGTCTGACGAAATGGAAGCCTAACGCTACATAGTTAGCCTAGTATAGAATACCGCTGTCGGGAATGAAACCAAAATGGCGTCGCAGGACGAAAATGGTGTCGCGGGACAAAATGAGTTCTAGTTGGAGAGATTAGTTTTGGTGGCTCCACCTGTGTTTAGGGATAAATTAGCGGACAGAGCTATTAGTCAGCTCGTTTCATCTGGGCCAACAACAAGAGAGGCGCCAAGCGTCCACAGCTTCAATAGCTATTCCCTATCCTCACGTCCAGCTCACCTTTTGGTATTGTAGAGACAGCAGCTAGGCTTGCCTACTACAGTATATCACTCAGTCATAGAGGTAATTCGTGGCCTATTATCGCCGAAATCAACCGCAGTGCCATATTGTGGCCCTGGAAGGGAAAACCGTGGTCTTTGGAACCAAAATGCACATTTTTGCATTTTTCCATTTTCGTCTTTGCCATTACTTAAAACCCAGTGCTTGCTATAAATATGTACTGTAGCATCCAACCTGTTATTCCTTTTAACTTGTTCGTACCACTTATCTCACAATCATCATGCCTAAAACCCATTGCGGACGATCGAAGGCTTCTAGTATGAACAAGAGGTCTCTTCGACAGAAAAGAGACCGGCGGAAGACATGCCTAGAAAATAAGTCGCAAGAGTACAGCGAGATGTGTGGGGCGGATGTCTGCTTGGGTATACGGATTCGAGAGTCAGGAAAAGTTTTTATCTTTTCAGCAGACACAACAGGGTTTTGGTCATTCCTTAGCTCGCAATTGGTATGTTCTGCCCAAAATCTCGGAGCTTCTGTCTCCTGACTCTTCTAGGGCTCCTACTATCCAAAACCAGTTAAAAGAAGCAAGGAGGACCTCCGTGTGGCGAAAATATAGAACCGCAGACTTATGACTCTGTCAGTAGAGATTAAGCTAGCAGAAGCGTGCTTCTGGAGCTGTGTGTCTAGTTGAGATATCCAGCTTGCTATTGAAATAATTATTACCTTGGCTGTCAGTTTGAATGCTAGAATATAAACAAAATATGAGACTATAAGTTCCTCTTCCGTTCCTTTGCAAAAAAAAATATCCTTGAGCATATGCCACCACCGGTGCCCCCAATTACAAGAATGAACTCTCATCTGGTCAACCTACCTTAGGTTGGGTTGAACCTCGAGGGTAATTCCCCCAAGAGATTCTCGGCCTAAGGATGCGGGGACTGCGCCTTGAAGCCCGGACGATACACGCACACAATTCATTAACGCCCGGCGGCTGAGCCGAAAGGGCAACTATCACTAATCTACCAGTACATGCATGTTTGGGTATAAGCCGTGTCTCCTTGGAGCCCATACGGTATTTCCTTCCGTATTTGCCTTTTCAATTTCCAATCTCATAGCAGGTCCCTGTGGGTTAGTATTGGTTAGTAGACTGGCTTGAAGGCGCTTCTTCAAGTGTTCAACATCCTATCTTCGGCAGTTGAAGCGCGTCTACAGTAGTTTTCGAAATCAGTTATACCTCCACACTCTTGCGACTTCTTTCCCGGAAAATCATTCCGCAATGCTCTAATCTCCTTTAGGCTTGTCAAAAATGACTGGAAGTTCAAGGGTGGCAAAGCGTCCCCGACGCGCGAGAGTGCTGGCCAGAACAGCTTTCCATCGAAGGTGCACGGAGGGACTGGGTATGGGTTGGGCTGTTCGCCCCGGAAGACGACTTCTGACTTGTTCTAAAAATGGCCTGAAAGTGGGGGTTCGTGGGCGAATAGCCAGCCATTCACAACGTCTATGGCGCTGCCAACTATAGTATTGGATCGCTGGCTAGCCTGGAGAGTTAGGCAAGAGAGGGAGTTTCACGGTTTGAAGTTTCATGGTTTGTAGTTCGCGGTTTGGAGTTCGCGGTTTTCAGTTGTGAGTTCGCAGTTCTGAATTATAAGACCTCGCCTCCACTAGGCATCTTAGGCAACATTTAAGAGCCAATCATCCCCGAAGTGGGCGAGGGGTATTCAGGACCTGATAGCTCATCCAGGGACCATCAGCATTAAGCAAGCAAGCCTGCTCCTGACAAGGGATAGGGCAGGTAGGTACGTCGTTCCTTGTCGATTCCGCTGGATAATAACTGCATGATATCTAACTTCCAGCCCTAGAGCATACAATAGCGTGTTACACAAAGCAGACAGACAACGAGAGAGGTAAGCCTATTCTCTCTAACTATTTGGAAAGAGCTTTTGCTGACTACTAGCTTCGCTGTGCATTCCTCACAGCGAGATCATACGACGCAGTTATCCTTCGAAGCCAATGGCTTTTATTGGAGGACGGAAGTGGGCCTCGCGAGTGATGCAATTGAAATAGTCATCTCACTACGGTGACTGTACTTTGAGGATCGGAAAGAGGACCGAATTTATCCACGTACTGACGACGCAAATCCAGATACCATCGAGTCGGCGCATGTTTTGGAGACAAGGCCTGAAAGTGCAACGTGCGTTAATGCCTGAGGCAGAAATTAACTCTGACCCAATGAGGTAAGCTGGTAAACAACCAGACGTGCATCCTCCCGCAACAGCCCATTCCCCGCGCCAGCTGGGCCCCCTACTCTGTCGACTTCAATTTGTTTCGTTCGATTATCTGAATAATTCTTTCAACAAGGGATGGAGCAAACAATCGCTGAATTACGACGTCAGGTGGAAGTACAACAAAGACTCCTAGAAGCGGCAGAGCGCCGCCAGGAAGAGGCTGAGCGCCGTGAAGAGGAAGAGAGACAGGCGCGAGAAATCGAGAGGCAAGCACGAGAAGAGGCGCAGCGCCGTGAGGAGGAAGAGAGACAGGCGCGAGAAGAGGCAGAGCGCCGCGAGGAGGAAGAGAGACAAGCGCGAGAAGAGGCAGAGCGGCGAGTGCAACCCAACACACTGTTTCGCCTTCTCGATCGCTGCCACGTCTCTCTGTCTCAAGCAATCCGAGTTGAGACGGATGCGACTCTCACGACACAGGGCGACGCGACCGACCCAGTGAACCGACTTTACCCTAAGCGCATCGTCCCTTGGCTTGACTTTCCCCAACTACAGGAACAAGTCTGGGAAAAATTCGACCGTACCGCTGCCTTTACCTCGCGCCCCCTTTTCCCTTCTGATACCCAAATCGATTATGTTGTTACGAATATACAGAATAGCTCGATCTATTCGGAAGCGTCTCTTCGGAATTTTGAGCGAGACACGGTGGATAACTTTGTTGAAAAGGTCATTAAGGCTTTGCGAGACGACGAACCCCTTCGACAGGAGTTTGGAATCCAAGGTCGAGTCACCTTCTATGATCGCGCAAACCCATCGGAAACTTCCCTGGAGAACAGCCTGGAACAGATGAATCTTCAGGACGCACGGACACCCCAACGACCGGCGAACACTAGGCGTGGAAGAGGCAGAGGAAGAGGGAGAGGAACGGCCCAGAGCCAGAAGAGGGATGGTACTGGACGAAGACGCAATCGCCGTGCCGACCAGTTCTGCGTGCACCTTGTGGCTGATGAACGACAAATACCAGTGTATGCAGTGGAGTTCAAAGCGCCGCATAAGGTGACAATCCCCGAACTAGTGGCTGGTCTACACCAGATGGATCTGGCTCGCGATGTCATTGACCAGGAAGGTGACACATTTGAATTTTATGCCACCCGCCTCGTCGCCGCCGTGGTCACTCAGATATTTTCATACATGATCGACAGTGGAGTTCGATACGGCTACATCTGTACTGGAGAGGCTTTTGTTTTCCTCCATATCCCAAAGGATGATCCTACCGTTGTTCAATATTTCTTGTGTATCCCGAATCAGGATGTGCAGCCGGACGATGAATTGCGCCTCCACCGGACAGCCATCGGTCAGGTCCTCGCGTTCACCCTTCAAGCGCTGGCCGTCGAACCTCCGAATCAAGAATGGCACGATGCCGCACACAACAAGCTAACGACCTGGGAGGTCGAATATCTCGACGTGTTGAGAGAAATTCCTGAAACTCTCCGCAAAGACCCGCGTGCCTCTAATTATCGGTCTTCGCACTGGAAACGAGAGCGGAAACGAGATCGGAAAATACACAACACACGCTCTCGTGCTAGCTGTCAACCAGGCGCATCTACACCGAGGCACTCGTCCACTGAAGGCAGCGGCAGTGATCAAGAATCGCATTCGCCATCCTCCGCAGCAGCGTTGCGCAGCCGATCGAGCCGCAGCCGAGGCAAAAACCGCCAATCAACTAGGGGAAGTGAAAGGACACGAGCCGACCGGGACAAAAAACAGACTTCTCGAAACGACGGGCAATCTTCACGACCATACTGCACCACAGCTTGCATCCGCGGCATGGTCAACCGGTCTTCTCTTGATAAGAAATGCCCCAACTGGAAACTCCACGGTACTCAACGTCACTTGATGGGGCCGCAGGAGTTCACGCGCCAGCTTCATCGTCAACTTTTACGAGATCGAGACGTTGGTTTTGAACAGCTGCATGTCTGTGGTCGGACAGGCTACCTCATGAAAGCCACCCTCCTTTCACGCGGATATACCGTGATCATAAAAGCTACGACTGCGGAGAAGCAGCATCGCCTTCAAACGGAGCTGGACAATTATCGTTACCTTAGGAACTTGCAGGGACAACAGATCCCTGTCTGTCTCGGGGACTTTAAGCCTCGCATTGCATATTGGTACCACGGTGAATTGATGGCCCAGATGATGGTCTTGAGCTGGTCTGGAATGCGCCTTCAGCATGTTATCAACGACCGAAATTCCAGCTTCTTTGACCAAGAGCGTGAGAAAGCACTAGCCGTCCTCCGGTCGTGCGGAGTTGTACACAGCGACAGTGAGTGGCGTAATATGTTGTGGGATGACCCGGGCCGCCGTTTATTTGTCATTGACTTGGAAGATGTGAAATGGTTGAAGCGCCCTCGGGCCCTTCAACTCACGTCTGGCAATACACGGCGCAATCATTGCGTCGGAGCAAGGGAATATAAGCACAGCTTGAAAAGAGTGGAAATCTGCGATACAGAGGTGCCTTAAGGCTCTGGCTGTTCATTTGAAGACAATGCAAAAAATTACGCCACAAAACTTTGAGACCTCTCCAAGCCCGTGTACTAAATAAGTATGGTGCAATAAGGTCCCGACTTCTTGAGCAACGGAATTACCCCCATGACCTTCCCAGGTATGCTGCTAGACATACATTCCATCAACCGGCCTCTCTCTGCCAAACACCTTCGAAAACTTTTTATTTGATTCCGCAGCTAACTCCAAGTATTTATAGCTCACTTGGTTGGCGTCCGCCTCAGCAAGAGCATGTGCGATTGCCGCGATGTTTTTGATCTTTCTGGCAGTCAGCAAGTGAGAAGTACACAGCAGCGCTCTGGAACCCACCTCTCGTCCATTCAGGGTTAAAGACTCCAATCGTCGGAGGTCGTGCTCCTCAACAAGGGCAGGTCCTTGCATTGTACGTGCCCTGGCCAGAAATGTTGACCAGAGACCTCTGCGAAATTCCTTGCTCAGGTCTTCATACTCGATGATCAAATGGATTCGGCTCAAGATTGCATCGTCAAATTGAATACCACGATTCGAAGTCAAGAAGAGAACCCCCTGATAATATTCCAGCTTTCGCAGGAATATGGTTACCAGTCGATTGTGGTTGTCATGGAGCTCTGTGCGGCTTGCCATGAACGCGTCCGCTTCATCTAAGAGCAGTATAGCATTAAAATGCTTCGCGATTTTGAAGATGACTTCAAGCTGTGCTTCAAGCGCATGAGAATCTCCGTGGTCAACAACAAGTTCGCCTGCGGATATCTGGCAAAGTCAGTAAGGCCACAACCAGCGGACACGGGCTCCTACCGAGTAGAGAGGGAGCTTGAAATATTCCGAGGTTGCCTCAACCGTGAATGTCTTTCCGACGCCCGGTGGGCCACTAGCATGGGTTAGGGTGGAAGTCTTGACGGAGTACGCAGACAGTTTCCGACATACTTTAGAAGGATGTTCAGCCCTTGACCTTTCCCATCAATTACGTCGTCGAACGGTACGGTCGGTATCAGACCCAGGCGGGTTTTCGTCAATGATAAGAGCATTGTCTTGGTCTCTGAAGGGATCTGCAGGCAGTCGAACGATTCGGGTGACCAATCCACGTCCCTCAGAGCACTGACTGCGCACTCCACTGCAATCACATTAGCTAGACACCAACCCCTTGCCGGTCATCTCACATACAGAAGATTTTCTCCTTGAAGCTGAAGCAGCATACTGTTGGGCTTGCGATCAAGAATTCGGTCGCGCTCAGTTTTTGAGCATCCATCCCGTCTCCTTGCATTTTCTCTTTTTCTCGCTCGCGGTCCTCCATGAGTATCGCACTTGCGTCAAAAAATGCAATTCCACCCTTTTCCTTGACACCCCCATCGCGGAGCGACGGTCGGGAGTAGTTTGGCTGCATTTCATAGAAAAACGCAGCGTCCACTCCCACCTGACTGTTGATGTTGAGTTTCACAGCCTTCCCCTTGTTCATAAAAAATGCGCTGCCTGTACAGTGCCGAATGTGCGAGCCAGCTAGATCCCGAAACCTTTGACCTCTTTCAACTAGGTCTTTTCGGACCTGCTCGTAACTCGGATGGTGGCGAAGAGGGTAAGCCTCAAGAGTCCCAATCGGCTTTGACCCCCGAAACTTTGGCACACGCAGGAATACTCCGGCCTCGCCGAATTTGCCTCCATCATAATCAATAAATCGGCATTCGAGATTGAACCACGTCTCTTCATTTTGGGTTCTTTCTTCTCCCGTGTCGAATTTGACACATCGCGGCTCTTGGGTACCAAAGCATGTCGTATAAACATGGCAACCAGGCTTGAAAAGCGCCCAAAGAAGGTCATAAGTAATATGACCATGCTGCAGCATTGATTCGAGACGCTGCGAGATCGAAGCATATGCTTGCCTGAGGTGATTGATGAGCAGACGGAGATGATCCGCATGTGCCAAGTTATGGTCTGAACCATTGTCTATGTTCTCCGCACATCTGTTAAGATCCGGGAGGAAGTGGAAAAGGACGTTTTGCTCAATCTGAATTCACGTCAGCACTGTCGTTGGAAATAAGACTGTCACAACTACCGATGGTTTGTCCTCCATCAAACTGATGGCCTTGACATCGTCCAACAACACACGCAGGGTGTCGCGTAGGCCTTCTGATTTGACGTCTATGTAGGACGTCACCTCCTTGGAATTTCGGTCTTATAAAAGTATTAGTACGATTCGATCGTATGCGCGAGAACATCACGTACCAACACGTTCACGGACAATAAATGCATATTCAGCATAGTCATCTAGACCAGTGTTGGTCTCCACCGACTCTGCTATCTTGTATTTGCATGCTTCTTTGTCCCAACTACACCCATGTCAGCCAGCCTCTAAAAGAAATGGGAAGGGGAGTTGGTAGCTCATACGTTTCCACAACCGTCTTGAATTGGGGTGACGAGGCCCACTTTTCAAACGATTTGAAATCATCCGGGGTAGTACAGATCGGACTGTTGAGATCAATTCCATCTACTACCTGAACGCCCTTCTCCTGTTTATTGCTCGCTGGACAAGACTGAGCAGGCTTGGTTGCCACAGACAGTTCAGCTGAAGCACATTCATCGAGGGTGAGTTTCACCAGCAACTGCTTCAGCTGAACCATGTCAGGGCTAGATGGGGACTGATCCTGGGAGACAGGGGTATTTGGAGGTTCTTTGTTGGTAAGATCGAGCAGCGTCTTCTCGAGAAACACACCAAACAGATGCTTGAGATCCTTCACGATAGCCTGAGAGGTAGTTGTCCCCTTTGTCGGGCTGTCCGGGGGCGTCAGGCCTTGGTAACAGGCAGAGTAAGTCTCCAATGCCATGCTGTGTTCGACAGAAGGCGAATATGAGCTACTCTGAGTAGGTGCCATGTTGCTTGGTCCAGTCGATGGAATCCTGGGTACAATGGAGAAGAAACCTGAATCAGCAAGGTCAAATGCTGATGTGAATACGATTAAAGAACTCCAAGAACTAGAGAGGTTGCTCCCATTTATAACTTCGTCGCCCACATGGTCTCAAAACAAAAGTACACCACAGATGTACAGATGAGATGATATTGAATGCACGGTCCAGAAGGATTGACCTTTGCTCTGAGGAGCAAGCCTGTCTTTGCCGTCTAAGACGTATTGAGCCATCTAAGGTCCGCAGGCAATTTAGGGATAGTCCAGCCTCTGACTTTGACTTGCAAACTGTGGTATACCAAGAAAAGAATTGCGAAACATTGTCGAATTCTCATCAATTTTTCGATGAAATCTCGATGAAATCTCGATGAATTTACACAGTGGAACGAACCTCCCCCGATAAGTATCCTTTATTGATATCATTTGGACTTGGGTGGAGTCATAGAGTAATACAGGTGCATGGGGAAATTAGCCTAAGTGTTCTACCGTTACTGTTTTTATTATATTGACCTTGAGTATGTGCGAAATTTTTAGGCTGTCAAGGTCATTGCCATCTTTGCTTATGAAGGTATGCTTGATGGGGAAGACCAGCGCCCAAATCCCTCGGGCCAAAATATGCTATCACGTGATGATATAAGCGTGGACTTTCTTCCTGCCCCTCATCTGCCGACTCACCCATTTGCCAGCAGTTTACAGCAACTGCTGCCTGACTCGAAGGTGGTACAGGCCCAAATGAGTGTGGTCATCATCCCCGACTTAAAATTTTCGTCACTTCAGGAAATACCTCGAAAGCAAAGTCGTCGGTAATGATCCTTAATATCTCATCGGATTAACCGGCGAGGTAAGTACTGCGTGTTTTCCTTCTCGCTTTGTGTACTTATGATGGAATCTAACCCTCGAAACCTTTACTTCTTCTAGGCAAGTTTGCGTGCTCTACCAGAGCAGCGCGCAGAGAGAGAGATACCATGGATAAGGTAGCCAAAAAAGTTCGCACCGAAAGCTCAACAGACAGCGACGTTCTCGAAGAATGCAAGAAAGAAGTGAGAAACCATCTGTCAAATTATCACCTGTGAGAAACGTACTAATTATCCCAGGTACAATGTGACTTATGCGATCGAATAAACTGGACAACACCATCAAAAGGTGTTCAGACTACCCCTCCACCGAGAACGGTTGCCATTGTCGTGGATCTTGTTCAGAACAGAGGCGCAATACGGATTTTCGAGAGAGAAAGCGGGGAATATGTCGACGGAGTTGGAACAGAGGAGGAAGGCTTCCGGGTCATCATACCATGGCGAGATACTTGGCGCTTTAGAGCATCGGGCGTCGTTGAAGTTGGATATATAACCGCGATGGATGGAGGTTAATTTGGCGGTTGGCCCCATTTTGCCAAGGGACGATGTAAGATCAATCGATCCGTCAGTTCGTTGCTGACTGGAATTGTGACAAAAGATGTTGTATTCACTCCATACGTGTCTGTGAGCCACATTGCGCCTGATATCTGACCTGATTCTATGATATCTCGAATATCTTGCAGGTTGAGCTCGTAGACATCTCCGGTCAGAGGGACTTCAGGTCAAGTTAGCCAGTTAACATGCACTTTTGGGCTGAGGCCATACCTGTGTCTTGATGCTTCTCGGGCTGAAAAGGAGACAAATCTGACGATGCGACTACTGGAGGTGGTCCTTCAACAGGTTAGCCTACTGCAAGACCCATGGGATTTGGGGGTCGTACCGGGATTCCGTTCAACGACTTGGTGGCTCCCTTGAACCTGCTCGTGACGCTCGGAGAGATCATGAGACACCGAAACTTGGTCAACCGTTCCACCACCGGCTGGTAAGGGAGGGCGGGAAGCGTCTGAGTGGACACCAAAACTGAAATACTGACGTGCAAGACGTCGGAGCACCGGGTTGTCTAGGCCAGGGTGATTTTGGATCTCATATGGAAGATTAAGTCGTATGCTCTCTTTGGCGATGGCAATTGTCGACAGCCCCAACCCAATAGCACAAAGAACGACCATCGACTGGCCGTTCAGCTGTAGAACTTTGCGAAGGAAGTCGAGGTAAGTCGACTGTCGACCGGCTCCTCTGGAGTCCTGGGGTGGACACCCATTCCTTAGTAAGGTGGCCGCCGCCAATATTCTTTTCTTTTCTTTTTCTTTCACACCATTCCGACGCTCGACATCTCTTGAAGTCTGGACAAGCTGCTCTAAAGCACTAGTAAGCGACAGAGTCATGCTTCAGAACATTGAAGTGAAGATTTTATTGAAAAGGAAACGAGATAACGTCGATGAAATGGCCTGAATACCACAAATTGAAGTAGAAAACTCAAGCTTTCAAAGACGAAAATCAATCGAAAATTAATCGAAAATTAGTCGAAAATTAGTCGAAAGGCTGACCTTTATACCAGCCCTCCCTAACCGAGTGGGTTGCAGGCTGCCCCCTGCAGATGGTAGGACACTGGCCAGTGGGTGCGGCCCCCACCACGCCGAGGAGACAGTGTTGCATGCATAGCTGCGCTCGTTATTGGTTCTTGCTCTCTACCATATCAGCCTGGGCATGCTGAGGCCCGAAAAGGTGGGGCAGTCAGTCAATTTCTTGCCCGAGCAAAAAGGCCATGCAGCCTCACGCTGCCTGGCCCACCAATCCCACGGATTGTACAAGTACCCGGTCCACCCCTCCATCGATGTAGCAAGCTGGTCTAGATTGTGCGCGAGGCGCTAATAAAGCGCTGGCCGTGAGCAGCTCATTCGCTAATGCATGGTGGTCACCTACACGCCGGGAGCCTCTTATTCATGTCACAGATATGCCTGCCTTCAGTCAATCACAAGTGCCATAGAGGCTGGAACCTTGACGAACAAATCGCCGGAACCCCCTTTGGACGTGGTTCTGGACGGAGTTGAATAGATCGAGCGGGGAACCCTGCCTACAAGATATGGCTACGTGACTGGTATATTGCGGCTTGCCTGGATTCCCATTTAGAAAATATAAAGAGGCCGTTTATCTCTCAGGACTTGCCACCTCAACGACTTCAATAGTTGGTTTTGTATCTTTAATCTCATATCCTAGCGTATCCATCGAAATGGCCTCCGCCTCAGTCATCAAACAAGCTGTTGTGCCTGGCTTACACGTCGCCCCGACTGAGGCTGATCTGAAGCAGTCATCCGTCTTGTATGTTCTGCTACCTTTTTAACACTTAGCCCTACTAAGAATAGCTCCAGGTACAATCAGCTTCCATCCGACGAAGCACAACCACCGCTTCTTCACAATCATTCGCAAGAAATCCGAGAGATTTTGCTTCGCCACAATGTCCAGGACAGAATCGGCATCCATCTAATCCATGGGCATTTCCAGATTCCAAGTGATCAAGTAATGCTAGGACATTATTTTGAGAACCCCACTGGATGCTGGACTAAGCCCGTCCCTATTGAAGAAGTTGACGCCTCTAATATACACGGTCATATTTTCAAGCTGTCCAGGGACGGAGAACTGGTGGCTTATGAGTACCGGGAAGGTCCGCCGGCAGATCTTAGCGAAATTAACACTTCTTTTTTCGAGGAAGTCTTCACGTACCTCCTTGACCACAACCTGACGGACACCTTCGGGCTGCAAGAACTACACCATGGGCCGTCTTCGCCAATGATAGAGCTTGTACTTGGCAATTCTGGAACAGTGATGCTCGATGAGGCCCAAGCCCAATATGGAAAGGTCTACAGAACAACTGGATGGTACGTTGGTAATGGGAGCGAGAGTAAAGGCTTGGAGGATGGTGAGAAGCATGCTCAGACCACGAAGGGTACTCACAGAGTCTTCGTGGATGAAATTCCTCTTTCTCATATTGGGGAGCTGAAAGGCTTCCTCAAAAAGGAGGATATCATTCAGTAGCTAGAATGAGCTGTCCTTTTCTGGAGTCCTTTCTGCAGCATGTCCTTGTTTTATTTGCCTTTTTCACGCAAACGTCAACCTATTAACTAAATACATTCGTTTTCGGGTTGCTCACTGGCCCTCATTTCCAATACTAAGAATGCTGGTATAGGTTGGAACTCTAGGGAGGGGTTTTGCGTGCCTAATCTCCCAAGCGATCTAAAAATGCGTCCAAATATCTAATCGAAGAATCTTGCTCATTCGTAGGCCTTTCCACATTCCCATCTTCCCAGGTGAAACCATAACGAAGAACCAATCCAGTCCGTTCCGCGATTTTCATGGCCCTTTTCTCAACATCGGAGATCTTTCCCACCTGGCTATGGAACGTATCCCAGAAAATGCCTTCCAGTCTGGAAGAATTTTCATGGTAATGCCAACCGCTTGAGTTCATAATTCCAAGCATGTTCTGAAATCCCCATAGCGACATTCCAAATGGCAAAATTTTTGCTTCAGCCCAATCAACAATCCCATTGATGCCACCTACTTTGGCATCGACGATCAGATTCATCTCACACAGGTCAGCATGAGTTAGAGCCAACGGATACGTGGGAGCAAAGATTGCAGGAAGTTCTTCGCGAAGCTTGGAGATGACAGCTGTAAATCGGGAAGGGAGCCCGTGCACAAGTATATCAAGCTTGTCTTGAAGATCTTCCAAGGACTGCTCGGAGTGATGAGCCTCCGATAGTCGGTTCAACCATGAATTGGCAAAAAATCTAGCAAGATCAGCTGTGGTCCATAGCATAGCGACATTAAATGTACCTTGAAAAATCCGATACTGTTTTCTCTTGCCATGAATTGGAATGTAGTGTTGTTAAAGGCACTTCAATGTAGGTTATTCCGGGAACTTTCTTCATGACATAGATAGTGAGCGAAGGCGACGATCCTATGACACCTTTATTGACACAGGCGGGAACAACATTGCCGAAGATCTTCCGAGCGAGACCCAGCTTTTCTGTATCTAAGAGAGACTCGGGAACACGGAATTGTACCAGAAGCCCCCTAGCTGCTACAGTGTAACTGAACGCTCCCTGAAGCCGAACTGGCTCCACGGCTTCACCCGTAATTTCAAAAGCGATTTGGTCACATTGCTCCCGCGTCACGGTGCGGCCAAAAAAAAAGCGATTGATTGTATCCTCAAGCGAATAATAAGACATCCCGACAGGTGTGGAAATTTTCTAATAAAATATGTCGAGAAGTTGGTTGGGGGGAAACAGCAAGGAGGCAATACTTGTGCCTTAAATAGCGTAGCGGTCAAGCTTGCAAGAGGGTAAGTGCATGGAAGTTAATTATGCAACAGTCACGGTGGACAAACGTACTGACCAATGGTATCGGTAGGATATCATTCACGTGACTAGTAAGCATGTCGTGATTAATATCAACTGCATATTCAATGTTCCCCTTTATTTGCTTGAGAAGCAGTCTTCCGAGGATAATATGAATTAATTGCCTTCTACACAATACACTGTAATTAGCAACGAGCGTTGACGTCAGAAAACTGAAGCAACTCAAAAGGCTCGTGGGGTCGCAGTTTCAAACCGCCAACTCCACGTGTCCAATCAGCTTCTGGAGAACCACAAGTTCCCCACCAACCTAGAGTCTAGGGCCTACTCCTCAAGTTCAAGAATACTTTGAAGTTCGCGGTTCAGAACAACCTCATTGAAAACCTCGGCTCTTTATATCTTTCCATGTGACTCAAGGCTACTTAAAAGGGCAGTCCTCTCCTTTTCTAACAGGAACAGGCGAAAATAGGCATCTTGCGAAAAATTCTGCCTCGGTGGAATCGCGCATAACCAATTTCGGTCCATGACCTTTGCAGCTTCAAGACCCACGATCACAGGTTCCCCAGCTAGAGACAGATAGCAGCCCAAGACATAAGCTATAAGCTGCAGGAAGATGAGCCTCTACGAAAGGCCATGCTGCAGCACAGAACCGATTTGAAATTCCATGCATCAACGCCAGGCTGTAGGGGATTTGACTGTAACTGTTCCAGGTATGTGTCGAATCTGACGCCTTCAATTCTGCGAATAGCGGTGAATATACTTGAGTGATGTCGAGGCCAGCCAGCTGAAGGAATTGGCCCCTCAAACTTGACTTTGTGTTGATAAATCAATTGACGTTCCTCCTCCTTGGAAGGCTTATTCTTTTTAGATGGTTGGTTCATGGCGACGCAATATGGCACGAAAGTGCCCGGAGCTTAATGTAAATTTTTATAATCGACCTCAAGGTTTGGTATCTAGGATAAATGTTGTGCTATTTTTGGTCGCTTCTCGTGCTAAATATGGCCCACTACATAGCCGCCCACCATCAAACCGACGCAACTTATTACCACTAATGCTAGCGAATGCAGCTTGTCCGCTTTCGAGTGGCTAACGAAGGACGCCTGGTTTTAATCATAAACACGTGTCAGCATATGACATGCCTACCTCAATGTGACTAGCGTAACGTCCTTTCTGGTAACTAGTTAACCCGATAGTTAAGTTACGTCTATAATATGACTCAACATCGTTGCGAGCTCTGCGGAAAGAAAGGCTATTCAATACGTTTTTTTGGTGTGTTGCCCCGGGACCCCACAGTCACTTCGTGAGTTCAATGATTAGGCTCTGTCTGACACCGTTCGCCCCAATAGAAATGCTTCTGTAGTCACCGCCTTCGCCCCGTTCCACCCCCTTTTGAGGATCTCCTACGAAGCGCCTGGTTTCGTAATCCCAAATTCGTTTGCCTTTGTTGTCAGGAGCGCCAAAGGTTGCTCCAGCGTCCCTCTGATATGGACGGCCTTTCGTCTGCAGCTAGTGTTATAGCAGTCATCCAACTCACGGGAAGTATTGTGAAGATTTGCGGAAGCTACATTCATGAGGTAAAGGATGCAAGAGACGATATCATCGCCTTGCAGCGGGCTGTTGCAGGTCTTGAAGGCGTTTTCCACAAGCTCAGAGAACTTCTCCAAGAACCTCAAAGCACGAAACTGTCAACCTCCTCCTCGCTAGTGAACAATATCAGCGATTGTCTTTCGCGCCTTGAGAGCTTGAAAGATGAAATCGATCCTGTGAGGGGCAAGCGTTTGATGAGAAGACTCGGGTTTCAAGCCCTAAAATGGCCTCTCAAACGCACAGTGGTGGACAAAGCCATCCAGGATCTTGAGAGATACAAGTCAATCTTCATTTTATCTCTGCAGGTGGACCACACGTAGGGTCCTCCATCAAATTTACTCACGCACAATCTGCTAAATGTTATATAGGACTATCTTAAGCGTCCTGGCTCAGAGTGTAGACCAAATTGACCGAAATCTGGGTCTCGACAAGTTGCCGTTCGCGCGTGGGGCCGAGTTTGACTCATACATGGACCAGCACGAGGATGAATGTCTCCCAGGCACAAGAACTGAGCTCCTTTGCCAGATCGCAGAATGGGCAGTGTCAGCAGAAGGAAAATGCCTATTTTGGTTAAATGGTATGGCGGGGACAGGGAAATCAACCATATCCAGAACCACGGCCAAATCCTTACAAGAGGCGAAGCTCCTCGGAGCGAGTTTCTTCTTCAAGAGGGGAGAAGGGGACCGAGGGAATGCCATGAAGCTCTTTTCGACAATCACAAGACAGCTAGCGGTACGTCTTCCTCAATTAATTCCAGGAGTCCAAAAAGCGCTTGACGAGGATCCCGATATTGTGGGTAAATCGTTGAAAGAGCAATTTGATAAGTTACTCCTCCAGCCACTGCTGAGATTAGAATCAAGCTGTCTTCAGACCCCTACCCTGGTGATAGTAATAGACGCATTGGACGAATGTGAACGGGATGAAGACATGCGAATCATTCTCCAATTGCTACCACAGCTCCGACAACTCAAGGCCGTGCATCTGCGAATCTTCTTGACAAGCAGACCTGAATGGCCGATTCTCCGAGAATTCTCAAAGATTACCAGTCATGAGTATGACGTTTTGGTTCTCCAGGAGATTCAAAATACAATGATAGCACGTGATATATCCCTGTTCTTGGAGCACCGACTTTCAAGGATAAGAGAGGAACGGTTACTTCCTGCTGACTGGCCTGGGGATACTGCTATTCGATCTCTCCTGAAAATATCAGTTCCATTGTTCATTTTTGCCGCCACCGCGTGCCGTATATTCGAGGACCCCCAGTGGGACCCAGTGGATAGTCTTACCGAGATCCTTGCACATCGGAACGATGGATCCAAGTTCGACGGAACGTATCTTCCGGTGTTGAATCGGATTCTCCAAGGACAGAGCAAGAAACAGGAGAAGAAACTGATTCAAGAATACCAGGAAATTCTTGGTGCTATTGTGATACTTGAGAACCCACTCTCAGTAGTCTCGCTTTCTCACTTTCTTGGCCTTGCTGAAGAGCAAATTGACCGGAGGCTGAAGTCACTACATTCAGTTCTAAATATTCCTTCTGATCTCACCAGGCCAGTGCGGCTGTTTCATCTATCGTTTCGAGACTTTCTTTGTGATCAGGAAACCCATGACAGAACCCCATTGTGGGTAGATGAGAAGCTCACGCATCAGAGATTGACCACGCGATGCCTCTATATGTGTGACACTCTGAGAAAGAACATCTGTGGGATAAAGTATAGCACAAAACGTGCGGAGATTGATCGCCAGATTATCGATCACTATTTTCCCCCAGAGTTGCAATACTCCTGTCGTTATTGGGCGCATCATCTTACACAAAGCATTGTCACTGTCGCTGCATTGGATGGTGCGCTTTCATTTCTCGAGAAACACTTTCTTCACTGGATAGAAGCAATGAGCCTTCTAGGTCTTGTTTCTGAAGTTGTTGGAATCATCACTCTTCTGCAGTCAGTCTTACACGTAAGTATTTTCAAGTGTTTTGATGTCATATATGCTAATTGAAAAAGAGGGATGAAAGTCAAAAATTATCGGAGTTTTTGCATGATGCAAAGAGGTTTTTCATTAGAAATCAACAGATAGCTGACGACATCCCCCTTCAAATTTACTGCGCTGGTCTTATATTTGCACCCAAAATGACAATAATTCGAAAACAATTCGAATCTGAACAACCAAAGTGGGTGCGTCTGTTGTCAGATGCTCAGCAAAGATGGAGTGCAGAGTTACAGACTCTTGAGGGTCATTCCCGCCCTGTTGCTTCGGTGGCTTTCTCGCACGATAGTCGCATGTTGGCGTCTGGCTCTGATGATCATACTGTTCAGCTTTGGGATCCGGCCACGGGCTCCTTGAGACAGACTCTGAAGGGTCATCTTGGCCCGGTGAGCTCAGTTATCTTCTCACACGATGGGCGCCTCTTCGCATCTGGCTCCGATGATCAGACTGTTCGACTCTGGGATCCAGCTACAGGCTTTCCGCAGCTTACTCTCAAGGGTCATCTAGGCCCGGTGAACTCAGTTGCCCTCTCACACGATGGCCGTCTACTAGCGTCTGGCTCCGATGATCAGACTGTCCGGCTCTGGGATCCCGCTACAGGCTTTCCGCAGCTTACTCTCAAGGGTCATCTAGGCCCGGTGAACTCAGTTGCCCTCTCACACGATGGCCGTCTACTAGCGTCTGGCTCCGATGACCAGACTGTCCGGCTCTGGGATCTGGCTACGGGCACCCTATGGCAGACTCTCAAGGGCCATTCCCGCGCGGTTGCTTCGGTCGCCTTTTCTTGCGATAGCCTGCTGGTCTCTGGCTCCTATGATAGGGTCATTAGAGTTTGGGACCTGACCACAGGAGCTGTACAGCAGACTTTCGAAGGTCATGCGCGCGCGGTTCGTTCTGTGGTCTTCTCTCACGATGGCCGCCTACTTGCATCCAGCTCTTATGATTACACCGTCCGGCTCTGGGATTTGGCCACGGTTGACGCACAGCAGTCTAGCGAGGGCCATACAGGCTTAGTTTTCTCAGTGGCTTTCTCACACGATGGCCGCTTACTAGCGTCTGGCACTGATAAAGGGGCCATTTGGCTCTTAGATCCGACCACTGGTGCCCTACAGCAGAGCTTGAAAGGCCATTCAGACGTCGTTCGCTCAGTTACCTTCTCCCATGATGGCCGCCTACTGGCGACTGGCTCCGATGATCAGACTGTCCGGCTCTGGGATCTAGCCACCGGCGCTTTACATCGGACTCTCGAGGGTCATTCAGACTTGATTCGCTCAGTGGCCTTCTCACACGATGACCGCTTACTAGCGTCTGGCTCCGATGATCAGACTATCCGAGTCTGGGATCCAGCCACGGGCGCTTTACAGCAGACTCTCAAGGGCCATTCGGACTTAGTTTTCTCAGTTGCTTTCTCAAACGACGGCCAGCTACTAGCGTCTGGCTCCTATGATACGACTGTTCGGCTATGGGATCTGGCCACAGGCGCTCTAGAGTATACTATGAAGGGCCATTCAGACGCAGTTCGCTCAGTCGCTTTCTCACACGACGACCGGCTACTGGCGTCGGGGTCTTTTGATCTGACCGTCCGGCTCTGGGAATCGGCCACGGGCTCCCTGCAGCAAATATTGGAGTCCAAGAGAATAGTCACCAGCCTGAAATTTTCTGCAGGCAGTTCATACCTCAGTACCGACCTGGGATACCTCAAGATCAAACCCTCACGAGACACACTTCCCCCCAGTCCAAGTGGACTGGAGGCCAACATGTTCTTCGTAGAAGGTGAGTGGGTGACTCTTCGAGGCGAAAAGGCACTATGGCTTCCTCCCGAATATCGGCCCGACTCTTCGACAATGAAAGACAATATACTTGCCTGGGGACACGCACCGGGAAGGGTTTCCATAATCGAATTCTGTGCCTAATTGATTTGAAGCCTTCCAACCAGCCACCAGCCAAACTAGCTAGTGGCCTATTGCCAGTTGATGCAGAGAGAGTGCTTAATAGGCTTAATATCTCTCTACGAACTCCGTCACCACCAAGCAGCCAGCTAAGCAGCAGATCTAGTCAATCCACATCAGAAATATCAAGTAGTTGATTCGTGGTATAGAGAAATGTAGATGTTTGAACTGTAGTGAAAGACGAGCATGCACGATTCACGGTAAGAATATCAAGCATGTTGAAGAGACAGCTGGATTGGTTCGTATCCACAATGAAATCGTCTTCCCTGAGTTCGGTGAGTCGTCAAACATTAGGATCGACGACTTACTTAGAAACCATGAATCAGTGAATTCACTACTAATTCGACTCTCACTAGGAAACGTGGACATTGTACTTGTAAGTTATCTATCCTCCTAAAATGAATTTCAACTTATGCTTACTCTCCAGCTCCCAAATTAAAGTGCCTTTGAAACTCTTCAACCGTATATGGGTCCAAATGAATGTTATTCATTAGCATCTCGATCGCAAATGGTCAAAAGACTGCCTCGAGGCCGCCACTCTCAACCCTCTGGAAGTTCGACTTGCCGAGGAAAAAGGGGCATAGAATTTAGTCGCGTCAAGCCACGGCCGCAGCTGCAGGATATGTAACCCTTCCACTCCGACCTCGCCTGAGACTTCCAGCTCCTCGGTCCTTGAGCTTCGTACTATAGCGAACCTGAAGAACACCCTTTGTCCTCCCTGGAAAATACCTCACGATCCGATTCCACGGGAGACTTCGCTTTTCCTTCAGTTCAATCAAGAGTTCGTCCTCAGCGGGTAGGAAACGAGTCCTATACGCTGATGGCTTTTTGTTGCTAGGCTGCGTGGTGTGCCCTGTCTTGTCTAAGCTTTCCTCGTACGCGGGAGCTTTTGTTGGCCTATGCTGACAAGAAGGTTGCCTATCTTCCTCGAAGGTACAGGAGTAGATGACTCTAGACAGAAACGTTTGCCGCGTGAGAAAGCCTCTGATAGGAATGGTTTGTATGTCCTGCAAACTTGTACCGTGACATGGATTTGCAGTTTCCTCGTCTGGAGCTGGCGAGGAAAACATGCGATGCGGGCTTTCACGTTGAGCCTGAGAGGGCCGGATCTTCGTTGGAGCAGTTCGTCTCGGCCTCTTCGTTAGACGTGGCAACGCGGCGATATCAACACCAGAATCGTTCCCATCTGTATAGTCATAGTCGTCAGGATCATCGCTGTCAACATTGCAAGGGGACTTTGCTCGAGTTTTCCTTTTCCCCTTACAACGCGTGGAGCCCGCTCCAGTGGACCTTGTTATTGGTAGTCCATAGGACCGGGTTACAGGCACAACAACGGATACGGAGTATGACGTAGATAAATCTCTTGGTGAATCCGTTTCCTCTGATCTGGACACTGCCTGCTTTTGTTGTTGCAGAATAGGCGAGATAGGGCTCGATAACGGTTTGTCACTAGGACAATGATCTGTTGAATGGATGTCGTTGCTGTCGTGAGTTGCTAAATTGTCTCTCGCGTGCAACTGGATGGAATGTGCCTCCGTGACGGGTCGAGGACTTGATTTTCCGCACTCTGTACCAGTTTCAAGTCGCTGATTCGCAGTCTCTGGTTCATCTCTGGCTGGACCAAGTGTGCTGGGTTTAGGCGATGGGGTCTTGTCTCTTGAAACATTACAGTCGTTCTGGGTAGTGAGTCCATAACACGATTCACCGGCCGCCACGCTGTTGACGACCTCTTTTTCACAGCCAAAAATGGAAAGCTGGGTTTCATTGAGCTTAGTGGGTGAAGGATCTGTAGTCGTACGATGAGAAGCAACCTTGGAAAACGGTATCCCCAGACACATACTAACCTTGAATGGGGCACGGTTTGTTCGGCGAAACGGAGCCATCAGCTCCAACAGGAGAAGTGGGTGCATCGGCTGCAGATGAGCGGTCTGGCTCCACAGCATTTGATGAGGCGACGGTATCTTGCGGCGTAGTGGGGTTCTCTGACGGGAGCCTTAAATCGACCAAAGAGCGATCGTCGTGGTGGGAGACTTCTTTAAAAAAAATTAGCACATAAATAGGCTTCAACTTAAAATGTATGTCACTTACCACCGTCCTGATCATGCAGTTCCTTTCTTTGCGGGTCGTTGATGTTCTCTGCTTGAGTCGCTTCGCTGCCCCCAAAGCATGATCCTGGAGTCTCTTGGCTCCTAAATTCGGCCATTTCCAAGTTGGCTAATTCTTTATCAAACTCGTTCAGATGGACGTCGCGATCAAGAGGCAAAGATGATGCCGCAGGAGAGGGGCTTTGTGGACGAGGATGACATGTGTGTGGGGACTCATGAGAAAGGCATGGGGGCCGCGGAGGTAAAGGATGGTAGGAAGAACCATAATGATATGCAGTCAGATGTGGTGGTTTGCAAGGGGGTTTTGGGATGGGGTGAGGGTGGTAATGGATGATGTTGTCCAGGTCGATAGAGACCATGGTTTCCACGAGAGGCAGGAGAGAATGAACTGGAGGGGGTGGACAACAGGAAAGGTGTACTATAATCTGAAAAACTGCCTCGTCCGCTCCCACGGAGATTGCAAAGTGCCCTTTGTACCGAATTAAATTGAAGGAAAGCGAGCAACATATGTCCAGCATCTCTCGCCGTAGGAGGGGATCCCAAGACTCTTTATATGCACTTCTTGAAGCCCCCTCTCACCCTTCAGTTGACCTCGACTTCCCTTCTGGGGCGGCTTGGGAAATTGGATGAGACTGACCATCTTCACGGGCCGAAGTGCTGCCCGTTAGCGGAGAGACATGACCCACCAACACTCCAAGCAAGAATGACCAAGGGGTCAGAAGGCAAGGCATTACAGCATGCGGCATTTTTCCAATTGGGTAATACGGTATCGTCGCATCATCAGGTTGGACCTGGTCCGTCCGTGCATGCATCTATCAGCCTCGCTGCGCCCTGCTAAAAGAGGGCCAGAGTCGAAGGATCGTCCTTGGAGAATAGCAGGGTGCGGCCGAAGGCGTCCATTCAAAGTGAGTGGCCAATACCATCACAGTGTCTTAGGTTGCATTACGGAGTTATCCGAGGCTGCTGTACGAGTGCACGAGGTAAAAGACTCCGCGAACAAGTGAGACACGCGGTCATTCTGCGCCACGGCTTCAAGACGAGGGATCGGCGAGAGAAGACCAGCCAATGGCACACAAGCTCGCGGATTCGACAGCGCACGAAAGAGCGAGAGTTGGATAACGTCGTATGGTAGGCGCACTTGTGCGAAGACGAGAGTTAATCCATTCTCCTAGGCGGCAGTTGGGCACTGTAGATGCCCATGATGGAGAAACGAAGACATACAGGCGAGGTGAGAAAGCGGGCCCGCACGCATGTATGCAGGGGCAAATTCTCTATCAGAGATTCTAGTCGGCAACTGTAGCTGAAAAGAAGAAAACCCCAGGGCGGTGGACCAGTAGACAGCACCGCCGACGCTCCAGCTGGTGCCCCAGTCTGTGGAGAAGGGCGCTGTCGGTGTGCGAGGCAACCAGCTGAAACAGGGCGTCCGGTGCCGTGCGATCCGGAAATACGGTATCATTTCGCGGCGGCGAGGTTCCTGGGACCGGCCGGCGAGAGGCAAGTCCAGCATGGCGAGGGCGAGGGCATCGAGCGACGCACCGAGTTATATACTCGCATCGATGGGGGCTGTTCGGCGGTGGAAGACGGCAGATGCCTGTTCGGGGAAAGCGCGGGCCGCTAGACTACATCTGGACGTGCTAAACCCAAGGTGGACGGGATCGGTCGGGATACCATCTTGGGGCTAGCGGCGCGCTACACCACATCAAGACGGGCTAAACCTGAACGGGGCACCCGGGGGCCCACGCCAAACCCGATCGAGGGGGCGCCGAATCCGGCCGCGTCGGCACATATGGTTGTTGTACTACTATATCTTTTAATTTAATATAAAGTACTCCTAGTTATATTATATATAAAAGTTATTAAATATTAATTAAAGCTATTTAGTATATTAAAGTATTAAAAATATTAAATTCTAGTAAATTTAAATATCTTAAATAAAAATAAGCTTTAGTTCTTTCTTTTAAAAATTATAAAATAATTTATATTATTATAAGCTTATATTAATATCGATAGCTAGATTTCTAATCTAAATAATAATAAAATAGTTAATATAATAATAAAGATTAGATAGTAGATATATATTTTTTTTAGTATATTAATAATATCTCTTCTTTAGTATTTTATATAAAAAGAATAGAAGAGCTTATTAGACTAATCTATCTCTATATTTTTATTCCTTAGAATTATCTTTAACTTCCTAAAAAAATTATTTAAACTAAGCTAGATTATATTATAATATTAAAGACTTAGATAATAGTAGAACTATTATTTAGCTTAAGTAACTAAAGTAATTCTTATATATTTAATATATTATTAGTTATTACTATAAGTACTTAATCTATAATTCTATACTTTTAAAAAAGCTTTAAAACTATATTATTTAGATTTATATAAAAATAAGAACTAGATAAAGATTTAAATTTAAGAAGAATCTTTTAATATTACTAGTATTAATTAATAAATTAGTTTATAATGGCTATAAAAGCCTATTAAAAAAAAGATATCTAGTAATTAAGTATAAATAAAAGCTTTATATTTAAAAGAAGCTTCTAGAGGATAACTTATTACTACTCTTAGATATATCTTTATAACTAAGATTATATAGAAATAAGCTAAATAAAATTAATAATTTTATAGAACTCTAGATATTTAATAAATTAGAAAAAAAATATAATAAAGTAATAAATTATAAAAGCTTCTATTTCTATATTTTTTATATAAAAACTTTAGATAAACTTAGAATATTCTATATCTTTTAGAAAAAAGATTATTTAGTAAGTTATAAAATTAAGATTAAAACTAATATATACTATATTTATAAGTAATCTCTTAATATTATTCTTTTAGCTAGTTAATTTCTAATAGATTAGACTAGCTAAATACTAATTAAAAGTAATTATTCTATATTATTTAATTATTAAATAATTAAGAACTTTTTAATAGTAGTAATACTTTACTTTTAGTTTATTAATTTTTATATTAGTAATTTAATTAAATTAGTTCTAGTATACTAATTTATAGTAACTACTTTAGTTAAATCTCTTTTTTTAAAAATTAGTCTTTAGCTACTAATTTATAAAGTTATTCTTTAATATTTTAGAATATAGAATATATACTAATAATTAACTAGAAGTAATATACTTAAATAAATAAAGAATTAAAAATAGAATAAATTAAAGTAAAAAAACTAGAATTTGATATAGAATTAAATATATACTAGCTTAAAAAAAGATTAGATATAGAGAATTAATTATTTAAAAAAGAAGAATATTAATTAGATTACTATTATAAATAGATAAAGAATAGAGATCTAAGAATTAGGATATTTAAGATATTATTAATTAGATATTAATTAGAGAATTTTAAGAAAGATATAATTAGAAAAGGATAAAGTAACTTATTTCTCTAGAACTTATATATTAAAAAAGATAATAAGCTTAGATAAATAGAATTGTTTACTTATTTCTTAATATAATATTACTTTTATTTAGTATATAAGCTATTAATCTATTTTATTTAGTTAGTCTTTTTATAATTAGTTAATAGTAAAAGACTAATTAAGAATAGCTCTTAATTAGCTTTTAATATAAATAAATAGTTCTTAAGTAGTCCTTAAGTAGCTTTTAATATATATAGATAGCCTTTAAGTAGCCTTTAAGTAGCTTTAAATATATATTAATAGTCTATATTTAGTCCTTAAGTAGTTCTTAAATTATTAATCTATCTTTTAATCTTTTATAACGATAGACCTTAGATAAGGTTATTTATACTTTAGTGCCTAAGGATCTAGGCTGCTGATTAGTGGCCTATTAATAGGGGATTAGGTAGCCTTCCCTTATTATAATCCCTATAGGATAGTTATATAACGCTTTATATTCCTAATACCCCTCCCTCCTAAGTAAGGATAATCCTCCTTCCTATTTTAAGTAATAAGATTATATATAAATTAATCTATAATTAAAGGAATATTCTATTCCTTAAGAAATAGTCTTTAACTAGTTTATATAATATACTTAGTCTATTTCTTCTACTTAATTAATAGGTCTCTATCTTAACTTATAGAGTATATTCTTATAATTTCTATTTCTTCTTCTTTAATTATCTAGAAGAAATAGTACTAAGGACTTATTCTACTTCCTCTACTAAAGGAGTACTAAATCCTTCTTATACTATAGAGGAAAATCTAATCCTAACTAACCTTAATACTAACCTTATAGCTATATAAGCTACTATAAAAAAGCTATAAAAGCTTAAAGACCTCTAGGACTAAGCTAAAGCTCTTTAATTATAACTCTTTAAATAGAATACTATTAGAATCCTACTAAATCCCTATCTAGACCTCTATAAATCCTTAAGGAAAGACTAAGATATTAAGCTTAAGAATATATCTATATTTACCTTAAATTCCTTTTTATAATAATAATAGAAATAGCTTCTAGATCTTTAATAGTAGTTTAAAGGAGACCTAAGATACTATTATAATAGTTAGATCTAAATCTTTAAAGTACTAAGCTATATAGATATAATCTACTAGGAAAGATAGTATTAGTATATTAATAAAAAATTACTAGCTACTAACTAAAACCTTAAAAAAGACTAGTCTTATTTTAAGGACTAGATCCTAATCCTTATTAAGAATATAGCTAGCTTTTAATCTAAAGTAATAAGCTAGCTTAAAATAGCTAGATAGATAAAAGATAAGAACCTATAAGAGTTCTATATCTATTTAGATATTCTAGAATAATACTTTCTAAAAGTAGCTAAAAAAGAAAGAGTCCTTTCCTTCTTTATAAAGCTCTTATATAACCTTTAAAATAATATTTACTATTATATTATTAAACTCCTAGAAACCTATAAAGAAATAATTAATATTATATACTATTTTTAGGACCTATAGCGCTTAGAAGTAAACTAGAAGTAAAAGTATACTAAAATCTTAAAGAAAAATCTATAGAAAAAGATTTTAATTAAAAAAACCTAGAATAATAAGAAGAACTATAAGTCTTAGAATAATAGGAATTTATCTATAAAAGACTACTTAAATCCTATTAAAGATAATAGGAAATATAATTAATACTATAACTATAGTAGTAAAAAGTACTATTCTAATAAGTATCCTAATTTATTAAAAGATAAATCTACTACTATAGTATAATCTACTATATAGAGAAATAATAGTAAAATAGATTAGATCCTATAAATCTATTTTCTTCTATAGTAGAAACCTAATTATACTTCTACTTTCTAATTACTATCTAAAATAATCTTAAAATCTATATAGATCTTAATAGCTATACTAAGGTTAATCTAGTTAGCTTTAAATTTATTAAAAAATATAAGCTAAACTAGACTAAACTTACTATATCCTTTCTTATTACTATTAATTAATAAGAAACTCCTACTTATAGAGTATAGAATATTCCTCTAAAGGCTACTAATTCTAGAAGGATAATCTATTAGTTTATTTATATATATATAGCTATTAATTAAGACTCCTAGCTTACTAGAAGTCCTATACTTAACTACTATCTATAACTTAGATATCTATATTATAGGCTAAAATAGTCTCTAGTAGTTTAGAATACCTTCTATTAAAATCCTACTACTTATCTAATTTACTAAGTAAGTAAAAAACTATATATATATCTTTACTATTATTAAAATATCCAAAGAAGTTTAGCTTCTTATTAATTATAATAAAGATAAAAAGATACTAGAACTCTACTAATTACTTACTTAATTAGTAAGATTTTATAACTTCTTCTCTTCTTAAAACTCTAAGATCTTATCTTTATTAAATAAATATAACTATACTATTAATCTTATTCCTAAAGTAAAGATTCTATATAGACTAATCTATCCTCTCTTATAAAAAGAGCTTACTAAGCTCTAAAACTATGTTAATAAAAATATTAAGAATAGCTAAATCTATAAATAAAAAAGCCCTACTAGAGCGCTTATTCTATTTATACTAAAAGCTAATAGAGATCTCTACTTTTACGTTAACTACTAAAGACTTAATAAGATTTTAGTAAAGAATTAATATTCTTTACCTCTTATTTTAGAGATTTTAGACTAGTTTACTAGCTTAAAGATCTTTAGTAAAATTAATATTTAGAATACCTACTACTAAATTTATATTAAATAAGATAATAAATAAAAGACTATATTTTAAACTTACTATAGCTATTATAAATATATAGTTATACTCTTTAGCCTTACTAATATATCTACTACTTTCTAGAACTATATTTATATAGTACTTTATAATATCCTTAATACCTTTATAGTAGCTTATCTTAATAATATTCTTATCTTCTTAGTAGATTAAAGTTCTTATATAAACTACCTCTACTAGATTATTAAATAGCTTTAAAAGATAGGCCTATATACTAAACCTAGTAAGTATATATTCTACTAAGACTAAATTAAATTCCTAGGTTTTATTCTCTTCTCTAAAGATATTTTAATAGACCTCTACTAAGTAAGTAATATTACTTTATAGGAAATATCTAAAATATATAGGAATATCTAAGTATTCCTAGGATTCTATAATTTCTATTATAGATTTATTAAGAATTATTCTTATATTATATTACTTCTTATAGCCTTACTAAAAGGAAGTAAAAATAGGTATAAGCCTAGTTAGATTAACTTAATTCTTACTAAAAGAGTAGTATTTTACTATCTAATTACTATCTTTTAGTCTATATCTCTCCTTTAATACTTTAACTTATTAAAGCCTATTTAGTTAGAAATTAATATATCTAATAGTATAATAGTAGAGATTTTATTATAGCCTAATAAAGATAATATCTAGTACTTAGTAGCTTTTTAGTTCTAGAAGTTTAGTAGGGCTAAGATTCTTTATAGTATACTAGACTAAGAACTATTTACTATTATATACTTATTTAAGTATTAGTAATACTATCTTAAAGGGAGTATTTACTTAATTAAAGTATTTTTAGACTATTTAAACCTTTAGGCTTTTATAAAGTAGCTAAAGCTTAATAGTAGATAGGTATAGTAGTATTTAGTTCTTATACTTTTTAATTTTATAATAAAATATTATACTAAGAAGAATAATCCTATAGATAGACCCTCTTAGTATTAGCTCCTAAGTAATTATAGAATTAACCTAATTTTACTAATAAGCTACTAAATAGCTAATTAATTATAGATAATTAATTACTATTCTATTATAGTCTAGTTATTAATTATAAGTACGCTTATTTTAAATATTCTATACTTTAAAAAAAATAAAGATAGGGATAAGTTAGTTAGTATAACTAACTAGAGAGAGCTTAGGTATATATACTATCTTCCTAATATATAAGTAAAGCCTACTAATATCTCTAAGTAGGTATATCTTACTAAGGTAGGTATAGATCTTAAAGAGCTTATTAAATAACTTTAAGTTAAAGACCTAGAGACTTAGTACTAAAAGACTACTATAAAATTATTAATTCTAGAGTTTAAGGACTAGAGTATTAGATCTAAGAGTTTTATATAATTTAAGAAATATATTTATATTCCTATAGGAAGTAATTTAAGAAATATATTAATAAGTATATATTATAATAATCCTTTTACTAGCTACTTTAGTTATACTAGAATCTTTAAGCTAATAAAAAGAAAATATTATTAGCTAAATATCTATATAAATATTACTAAATATATCTAGTCTTACTAGATATACTAGAGTATTATAGTAAGAAAATATAAGCTATATAAAAAGCTATAACTACTCCCTATTCCTTTAAAACCCTTTACTAAAATCTTAATAGATTTTATAACAAGCCTACTATTAATAACCTATAAAGAGAAGCTAGTAGATATAATCCTAGTTATTATTAATAGATTTATAAAATAGTTACTATTCTTTACTATTTCCTTAATAATTACTATAGTAGAACTTACTAAGCTATTTTATATTTATATTAAACTACGTTTTAGATCCTCTAAGAGTATTATTTTAGATTATAGATTACTATTTACTAGTAAGTTTTAGTTAAACCTATACTATCTTAGTTAAATATACCTTTAACTTTTAATAGCTTTTTATTCTTAAACTAATAATTAAATAGAATATATAAACTAGATACTTAAATACTACTTCTAATACTTTATAGCTAAAAACTAAATAATATAGCTAAATTTACTTAAATCTACTAAATTTATATATAATAATACTATTAATATAATAACTAATATATCTCTATTCTAAGTATTAATAGAATACTTATCTAACTTCTACTAATATTTTAAGAGTAAAACTCCTTATAAAGAGGTTCTAGTAGTATCTATATAAATTAAGAAATTAGAATTCCTTTATTAGAGACTATAGGAATACTAGTAAAAAATAAGTAAAACTATAGCAAAATACTATAATAAGAACTATATTCTTATATAATTTAAGAAGAAGGATCTTATTAGTTTATTAATAAAAAACCTAAGATTAAAAGGAAGTAAGAAACTAGCCTCCTACTTTATTAGCTCCTTTTACGTAATATAGATTATTAGGAAATAAGCTTACTACTTTAGCTTATTTTAGTAGTATAATTAGATCTATAATATCTTTTATATATTTTTACTTAAATAATAATAGAAATCTAACTAAAAGAATAGTAAAATCCTATTAATATCTAAATTTAAAGATAAAGATAAGTATAAAATAGAAGAAGTATATAATAAGAAAAAAATTAAAAGAGAAACCTACTTCCTTATTAAGTAGAAGAGCTAGCTATCTAAATATAACTAATAGATCTACTATAATAATATAGGAAACACTACTAAAGCTATATAATCTTACTAGAAAAGAGCTAATAATTAAAACTCCTATATTATTAAAGGAAAGTAATAAAGATATAATAAATCCTTAGTAAAAGCTAGTAAAATAGGTAGAAAAAGAAAGCCTTAAAAATAACCTTAAACTAAGTTATCTATAATAGAATCTATAAGAAGAGGATCTTATAGGATAAAGAACTAAGAACGAAACTATAGTAAAACTACTTAGAAAGAGTATAGAAGCGTAAATAAAAAAATAACCTCTTAAATCTCCTTAAGAATAATTAGGAAATTCCTTATTATCTTAATAACTAGGGCCTTAAGATTTATACTATAATCTAAATTATTATTATTATTAAAGTTATCTATTATCTTATCTTAATTATTATAAACTACTACTAAAATAGTATTAATAAAGGCTAGTTACCTATATAACTAAGTAATAAAATTATTATCTCTAGGTAATAGGTATAGGAGTATCTAGGCGTAGTATTTTTTCTACTTAGATAGCTTATTTCTTTATAGAGAAAGAATATAGATAAGATTTATATAATAAATAGTAATAGCTATATTAATTATATTAGTATTTATCTACTAAATCCTTAGTTAACTAATACTAAAAGATATAATAATTAAATATATCTTATTAGTTTTCTTATTACTAGTCTAAGTAAACTCCTTATAGAAGATCTACTTAGTATTATTAAAATACTAGTAAAGATCTATTAAAGCCTTAGTAATCTTTTAGTAAATAGTCTAGAGGTAAGGCTATTTATATAGAATACTAATCTAGTTAGGATCCTTCTAATCCTTCTAGAAAACCTTCTTAATCTAAGTAATAATTATAGCTAGATTATAGGCGTCCCTAAGTATTAAAATAGAAGCCTACTAAAGTTAAAAACGCCTCTAAAAGGATTAATAAAATATACTAGAATATAGATTAAACTATAGGTAGAATACTAATAATATATAATAGAAATCTTAGTATCTAGAATATAGTTAATTTTAAAGGTAATATCCTACTCTAGCTTATAATTTTTAACTAAGATCTATAGATAATATATATACTAAAAATATTTTAGCCTCTAGAGGACTATATAGATTATCTAAGTCTAGAGCGCCTTTTAGTAGACTATTATAAGGGTTTTAGTATATATTTAGTAGTAAAAATAAAGTAAAACTAATAAATATTAAGTAGAGGATAGAGAGTAAAGAAGAATAAGAATAAGAGAGATAGTAAAAAGAAGAAGAAGAGGAAGAGAGTAGTAATAGTAATATAAATAAAGGTATATATTCCTTTATTTATCTCCTATTTAGGTAAGCTTTACTACCTATTTCCCTTTTTAGCCTATATTATTCCTTCTTATCTAATTACTACCTTTTCTAATTATTTATATACCCTTTCCCTACTTAAGGGCCTATAGGCTATAGAGGGAGGATAAATTAGAACGATAGACCTTAGATAAGGTTATTTATACTTTAGTACCTAAGGATCTAGGCTGCTAATTAGTAGCCTATTAATAGAGGATTAGATAGCCTTTCCTTATTATAATCCCTATAGGATAGTTATATAACGCCTTATATTCCTAATATCCCTCCCTCCTAAGTAAGGATAATCCTCTTTCCTATTTTAAGCAATAAGATTATATATAAATTAATCTATAATTAAAGGAATATTCTATTCCTTAAGAAATAGTCTTTGACTAGTTTATATAATATACTTGGTCTATTTCTCCTACCTAATTAATAGGCCTCTATCCTAATTTATAGAGTATATTCTTATATCTTTACTAACTTATATACTTTTATATCTTATAATATTTAATCTAAGATCTTATCTTAGTCTTTCTTTAAATATATAGTATAGCCTTATTTAATTAGTAGCTAATAATTCTATTACTTAATAATAAGATTCTATTAGCTTCTTTTAAGTAATCTTATAAGTACTTCCTATTACTTAATAATAAGATCTTATTAGATCTTTTAAGATAATCTTATAAGAGCTTTATAATTACTATCTGTTCTTTCTATAATAATCCTCTTTTATACTATAAACTTCTTATTCTCTTAAATTAAGACAGCTTATATAGCTTTAGATTATAAATTAGAAAAGGAAGGGATTTTAGAGCTACTATATTCTCTAATTATATCTAAAGGAATAAAGAAATAAGATTTTCTTAAGAATAGCTAATACTATTAGAAATATTAATACTATTCTATAGTTTAAATATATATTTCTATAACTCTATATAGCCTCTCTTTTTAACTTCTTATAATACTACTATTATAGTATAATTCTATATTTTTAGGATAGAAAATTATATTACGAACTATTCTATTTTTAATTCTTAAGTTATTATATAAAGTTTATACTTAAAACATATAGAATTTTAACAGGATATAGGATAAGAACTAAAATATAAAAAATATATATATATATATATAAGATAGTATTCTATATTAATTAGTTAGTAGCTTTATAAACGCTAAAATAGGAATTTTATACAAACAAGGGCCGATAAGGGCTGCCCGCGAGCTGCCCTCTAAGGGCGGAGGGTCAGGCGAGGACAGCTAAGGATCCGCCCTCTAAATATATTTGCCGAGGTCTAGGAAAGCCACACAATCCTCCATCGAAAGGCCACCGATCGGCAGCCTAGATCCTAAGGCACCAAAGTATGAATAACCTCACCTAGGGTCTATCGTCACACTAGAAAAGACCTATAGCTAATACTTACTAGGGGCATGCTGCCCCTTAGCCCCCTGCCCGGGGCTCTGCCCGTGGACCCCCCTTTAGGCGCAAGCTGAATCCGTGGCCTATAGGCGCAATCTAAATCCGTTGTTTAGGGCGCTGCGTAATTGCGTCGCTCTAAATCCGATTCGTATAGGCTATATTGAATCCGTATAAAATTACATATAGACTTAGTAAGGTAATATAGTAATACGAGGTAAGGTAGACGGCGTATAGAGAGGTTAGTAGCTAGATAGTCGATCTCCTAATCTACTTAAGAGGCAAAGCTATTGTATTCAAAGGGATTTAGTCTAACTGAATAGTAAGGTAAAACACTATAGGTTGCGTAGAATACCTATAGTACTATTTAGCTAGACTATAGGAGGCGTAAGGCACTAAAAATGTAAGTTTGTGTCATGCAATAACAATAATACAGTGCGATACTATATATATTGGCTCCTGGGTCATATCCGCTGATCGCGGATATAGTGGTCTTTTTGGCCTAAGTGTATGATCATGTGACCCAGGCATGTATCGTGACAGTTTGCTGGGCTGTAGGAGGCGTAGAGTACCTAAAGTACAAGTTTGTTCGGTCACGTGATGCTAAATTCCAGCAACCAATCAGAGTGTATATATTCCAGCCAATCAGAGGGCGCCATTTTTCGAGAACTTTTTTTTTTGCTCGTATATGCTCCGCTTCGCTCCGTAATAACTAATACTTACTTATAGTATAGGATAGTTAGTATAATATAGGAAGTAGCTACCTTAATACGTAACTAGGAGTAGTAGAAGAGTAAAGGGATCGTGTCTACGGGCTGAAGGATACGATAATGCCAAAAGCCGCTCAAAAAAAGACAGCTTGAGTAACTTGACAACATTACTTTTAGGAACATTATCTTAGAAGGATATACAATATGAAAATGGTTTCCTGGATCGTGTATCGACTTAAGAGCATCCACATCAACTGAAGGAAATTCTAGGAGAGATTCAGTGCCAGGAATCTCGTCCAGAGAGCGAGATTGTCTCGTTGAGGATTCCTTGGGACATGGCAATTGTAACTATGGACATTGAAAATACAATAATGGGGTTACAGCACTGTACTTGGTAACCAGCCTCTTTATTCAACCGCCCTTCGTGAAATTACTGTAAGAAATCTGCTCGATAGCTTTGGGAAGCAAATGTGTAATACTCCTTATTGGTTGCATGTAACTCCTGCAGATGTTCCCGTTTCTGAGGGGTTGGTTGGTTGTTGCTGCCCCCCGTAGATTGCGGGGGCTGCTTTTTAAAATCGGCCCAACCGACCTAATGGTGCATTCTGCCCGCAAGTGTCGCCATAAAACTACAGTTAGAAAACCCCAGTAGTTTAGAAACCATGATGTGGTGATTTAAGTCTACTGTCTGGTCTCAAGGCACTGGTTATGTGTATCTTCAAGCTAATGACCACAAAGGCTCCCTTGGAGCTACATACGCTTAAGCTGTTGTTGGCTTAAGAGGCGCCGCGGGCCCGGGTAAATTCTAGTGTGGAAATTCTAGGCAACAGCTTAGAGCACAAGGACGCAGAGGAATAAGAAGTAGGTTGAGAGAAAGACGGGGCTCATCCCGAAATCCCTCTACCAATAGGAAGGATAAGCAAAGCTAAGCATACGCCACCGGTAGCCTACATTATTACGGGCTAGTAAAAAACCCTTGCGGACTGTTACATCGTTCAGAACTATTACCCCGAGACTAACGTCACCATGCCTCTAGCCCTGATTTTGGAGGAAGGCTACATTCAGCTTTGCCTCGAATGACTCCGGACCTTCTAAATTGACTCAGCTGAAACAAGAGAGTCTTCCGACA
The DNA here is from genome assembly GCA_037356195.1 of Penicillium sp. F50. Lineage (NCBI taxonomy): Eukaryota > Fungi > Ascomycota > Eurotiomycetes > Eurotiales > Aspergillaceae > Penicillium > Penicillium sp. F50. The sequence goes on from JAYXSA010000068.1 coordinate 833,292, forward strand.
GAAGGCCAATTAGGTCCTCCGAGCCTCCCAGTCGACACGGAATAGTTACATCAGCCATCGTTAGTAATTGGAACATAGAACAGAAACTAGCCCAATTATCTTTCTGTCAGCGGGCGGAAGTACCCGGAGAAAATAATTAGTGGGGTCTGCTCTCCTACATGACATGACAGGTCTTGCTCGATACTGTCAAGGCGGATGTTTTGTTAGCACGGCGCTAGCGCGAAACCTGCTGTTGCTCTGGATAGGTTGCATATATTACTCGAGGCATTTGGCTCGCGAGTATGCCCCCGTCCGTCTAGGGCAGTCCAACTAGCGCGATATCATTTCCAATGGTCTGAGTTGATCGTAAGACTGCGATAACCCGGGTACAAACGGCCCCACCGCCGCTCTCCGCAAGCACCACAAAACAAATATCCTAACGCATGATTGTCTTTACGAAGAGGTTCCAGCGGCTAACCAATATTAACTTGTTACTAAAACGATAGTAAAGCGTGCTAATCGGACTGCCTGGGACGGAAGAGGGGATAGATGAAGAGCTGGCCCAATCTTGCAGATTGCTCCATAGAAACCTACTACCTGGTTACATCGTTGGCGTCGGAGCTAACCAGGAGGCAGGACACCCTAGTCAGAATCAGGCTTTCGCTAGGCTCAGTGAGCCCCGATACAGCATAGGTCAGTACTTCGGCCAACTTCTCGTGCATTGACTAATCGGCATAAGTCAGGATTAACAGAAAATGAAGTTGTTTCATTGGCCATGAACATAATGATTAAGCACACTGCGTAGGGGGAACACCCTTGTCAAAGAATAGGAGGCCAAGTTTAGTGATTTCGCCACTGAAAACACTAGGACGCAAGTATTTCGCCTACCGACTACAGAGGCAACCCCTAGATACTACCTTGAAATCATTGGAGCCAGACGCAGCCGACATGCTATGAGACTGATGGCAGATTTTCAATATAAAAAGCCGCACGACTGCTGTGGAATTTTTACTACAAATAAATGTTTTTGAACAGTCGTGAAATACCTTTCATTATTTCTATTATCCTCTCCCTCTACGTTATGGCTTGCAGCGCACTTTACTGCAAAGACACAAGCGTTGTACTGTCCCAAAAGCCTCAAAACCCTGCCAACCCTACATTTCTTAAGCCCGCCACTAATACTGAGTTCACAAAATATGCTTATGATACTGAAGACGCAACTGAAGCTGAAATGGTCGCTATCGAATACATCTGCTCCTATAACCCCGACGTGAACGGCGAGTGGTGGCTAGTCAGCGAAGAGGGCAAGCCTGTTATCAAGTTGACCACACTCTATGTTGACCACTTCGGTGGGGACTTAGATAAATCTCCAACCACCCAAACTTATTCCTTTATTCAAGAATATTTTCAGGCAAAACTTTCACTTGTTCGTGCGGATGTTCAACTTCAGGAAGAAGCCCAAAAGTGGTTAGACGGTGTCAAGGCTACTCAACGGACGCTTTCCATGCCGTTGGGCGAACGCTCCTTAGAGGAGCGTTACATTCGGTGTGGCTCGTCTCGATGCTAGTCTCAACAGACTTGTATTAATACTGGAGGCACTCAATGCTCAGTTTGTGCTCGTTTTTTCTGTTATTATATAGTGCCTCCGGATGGCTGTTGGCACTAGAGTTAGGCAGCTACCAATAGACGTCTGCCTAGAGAGGAAATGTGAAGGTGGAAAAACCGATAGAGTTGATCTGAATTGGTGCATTTGGTGATTTCTTTTAGTACGGTCAAAGGATTTACGACACTTTGCTATTCGAAAATTATAAGGGGTTCAACCCCTTTCCCCAAAATTGAGGTATTACCAAGCAGGGACACTTTAACAGTCCCGCGCCCTGTTTAGTCTCTTCATTTTATCGACCTCCTTGCTCAATGAAGATCGCAGGATTCTTATGGGTTGAATTAGAAGTTGTGCCTAGGTTGAACATCGAGGGTGCCTAAGTTAGAGATTAGATATGAACCCTCTGAAGAAAAGTTGAGTTTGTTGACGAATCCCTTAGTGGTAAAGGTCTCTTGTGCAGCTGCCGTAGCTGTGCCCTAGAGCCGTACTGTGCTATCGAGAGAGCCGGAAACTAATAGCCGGCCGTTAGGATAGAAAGTTACTAAGGTAATTAAGGCCGAATAGCCCTCGAGAGTCTACTATAGGTCGCCTATAGCTATGTCCTAGAGCTGTACTATCTTATCAAGAGAGCCGGACGCTAGCAGCCGACCGTCGAACAAGAATCCTATCGAGATAACTAAGTCCGAATAGCCCTTAAGAGTCTACTATAGGCTGCCTATTATTATATACTAGAGCTATACTATCCTACCGAGAGAGCTAGATACTAGTAGCCGACTGTTAGGAGAGAAGGCTTCTAAGATAATCGAGGCTAAATAGCCCTTAAGAGTCTTCTATAGGTTATCCGTTACTATATTATAGAGCTATACTATCTTATTAAGAGAGCTAGACGCTAACGTAGTCCACAGCCGATCGGGACACACGGCCGACCGGGACACCCACCCCCATGATAAATTTTTTAGACATAATTAATCAACCAACACCTATGAATTCAACTAGCTAGTGCGATTTTTACATGAATTGATCTTGTGCCCTTTCTGTCCACATCCACTGCAGGTAGGAGGAGCCCTCCTTATTGGTTGAATCGATTGATTAGGCAGATCGGCCTGACCATGCGATCCTACCCCATCAGCTTCTACCGGCTGAATAGGCTGCTGAACTAGCTGTATGCCCTCTTCGATAGATAGGCCGCCTTCATGAGCGATCTGCCTAGTCGATCGAGTGCGCTTCTGGCGTTTCTTCTCATTCGCTGCTCGTAAATCGGCGTTCTCCTGCATCAGTAGTGCAACATAGCCTAGTGATTCATACTGGCTCTTAAGAAGCTGATCAACCACTGTTTTCACTGGGCTTGGAGGGCTTTTTGATCGTTCGGCTATAAACCTTCTAAGCTTTTCAGCATGCTTAGATAGCTGATCGGTGGTTCTAGGCGTTTCTAGTGTAGACTGGCTAGAACTAGTGCTTGGTCGGCTTGATAGTGGCGAGGGCGTCCGAATTGATATATTGAGCTTAGAAAGCACCCTATTAGGATCGAATGGCACGATACCAGCAGCTGCGAAGCTGCTTTGAATAATATTCGGCTGGAAGGCTTCTAGCCGTGCGCGAGGATAATCCACTAGGAAATCAAGCTTGTCGATATGATTATAGCCGGTTCGAGCTAAATCGCTCACGAAGCGACCGTACGCGCGCTTAAGCACTGCAAAGCATCCAATATCGAGCGGTTGTAGCAAGTGAGACGAATGTGAAGGCATACAGAGTGGTATAATATTATTATCGGCACATATTCGATCGAATTGAGGTGTCAAATGACTACCATGCCCGTCAAGGATTAATAGACGATATCGCCCTCGTACGCGCGCGGTAGTAGATGGAATAAAGATCTTTTCTAGCCAGCGTAGGCCGATCTCAGCAGTAGTCCAGCCATTATTCGATACTTCAATCCGCCACTCCTTAGGAAGATTCGAAGATTCAAACCAACCGGCAATATAGACGTGGCCCTTGAATATAATGCATGGCGGCAGCGAATAGCCATCGGCGCATATCGCTTCAACTGCAGTAACCCATTCGCGATTTCCAGGCTGTAGAATCGATCGCCGACCGTAGTATTCTGCTCGTGTAACCACCTTCTGCGTTGATATAATACCCATAGCGAATCCAGTCTCATCGAAGTTATAGATATCCTCCGGCTGAATCCCATTCTCCTCAATCGTGCGTTGTACGATCGAAAACCACTCTAGTATAGCCTTAGGATCCTCATTCAGAGCGCGCTGATAATCATATCGCCTAGAATAGCGCGATCGAAGCTCATCGCGCCGGTTGACGAATGCTGATGCCCAATTGACGCCGACCGTTAATGGAGGGGTGGTTCCACGCGCTGCAAGGAGGATATTGGCCATCTCTCGAACAGTAGAGGGCCTAGGGGCTGCCCCACGCGAATCCATAGAGAGTATCCATCTAGTAAGCGAATCCTCTTCGTATTGTGTCAATTTATGGCCTGATGGGCGCTTATCGACGCGTGAGGATCTTCCCTGCGCGCGCGCGTGTAGGGTAGAACGCGGTATGCTGTATAGCTCCGCTGCTGCGCGAATAGATTTGACGCGGCCATTTTTGATATCATCAAGGGCTAATATGATCCTGCCCTCCTGATTGGCCGATTTTTGCGAAGATTCAGTGCGAATTGGTGGCATGGTAGACGGTTGAATTAGGTAGGTAGGTAGGATTGCGCGATTTTGGAGTGGGTGTCCCGGTCGGCCGTGTGTCCCGATCGGCTGTGGACTACGTTAGTAGCCAGCTATTAGGTAAGAAGGCTACTAAATAAACTAAGCTCGAATAACTATCGAGAGTCTATAATTCTATACTTTATTTTTTATTAACTCATAGGAACTAGTATATCTAGCTTAGAAGCTCCGACTTAAACTCTCTATAAATCATTATTATTTAAGATATAAATATTAGCCCTATACAATAAATTTAGAGTCGTGCTTTATTAGCTATCTAGCGATTTTTTAGAATAAAACATATTCTATTATATAGAAAATCCTATATTATAGGATTATTATCGCCCTATATTTCCTAGATTAAGTCTTAAATAGCTATATACTATAGTACTTACTAGTATAACTATCTAGAGGAGATTAAGTATACCTACTATCTCTAATATAAGACTTAATAGACTTATTGCCTCTAGCTAGTATAGAAAATACTTCTAGAGGAATAGTAGTGTATCTTTTATTATAGAAGATATATCTTAACTTTACTTAAGATAGTATATCTAGTAGCGATAAGAGTACTTTAATTCTAGTAGTATATACTAGAGGATATCCTAGGAGCTAATATCTACCTTATATACTATAGGATTTATAAGATTATAGATATCTTTCTACAGATAACTCTATATTATTTTAAGATAGGATTTAGTAAGTTTTTTATACTTTCTTTACTTATCTATAAAAAACTTACTACTATACTAGATTAAAAATTCCTAAAATAATAGATATAGAATCCCAATAGGCTAATCTTAGTTAGAGATACTTAAAATAGAGTAGAATAAATCTAATTAGTTACTAATCTAGTCTACTCCTATCTTAAGAAATAGTAATAAGTTATTAACAGAAAGTAGATTAGTAAGAAAGATAATAATACTAACTATATTCTAGAATTCTTATAGAAGCTATTAGTACTTAAGTTTATTACTCTCTTAATTATCTAGTAGTTACGTTAGAATTAGTAGATATATCTTATCTATTTTTAAAATATATTTACCTTAGTCTATTAGAAGCTCTACAAGATATAATTTTAGTACCTATTTTATATTTTTAATATAATAGTATATAGTAGTAGCTAAAATAGATAGTATAAAGGCTATAATAACTAATTTTTACATAACTTTATTACTAGGCTAGTCTTAAGAAATATTCCTATTATATTAAATTTTTATAAATTAGTCTAGTAGGAATAAATATATATTACGTTCTATTACTTCTTTAAGTATCTTATAAAGAGCTAGATCCTAATACCTATAATCTACAATATTTAAAAAGCTAAGGCTAAGTAGGAGTTTAGGTCTACTAGTTAAAAAGATCTAAAGACGAACTAATTTTACCTTCTATAGAAGAGGAAGTAATAGAATAATATTTTAGATATCTTAATTATAGTTATATTCGTCTAAAGCGTTAATTACTAGTATAGTAATTTAATATTATTAGTTGCGTTAGTTTAGATCAAGTAGTAGTTAGAGGAGTAGTTTCTTAAATTATTCTCTAAGTAATTTTAATATAATATTAGTATTATTATATAGTACCTTATATATACTAGACCTTAGCTTAGGAATTATAAGTACTAATTGCCTAGTTAATATAGGGAAAACCTTCTTTACGTTCCCTTAGTCCCCTTTACTCCTCTTAAAGAGGAAGCTAGTACCTAGATTTAAGTCCTTAAGCAACCTTACTATAGTCTAAGATATTATAGATTTTCCTATCCTAGCTATTCTATTTAACTAGAAAATAATTTTTTAGGCTAGTACTATAGCTCATTCTATTACCTACTAGAGGAGATCGATCCTAGTACCTTAGAGATATTCTACTTTATCTTAGTTGTTGAATATATTAAACCTAGTATTAGTCGTAATACGTAGCTTATTTAGTATAAAATTATAATCTATACGATCTATAGTTCAAGCTATATACTTAATAGCTCGCTTAAGAATATCTAGAATCTACTCTTATCTCTCTACTTGCCTAGGGACGATTTAGTATAGAAGGTCTTTAGTATACGCTACAGCAACTATTAACGGATACCCCTACTATTTCTTATTCTTGTATAAATCTAAGTAGTTATAGATACTACGTATTATAAGATATAGGAAGTGATTTATTAGCCTAGCTACTTCTACTTTTAAAAATAGTATATTTATTTCTACTATAAATCTATTATAGACTAAAGTATCTATTAATATAGGAATAAGTATATATACACGAAAATAATCGAATATAGCTGAATAGAAGCTGCTATATTATATAATTATATAACCCTATCCCTTAATAATCCTTGATAATCTATTCTATAAATAGAAGAGCTTTAATACCCTATGTATTAGATTAACTTATATAATTTCTATAGTATTCTACTATAATTTAATCCCTTTAATATCTATAAGGATAAATAGTACCTATTCCCTTATAGCTAGTTTAATTAAGTTTAATTATTAATAATATTTAATAGTATTCTATTAATCTAATTTATTTATTATTTATTAGTTTCTAATTCATACTAAATTATATACCTAAGTCTACCTAATCTAATTATATATAGATAATTTATGTATATTATTATTTACCTTATTTTAATAGTATATAAATTATTTATATACTCTTAAGGATTTATATCTATCTAGTAAAGCTAAAAGTAATAAGCCTAATTACTATAGTCTACTACTAAAATATCTTATTCCTTCCTAATTTACTCTTTTAATTACTTTTATATTACTTATCCTTTACTTCTAATTATAATAGATTCAATTAATATGTAAGCTATATAGCTTAGATATCCTTTTAAGTACTCTATATACTAGATTCTATAGTTTACTATTATTAAAGAATATACTAAATTAAATAATATATAAAAATATATTAATTCTAATAGAAATTCTTCTATACTACCTAAAGAGCTAATTAAGCTAAAGCTATCTAATATAATTAAATAGCCCTAACTATATACTTCTAATAAGCCTTAAGTCTTTATATACTATACTAATCTTATACTCAAAGAATTAGGCTATTATAAGGCTATAAAAAATAACTATATATAATAAAGCTAATTACCTATAATATAAGTATATAATTAAATTATTTAAAAATAGTATTATATATTTCTTGATATATAAGAATAGGGAAATAATTAATAGCTAATTAGTATATAATACTATTATTATCCTTTAAAAGTAATATGTCTAATCTAGCTAAATAAGAAATTACTATATCTTATATAAATAGAATACTTTAAAATATTAGATATAATTTAGTAAGCTATCTTATCTAGTAAAATAGTATAATAGATAGATTGTCAACATAAAAATAAGTATATATAGCCGAATATGATCGAATATAGCCGAATGGAAGCTAGTGTATTATATGATTATATAACTCCATCCCTTAATGATCTTTAACGATCTATTCTATAAATAGAAGAGCTTCAACACTCTATATATTAGATTAATTTGTATAATTTCTATAGTATTCTACTATGATTTATTCCTTCAATATCTATAAGGATAAATACTACCTGTTCCCCTATAGCTAGTTCGATTAAGTTTAACTATTAATAATATTTAATAGTATCCTATTAATCTATATCCTTTATTATTCGTTAGCTTCTAATTTATATTAAATTATATACCTAAGTCTATCCAATCTAATTGTATACGAACGTTTCGTGTATATTATTATATATTCTAATTTAATAGTATATAGAACGATCTATATACTCCTAAGGATTTATATCTACCTAATAAATCTAATAAATTATCTACTTATAGATATAGTAGCTATAAATATAAAAGAATATTAAAAATATAGTATATTTATACTTAACTATTAAATTTTATAAGATTTAAAGTAGTCTTTAGAAAAGAAAGCCTTTTAGTATATCATAATTACTATAATCTATTTATTCTAGTACTAGAAAATTAATTTAATTAGTATTCTATTAATAATTCTTAATATTAATAAATAAATTATTATAGAAATTAATTATAATACTAGCTAGCTAGTTATAAAAGCTATCTTCAAGACTATTAAGAAGGCTTTAGGTAAATTTCTATATTAATAAAATTTTATAATTTATAGAATTTAAATCTTCTTTTAGGAGTAGTTATTTACTATTTAAATATTCTAAAAATAAGATATAGAACTACTATACTTTACTATCTCTAAATAAATAAAAAATAGAAAACTTAAATAGACTACTAGATAATAATAATAAAAGTATGGGATCTTTATTTATTATAAATAGTTATTACTACTTAGATCTTTGAATATATTATAACAAGCTTTACTCTATTCTTCTTTATATATAAAGTTTATCTATAAATACTAAATAATAAATTATTAAAGAATACTCTACTTTTTTTAGAAAAGATTAGAAAGCTCTAAAATCTTAATAATATCTATAGGAAAGTATATAGACTATTACTTATCTATATTATTAAAATAAATTATATATATAATAGTTTAATTATAAAGATAAGCTTTAAGAAGAATATCTAGATTTTAGTTTAGAATAAATTACTATAAAAGTATAAAAGTAAATAGTTTAGATCTTTTAAGATTATAAAAGCTTATTTATTTAGTATTTATATATTAATAAAGCTAAATAGCTATATTCTTTATTATTTAATTAATCGATTTTAGATTATTAAAGCTAATATAATAGATCTATATATTATAAATATTCTAGACTAATTAAAATATATTTTATAAGAAAAGCTTATAGTAATAAAGGCCTAAAAAGATTATAAAAGTCCTTAAATAAAATAATTCTTCTTTAATTTAATACAAGCTATTTATATTTATATATAAAGAATAAAAGGAATTTTAGGCTAATAGTATATATTTAAAGTAAGTAAAAAAGAATAGTAGTATTATAGGAAATACTCTTAAATATTACTAAAAGTAATTAGTATTAAAAGATAAATATTTATAAAAGCTAATAAAAAACTAGAAGAAGCTTCTAATACTATTTTTTAGAAAGAATAGTTAATAAAAAGATTTAGAAGAATCTTTATAATTAATCTAAAATAGGCCTTAGAATACTAATATTTATAAAAAAGATTTTTTTAATAGTCTTATAGCTATTATAATTTAAGTTATAAGCTTATTAAAAAAGATAAAAGATAGAATTTAATAAATAGATTAATAAGAATTCTATAAAAAGATTAAGATTTAAAGTTCTAGATATACTTTAAAAAAAAGTTAGCTCTATTATCTTTATTATTATTCTTTTTTTCTTATTTATAAGAATATCTTTAGGCTTAATTACTTTTTTTACTATAAAATACTTATTTAAAATCTTCTAGTTATTTTTAAGATAATTAATTATATTTAGAAGAATATTTAAGGCTATAAAAGCTATAGAAATATTAGTAGGATTCTAAATAGTAGGATTTTTAAGAGTAAAGATTAACTAGATATTTTACTAAAGCTTAACTATAGTAATTTTTATAGGATTTATATATAGTAATATAGTAATAGAAATAGCTATTAGCTTTTAAATAGTAATAGTAGCTCTATATACTATAAGTATAGAAATAGTAGGAATAGCTATAAATACTAGAATAAAAATAATAGTAGATACTAAAATAGCTAGAGTATCTATTAATACTAGAATAGAAAAAGTAGTTATTAAATAAATAGTAATTAGAGTAGCTATTAGCACTAAAAGAATAGATAGAGTAATTAATACTACTACTAGAGTAGAAAAAAGAATTAAAGTAATAATAGAAGTAGCTACTAGTATAAAAAAAGTAAAAGAAGCTACTAAAATAGTAATAGTAGAAATAGCTATAATAGTAGAAGACGCTAAAATAATAGTCTTTTTTAAAATATAAATATAATACTAAATAAAAGTTAAAGCTTAAAAATTTATAAGTATTAATTACTAAAAATATATAAAAGTATAATAATTAACTTATAGAAAAATCCTTAAATATTAAATAATTAAGATTTATATTACCTAAGAGCTTTTCTATCTATTTAAAAGTATTCTAAAATATAAATTATAGTTTATTCTATTAAATTAAATAAAATTAAATAAATAGTTCTTTTAAATATCTTTAAAAGCTAAATTATAGTTATAAATTAAAATATAATAGAATATAAATAGGCCTTTTTAAAGATATAATTAGTATAGAAGGCACTAGCTAAAGCTATAATACTATATTACTAAATATAAATAACTTATTATTAGCTAGAAGTATTTAGAGGCTTAAGTCTATTATATGAATTAATATTATAGATAGAGATAATAGATAATATAGTCTTTTTAATTATAGAGATAAAAGTTAATTATAGTAGGTTTTTATATATTAGAAAGCCTATTAGAACTATAAAAAGTTAGTAAAAGCTTAATAAAAATATATTTTCTTTTACTTATAATATTTAGAATAAGCCTTTTATTACTAACCTTAGAGAGGCATAGGAGCTATAGCTATTTAAGCAGTACCTATAAGCTAATTATCCTATAGACGCTAGGTACTAGCGTTATTACGTATGTTTTAGTATACTTAGGTAAGCTCTAGAAGGGCACTAAGCTAGGTACTTAGGAATAGGAGCTAGAAAGGGCCTATAGCTAATAGTTATAAATAATACTAACTATCCTATAGGATAGTTAGTATACTACAGGAACTAGCTACTACTCCCCTACGTAATACTAAGGTATATAGTTAGGTATATTATATAGAATACTTAGATAGGTAGTCTAGTATACTATCCTAAACTCCTAATTATAGACTATAATAAGAAGGACTAGATATGTAAGGATACTTATTTTAAAACTTTAGTAGAACCTAGTAGAACCTATTAAAACCTAACCTATAGGTACCTATCTTAATATAAATAGAGTAAATAGCCCTATACCCTATAATTATATAAGTAATATATTTCTCTACTAAAATTTTCTAGTATTTAGATTATATATTATTTAAGAAAATTTATATTCTATAGCTTAAGTAAATTATATTTAGCTTTAGTTACTAATAATACTTAAATATATTATTCTTTCTCTATGCTTACTTTTATACTAAGACTTATACCTAAGTTAAACTCTTTAGTAGCTTTAATTTAATTTCCCTAATCTCTACTATATTAGTAGATCTCTTCTCTTATTTTTTGGTATTACTAATTATATTAATCTTAAGCTCCTCTAAATATTTATTCTTTTTCTCTCTTACTATCTTAATCATATATATAGTAGAAAATTACTTTAGTTATCTTATCTTATTCTTTCTAAGATTAAATCTTATTATATAAAGAAATAATATAATCTTCTTAATTATATTTAATTCTAGGTAACTATAATAATAATAATATATATTTTAAGTAGTATTAAAAAGTTATTCTACTCTAGTATCTATTACTAGAATAGTAAGAATATAATAAATAAGTAATATAATTATAAAAAAATAAGATTAGTATTCTCTTTAGAACTAAGAAAGCTTAAAATAAATAGTATCTATAAAAAAATTACTTAATATTATATTATATTAAATTAAATATAAAGATTAAGGCTTACTATTATTAAGATATTAAGAGATTTTATCTCTAGTAGATTTAAATAAAGACTTATATCTATTTAATATTCTACTAAGTCTAAATTCTTTATTATTCTCTAGCTATACTATATATCTAAGATTATAAGAGTTTTTAGATATATATTATTAGTAAGATATAAGTACCTCTTAGAATAACTTTTAATAAGTATTATACTATCTCTTATTCTAGTTATTAGATAGAAAGAAATAGAATTTACTATTAGAAGCTAATATAGTTATAATTATATAGATATTTTCTTAAACATTATCTATTTATAAATAATATATATTAAGCTTTTACTAACTAGCCTTAAGAGATATAAGTATCTATTTCTTCTATAGGACTTTTTTTTAATAGAGCTAGTTTATTAACTTCTTAAGATATTTAGGTAGTATATTATAGATTTTAAATACTAGATATATAGTAACCTTCTTAGTTTTTAAAAGCTCTATTATATAATTAAAGAAGGACTTAGTAATATAAAGAAAGTACGTAATCTAATACTATTTCTTATTATTTAGAAGTATTTTATTATAATCATATTTGTCGGCCAAAAGCAGGTCATATTCCAAAAAGGGCGTACTAGCACGTTCTTTCAGGCTTTATTTAGGTATATAACAGATCGGATAAATCGGGTCGTTTAGGGGCCAATATACCCCCTACTATATGCTAACACACCCCTTTAGCTCTCTAGATAGAGCTAGATAGAGAGCTAGAAGATAGCAATAGTAGTCAGGGTCCTGAACTTAGATATCTTAGTTACTCCCTTGTGGGATAGCGTGGTATATTAGGCAATTAGGTAGATAAATCGGATAGAATCGGATATAATCGGCATGATTAGACGCGGCTATTAGTTATCGTGACTAGAAAGGATTGCTATAGTCCGGAATCGAACTAGTAACTTTTAATAAGCTAGAGGCGGCATTCGGGCTTATCACTATTAGATTTATAGGGTAGATATAAATCCCTAGGAGTGCATAGATCGTTCTATGCACTATTGAATTAGGATATACAGTAATATATATAGAGTATTCGTGTACGATCAGATTAGGTAGACTTAGGTATACGATTTAATATAAATCAGAAGCTAACGAATAATAAAGGACTTAGATTAATAGGGTACTATCGAATATTATTAATAGTTAAACTTAATCGAACTAGCTATAGGGGAATAGGTAGTATTTATCTATATAGATATCGAAGGAATAAATTATAGTAGAATACTATAGAAATTATGTAAATTAATCTAATATATAGAGTATTAAAGCTCTTCTATTTATAGAATAGATCGTTAAAGATTAGCAAGAGATAGGGTTATATAATTGTATAATATACTAGCTTCTATTTAGCTATATTCGATTATATTTAGTAGTATATACTTATTCTTATATTAATATACCCTCTTAGCTCTCTAGATATAATTAATAGATAGAGAGCTAAATAAGACTAAAAGGCGTCTAATATTTACTTTTGATTAGTTTAGCCGGTAATATCTCTATATTTAAGTAGCGAATAAAGGCGTTATACTTCTCTATAGATAATCGCTTTATTAGGCTATTAGCTATTATATTAGCTAATTTTACCTATTTAATTCGTAGGCGTTTAGCTAGGATTTCTTAACGGATCTATAGCTAATAAATATTAATATAGCGAAGCTTAGTCTAAAATAATAATTTCTTATAAGTAAGTAAATCGACTATCTATTAATTATTATATTAAATCTAATCTAATTAGTTAGTCTTAAATTAAATAAACGTAAATAGGCGCTTAATCTAATATAGCTACTTAGCTATATAGCTAATAGCTAATAATTTAGTCTCTTTAGTTAATATAGTAATCGTCTTCTACTTACGCAATTTCTATTTAATTAGCTTACTAAATAGGATAAATATAAATCCTTTAGAGTTTTCCCTATTAGGATTATTAGTAACATTAGTATTAGATACTATAGTAAAGATAGAAGCTCTAATTTCGCTATTAAAAGTAACTAAAAGGTCTCTAGTAGTATAGAGATATAATATTAGATAATCTATTATAGCTAAATACTTCTTATTATAGTAAGTAATTTTACTAGTAATTAATTAGTAAATACTATATCTAGTTAGGTCTATATAGTAGGGAATAGGATAGAACTATACTTCTATTAATATAGCTTAATTATCTTTAGATTAATTAGTTCTAATAGGATTAGATCTAGTTTAATAGTAGCTAGAAGTAGTAGTTTTAAGGCTTTCTAATCTAGAAGATTAAACTAAGTAATAATCTTCTTAATATATACTACTTAATTTAGCTAGGTTTTTTACTTAGATTAATCTTATATAATTCGAATACTTATAAATTAAGTTAATTTATTATAGTTCTTTATTTTAAATTATTCTCTAAGTATTCTTTTTATCTACTAAGTATAATTACTATTATTTTTATAATAAGTAGTAAGAAAATCGTCTATAAATATTATAATAATTATTCGATTATTATTATATAGAGTAGGATTATTAGAGTATAGTTTAAATTCTATTAATAGAAGTATATACTTAATATTATCCTTCTATTACTTACTAGTAATTTATAGGCTATAAACTAGTTTATATAGGCGTAATACTATTAATTTCTTACCTAATCCTAGTAGATATTAGTAGTAAATAGGTACTTTTAGAAACTATATAGGAACGTCTTAACTATATCTATTCAGAAAGTTTCTAGATTAAATTATATAATAATTATAATAAGTATATAGAAGGTTCTTACTATAAGTATACTAATTTAAGTATCTTAATTATTAGGTACTTAGGTATCTCCTTATACGTATAAGTATACTTTAATTATATAAGATAGCTAGATTTATTAGATTTATAGTAAGTACTTATTATATAGGAATAATTTAATAGTATAGGTAATCTAATTAGTCGATTCTATTATATTTACCTAGTATACTTATATAATAAGATAGTAGCTTACTAGTTTGAAGGCTTTTATATTAATAAGCTTATTAAATTTAATCTATATAGCCTATTAGAATTAGTTCTTAAAAGAGTAACTAGTTAATTATAGCTAGATAGAGTAGGTAGAATAGAGGATATTATAATCTTTAGCTATATACCTTAATCTAGAAGAAATATATACATAAATACTATAAGATTAATATAAGAGCGTTTAATCTTATTATAGTTATAGCTAGTATTAGAATTAGATTATAGACGTTTAGTTAATATTAGTAGCTTATAGCTAGAAGGATTAAAATTAGTATTATTAATTAGAATATATAGCTTTATCTAGCTAGATTAGCTAGGATTATTACTATTAGAAGCTTTAGAATAGTTAGAATTAGTTAATTTATTATTAGATTTAGGATTAAGTAGTAGCATAAGTAGTTAGTCTCTAAGGATTTAATTATAATTATTTAAATTAGGATTATTTTAATTAAAAGTAAGCTAAAAGTAAAGTAAATATAAAGTTTTAGTTATCTCTATCGGCTAAGAGGATACTATAGGATCTATATCAGCTATTTGAATAGGGCTTCTACTCCCTAGATTATACTATATCGTCCGTTTAGGGATATCGATTTTATTAAGGATTATTATCGTTTCCTTATTATCTAGTATATTAATTAGCCACGTAAGGTCTTCTTAGTAGATATAGATCTTTTAATTAATTACATAGGCTAACATTAGTCTGTTAACACGTAAACAACGCTAGCCGCACCCCCTTACCCCCTATCTTCTTCTAAGTACCCTATCTCTATTAATATACGCTTCTTTAGCATAGAAATTTGTTCTAATCGCAGAAAAATTCAGAACTATCTATTAAGCAGCGTACATCGATCCTAGCTAGCCTATCTGGTAAGAAATCTCATACTAAAATCGCCGAGGATTATAACGTCTTACGCTAAACGATATACAACACGCGCGATCGCTAGCAACGCGACTAATTAATTAAATTAAGGCCTCGCAAGGGTAGACCCCCTAAATTTAGCTATCGCTAAAAACGATATAACTATTATCTTACGCGCAAATACCCTTGCTAGAGCTATAAAGCGATAATCGCTAATCTTAATAAATCGATATTAAAACGTATAGTTTAGCGTATATTACGGCGATTCAATCTTTGAAAATAGAAGTTAAAGAAGCGAGTTTATTTTAACTACTAATAATATAAAAGCTCGCCGAAGATTTTGCTGTTAGTAGTTACGATTTAGTGATTAGGAGGATATTATATTCTCTAATAAATATACGGTACAACGCGGATCGAATTCACTAGTTTAATTTATCTTTTAGTTCTAAGATAAAGCCTTTAGACTAAATCTTATAAATCTTACTATATACGGGTGCGATATATTGCTTATAGTATACGCTACAATTTAGATTAGTAGTCGATCAGACCTTGTGATTATAGAACGGGATCCTAAGGCTAATCGCGGTAGTTATTTAACGAATTCTTATATCAAAGCCCTCGACGAAGGCCTTCTACTATTCTATAGGAGCTTTACATATCAGCAAGATAACGCCTTAATTACTAGTCGGTAGCTGCTGAATATTAGTTTGAAACGTATAAGGTATAGGTGATAGAATAGTCTCTATATTAGCCTAATCTTAATCTGATTGAACTGGTTTAGAGCCTATTAAAACGAGAATTATTTAGGCGATATCTAAATTTAGTTAATAGGTATAGGCGCTATATTAACTAGGGTGATTTTAGAGCTGCTTTAATCGATTCGTGGAACTATATAGATTAGGCCACGATTGATCGGCTAATCCTTAGTCTTCCGCGGAGGATTAAAGCAGTGCTAGATGCTAGGGGCTAGTATACTAGATATAGATTAGGATAGATAGATTAGCTATTAGTCTATGATATATATCGATTTCGATCGAATTGGATGTGCTTTAGATGCGTAGGAGCTAATCTAGTGCATTAGATAGAGGCTAGCTAAATTAGGAAAGCCGTGTCAACAGACTTTTGGCCTATGAGTGTAATAATAAATTATAGAATTTATTCTTCTTAAATTAAATATCGCGTATATAGATTACTAAGCGATTAAAGGATATCTATATTCTCTAAATATTATATACTTTATAGCCTACTAGATAGCTAATTACTATATATAGGACTAGTTTAGCTAATTTTAGAAGCTTAGTAATTTAAAATATTGGCCTTATATCTATAGATTCGTACGTTAGAAAGGTTAGATTTAGCCTATAGCTAATATAGTATATTATCGCCTAAATAGGCTATAAGAGCTTTATATAGTAATTACTAATTAATAGATTAGTATAGAATACAATTCTAGATATAAATAGCTATCTTAGCTACCTTAAGCTATAGATAGCTTAGTAGGTTAGTATTAATTATTATCTATCTAGCTATCTTTGATATCAATATACTATATTATTTAGTCTAGCTATTTTACTTAGGCTAATAGGATAGTATAGTTTCTAGATAAATTCTATTAAGTAGATACTTCTTAATAGAAGAATTTAGATAGTACTTTCTTATCGTCTAAATATACTATAAGAATAGATAGGTTAAATTAATTCTTAATAAAATTAACCTAGTTAGTAAGTAACATAGGTAAATTAGTCTTAGACGATAGGTCCTATACTAGCTAATATCTTATTATAGGATTAACTAAATAGGAAAGGTAGGACGTTTTCGTAAGCGATTACTTAAAGTAAATTAGATCCTAATAAATTAATTTAAATAGCTAATTATATTATAATAGTAATTAGGAAATTTAGTAAGAAGTATCAGCTAGTTTATATAATTTCTAATAGCTAATTAATAATATAATATTCTTAATACTAATATTTAATATATAATCTAGTAGGTATAATAGAATATTATAGCTAATATAGCCTAGTCTTCTATACTCTTAGTTAATAGTTCTATCTAGGTACTTTCTTTTATATAATAATAGAGTAATTTAATTAAGCTAGTCAGTAATATTATTAAATAGATTAGAAGTAAGTAGTAGGTAATAGTTAGGTAAAGATAGAGTAATATAAGTAGTAGAGTATTAAATAGGTATAAAATTAGCTATAGTGTTATATTATTCTATTTAATTAAATAGATACCTAATTTAGTATTTAATTAGTATATTAGTATACTATCCTTATCCTATAGTATATATTCTTTATTATTTAGATAGATTCTAGTACTTATAGTATATTTAGCGGACATTCAATTAATATAGAACCTTAGTAATAGGTAATATCCTTTAAGGAAAAACTAGTTTTTTTACGAGACTAGATTAGTTTAGTTATAAGCTCTCTATTGTTAAGGATTTCAGTCTCTGTATTTCCTATTATAACTAATAAGATAAATTAGCCTATAATAAATTACTAAGAGATCCCTATTATTTATAATAAAAATTAATATACTATAGTATTATAGTATTAAGTAGTATTCTTCTTAGTAGGAATCTAAATAGTATTAATTATTTTCCTATTATTATTCTAGAAGATATCTTTAGCTTACTATTTAGGAATATTTATAGTAAATATATATCTAGTAGATATATCTATTTTAACTAACTTATCTAAATTATTCATACGCTTCTAATTAGGTAAATCAAATATCTTTTAGTAGTATTTAATAGTATTTTTAAAGGCTTTCTAAAATAGTAGAAAGGATTGATAAATCCTCTATAAGGCTTTCTAGATATCTTTATCTAGCTACTATTCTTTAGGCTTAAAATAAAAATCAATATATATATAGTTTAATTAAATCTATATTTACTATTATTGGGTATATCTTAGTATAGGTATAGCTTTCAGCGTAGCTTTAGTAGCTTATAGTTATAATTTCTATAATAGGCTGTATAGGTAATCTACTATTTATTTCTACTACTAAATAATAGAATTCCTTAATATTAATCAGTAAACTAGTTAGTTACTACTTCTAGGTTAGAATATTTTATCTCTATATTATACTAGAATATATAGAAGTTACTATCATATTATCAAATACCTTCTAGAAAATTATAGATAATTTATTTAGTATTATCAAATAAAATAATATTAGCCTAAATACCTTAGTTCTAGTACATAATCTATCTCTTATAATATTTAGTTAAATTAGATACTTAATTAGATAGTATCTAGTATTTTAGAGCATCCTATTTGTATAGGATAAAGTAATTTCTAAATTAGTTAGATTAGGTATAGCGCTTTTAAATAGTAATAATTATATTATATACTAATTAGCTATTAATTATCTCTCTACTCTTATATAATAGAAAGTATACAATACTATTTTTAAAAGATTTCATTACGTACTTATATCGTAGGAAGTTAGTTATATCAGATTGATTATTGCTTTTTATAGCCTTATAATAGCCTAATTCTTTAGGTATAAGATTAGTATAGTATATAGGGATATAGGGCTTATTAAAAATAAATATTTAGAGCTATAGTTTTATATTAGATAGCTTCAGCTTAATTAGTTTCTTAAGTAGTATAGTATAATCTTTATTAAGATTAATATATTCCTGTATTAGTTAATTTAGTATACTTTTCAATAGTAGTGAACTATAGAATTTAGTATATAGAGTACTAAAGAAGGTATCTAAGCTATATAGCTTATATATGAATAAAATCTATTACGATTAAGATAAAAGTAAAGGATAGATAAGACGAAAATAATTGAAAAGGATGAATTTAGAAGGAATTAGGTACTTTAGTAGTAGGCCGTAGTAATTAAGCTTATAACTATTAGACCTATTAGGTAGTTATAAATCCCTAGGAGATCCAAAGTATTTAAATACTATTGAACTAGGGCTAATAATATATATGAAGTATTTATATATAATTAGATTAGGTAGATATAGGTATATGATTTAATATAAATCGCAAGCTAATAGATAAAGGAATTAGATTATGGAAGGATACTAATAAATATTATCAGTCATTAAACTTAATTAAACTAGCTAATAGGAATAGGTAGTATTTATCCCAATATATACTGTAGGGATTGTATTATAATTAAATTATAATCGAATACTATAGAAATTATACAAAGCATTCTAATATATAAAGTATTAAATCTCTCCTGTACTGAGAATATATTATTAAGGGTTGTTAACGTAATTCCCGTTTATCACAATAAGCAACTCCTATAAGAAGATTTTAGATCCGATTATCGCTACTAAGACTAATTAATTTAACTACATACTACTATTTTTATATAAATTAATCTTGTAGCCTTTCTGTTTTTATCTACTATAGGTACGCAGAGCCCTCTTAGTTAGTTAAATTAGCTTATTAGATAGATTAACCTGTTTATACAATCCTACTAGATTACCTTCTACTAGCTAAATTAACTACTAAGCTAGCTATATACCCTCTTCGAATGATAAACCTTCTTTATAGGCAAAATGCTTATTTAATCAAGTACGCTTTTCTTGTTTCTTTTTATTCGCTATATATAGATTAGCGTTCTTCTTTATAAGTACTATAGCTACCTATATCGCTTTCGAATATTCTTTAATAAGCTAATTAAGTATAAGCTTTAATAGTATAGGCGGGCTATATAATCGCTATTTAAGAAGATCTTTTAGTATAGACGACTACTCTTCCAGCTAAACTACTATTATAGGCTTCTCTAGTAAAAAATAGCTAGAACTATGCTTACTTAGTTAATTAGTAGTAAATGCGTTTGAATTAATATATGAAGCTTAGAAAGTACCCTATTAGGGCTAAATAGTATAACACTAGTAGCTATAAAGCTACTCTAAATAATATTTAGCTAGAAGGCTTTTAGCTATACGCGAGGATAGTCTACTAGGAAATTAAGCTTGTTGATATAATTATAGCCTGTTTAGGCTAAATCTCTTACAAAGCGACTATATACGCGCTTAAGTACTACGAAGTACCTAAAATAAAGTAGTTGCAGTAAGACGAATATAAAGGTATATAGAGAAGAATAATATTACTTTAGGCATAGATTCAATCGAATTTAGGAGTTGAATAACTACTATACCTATTAAGGATAAATAGACGAAATCGGCCTCGTATGGCGTAAATAGAATAAAGATCTTTTATAGCTAGTATAGGCTAATATTATTAGTAGTCTAGCTATTATTCGATATTTTAATTCGCTAATCCCTAGGAAGATTCGAAGATTTAAACTAAGTAGTAATATAAGTATAGCTCTTAAATATAATATATAGTAGTAGCGAATAATTATTAGCGTATATCTTTTTGATTATAGTAATCTATTCGCGATTTCTAGGCTATAAAATCGATTGCTAACTATATATTTCTACTAACGTAACTACCTTCTATATTAATATAAGGCCTATTACGAATCTAGTCTTATTATTATTATTATAAATATCCTCTAGTTAGATACTACTATCTTCAATCGTATTTATATAAACTACTTATTTATAGCCTTTAGATCCTCGTTTAGGGTGCGCTAGTAGTTATATCGTCTAGAAAAGTATAATTAAAGCTCTTTACGCCTTTATATAAAGGTAGATAGCTAGTTTTTACTAATAGTAGCCGGTAGGGTTTTACTACGCATAGCTAGTAGTATATTAGCTATATCGCGTATAGTAGAGGGCCTAGGAGCTGCTCTACGCGAATCTATAGATAGAATCTACTAGGTAAGCGAATAATCTTTAAGATTAGTTAATTTTTAACTATACTATCGTTTATTAATACGTAAGATTACTCTAGTAGAGCGTGTATAAAGGGTAGAGTAGGGTATATTGTATAGCTTCGCTGTAGTGTGGAAAGATTTGATTCGACTATATTTAAGATCCTAAAGAGCTAATTAAATCTTGCCCTCCTAATTAGCCGATTTTAGCCAGTTTTTAGAGCGTATTAGTAGCATGGTAGGTAGTTGAAGTTTGTGTGTTAGTAGGAGGACGCGAATTTTGTAGGGATTATTAGGATGACCAGGAATTATGTTAAGGAATAGGGTTATATAATTATATAATATATGATATTCCTTTAGCTCTATTCGATTACATTTAGGTATATGTACTTTTTCTTATATTAATATCTACCTACTCTATTAAGTACGCTTCTAGCGTTTCTACCTATTTGCTACGTAGAGATTAGTATTCTCCTTCTAGCTAAGTTACTATTTTAGGTATCTTTAGTATAAAATAGCTAGATATACTACTCAGTTAGCTTAGTGTTAGCAAAGGTATTTAAATAAATATATTAAGCTTAGAAAGTATTTGATCTAGATTAGCTAGTATAATACTAGTAGCTATAAAGCTGCTCTAAATGAAATTTAGCTAGAAAGCTTCAAGCTTTATATAAGGATAATCTACTAGGAAATTAAGCTTGTTAATATAATTATAGCTGGTTTAGGCTAAATCGCTTATAAAGTAACTATATATATACTTGAATACTATAGAATATCTAACCTTAAGTAGTTATAGTAAAATAAATATAAAGGTATATAGAGTAGTAGAATAATTTACTAGTATATTTTTAAATAAATTAAGGTATTAAATAATTACTATATTAATTAAGAATTAGTAGATACAATTACCCTTATGTATATATCAAATAGTAAATAGAATAAAGATTTTTTCCAGCTAATACAAGCTAATCTTAGTAGTAGTCTAGCTACTATTTAATACTTCAATCTACTATTCCTTAAGAAGATTCAATAATTTAAACTAAATAGTAATTTAGACGTCGCCCTTAAATATAATATATAGTAGTAGTAAATAGCTAGTAATATATATTACTTTAATTATAGTAACCTATTTACAATTTCTAGGCTATAAAATTAATTACTAACTATAAAATTCTTCTTATATAACTATTTTTTATAAGGCTCTAAAGCCTACTAATAAAGATTTATCTTTTGATTGACCTGAATTTGCCTAAATTTACGCCTCTTTATGTAGATTATTTGAAAATCAAAAACTTAAGAAGAAAAAGAAGTTCTATCCTACTAAGTAGGTAACTATATATAAGAGTACCTTAAGTACTTTCAAGTAGAAGCTTATAGAGGCTCCTATTATAATATAGCTAGATCTATTAAAACCTTTTATAATTAAGATAGATATATTAGGATAGGTAATTAGGATAGTCTTACTCTAATTAGATATAGATAAAAAGCTATATCTAACTACTTATAATAACTTAATATATAGCTAAGTAATTACCTTATCTAGAATCGCGTCTTTCTACTACTCTTCCTAATTTAATTATCTACTATACTACTAGATTACACTGAATCCTTATAGAAACTAGCTAATTAGGAGAGTAGGATCTTATTAGCTCTTAATAATATTTAAAATAGCTTAATTAAATCTATCCATAGAGTAGCAAGAGTATATAATGTATCCTAAGTTATTCTCTATTCGCGTACTAATAGCTAAGTCTTATATAGTAGTATATGCTTGAATAGCTATAAATTAACTAAATTAGAAGAGGATTTACTTACTAGGCAGATACTCTCTATAGATATATAGATTAGTAATTAGGCCCTCTACTATTTAAGAGATAGCTAATATTATCCTTAAAGCGCGTAGAAATACTCTCTTATTAATAGTTAGCGTAAATTTGGTATTAATATTCATTAACTAGCGTGATAAGCTAAGATTACGCTATTCTAAGTAATATAACTATTAGGATACTCTAAGTAAGGATCTAAAGACTATGACAGAATAGCTTTTAGCTATATAATCTATAATTAATAAGAATAGTATCTAATTAGAGGATATTTATAACTTTAATAAGACTAGATTTATACTAGTAGCTAAATATAGCTATAGAATTCTAGGTCACTAATAGTAATAATATACTTTATTAGCTATATAATTAATTAGTTCTTCTAGAGTACGTAGAGGACCTGGTCTAGATAGCTATAGTACTATTCTACAGAATTAGAGTAGATTAGGATATTATTAAGATAAATAATTATAAATATATCTAAAAAGGACTATAAGGCCTTATTTATTACTATCTAGAAGGTTATAGATATATTATAAAGACTTAAAGATATTATAAGCTACTTATATCTACTCTAAGGAGTATTGAATGAAGTCTTTAACTAACCTTTTCTTTATATGAATCTACTAGTAGCTTGAAATAAGATTAATCTTTGTAAACACATATATACCTAATATAATCTAATAGCTCCTAGATATATATATAGTAGTAGGTATCTATTCTTAACTACTAGCCTATTTAAAGCTTAGTAGTTAATATATATTTACTAGGTTCTATTTGTTTTATAAAATAAAAAGGAAATTTGTTTATGTTTATAGATAGATAGAATAGGCTTTTCTTAAGAAGTATCTTAATCTATTCTATCTACTTATAAAGCTTCTTATTTAACATTAAGTATAAGTAAATATTAATAGGTACTATATTACTTATATTAATTCTATAAGTAAACGTATATTTAAGTAGTAATTCTTCTAACCTTAAGAATATTAGGGAATTATTTGAGGATCTTATAAATCTCTATATCTTTATAGCCTAGAAATATACTCTTAGTACTAGTCTTAATCTTATATAGCATAAAATATTAATTAGATTATCTATTTTATACTTCATAGATTAAGCCCTTCTTAACTCTAAAAATATCTTAAAGTCTCTATTAGAAGATTAATATTATATATTTTAGAGTAGTCTTAGATCTATGGAATTAAAGTAATCTAATTAATCTAGGGGTCTTAATATTAGAGGAAATCCTAGCTAAAAATAAATTCTAGATCTCTATATTTTCAGATATTCTTACTAAGAACTAAGAGGAATAAGAACATATATAGATTTAACTAGATATAATTACTCTTCATCTTGTATATAGATATATAATAGTATTAGCTTCTACTGTTTAGCTATATTTCCTTCTAATTACTTAACTATAGTTAAAGAGATAAAGATATAGAAGGTACTATAGTCTCAAAGGCGTATATAGCTATATTATTTCCTAAATATCCTAGGATAGCTCTATAATATATAAAAAGGCTTCCTCCTAGGTATTCTTTATTAGTTTTAATTGACAATAACTATTTTAGGAACTTTTAAAGCTTTAGAGATAGCTAATAAGTACTTTATTATTATTTGGATTCTTTTATTTCTTAATAGCTTTAATTAGCCCTTCCTTAGGACTTTTATTAGATTAGAGTAATTGTACTTAATATATTCTTTTCTTCTATAATTAAAGTATTACTCTCTATCTAGGTATTCTTTTAGCTAGTATAGTAGATAGGTTTATTATATTACTACTATTCTAGGCCTACTTAGTATACTAGCCTGTAAGAGTAGTACTCTCTTTTATAACTCTTAAAGTAATTAATAATCTTATAGAGATAAGTAGGGAGATTCTACTTTTCAGCCTAATAGAGCGTATAAGTATATCTAGGCGCCTTCTTATAAGATTTTAATAGAGATTAGATCTAGAATCATCTATTCATACTTGATTACAATCTACTAAAGCTAGATTATATAATCTATAAAACGCTACTTAGTGCTTTATTAAGGCGTTTAGAAGTAATCCTATCTCTTAATAGTACTTAAGTATTTCAGAAACATAGAAAATCTAATTTTGTAATCCTACTAGATTAAAATAGTTACTTTATATCTATTTATAGCCTTATATTTATAGCTTTACTAGCTCTTTAGGATAGTACCTATTAGTATACTACTTATATATATAACCCTTTCCTAATTAATTACTTTAGTAGATAAGACTTTGCTACTCTAGAAATATTACTTATACTTATATAGATACTTATATATAGTATTGTCTTAGATCTTCCTATTATAATCTTGAACCTTCAAGATTATCTTTATTAAGACCAATTTCTTATTAGACTTAGCCTACAACTAATAGCTAAGATTAATCTACTTATAGCTAGTATACTTAATACTTATATATTTACTTCTATTACCTATAGGAGGCAGATAGTTTCCTAAATTAGCTACTAAGTAGCTTTTGTATCTAGTAAGCTTTACTAGAGAAGAATATACTACTAGCCTATTTAATATAGTAGTAAGAGTAGTACTAAAGTTATTAGTAAGTCTAGTAGATTAGTAGTATAAGGATTTAGGCCTAGCTAATTAGTTCTCTAAAAATTCAAGACTAGTCGCTCCTAACAGAAGGCTTAAAACATCTATTTATTATTGAATACATAGATCTCAGACCCGCCCGCGGGTCGCTAACTAAGGGCCGCCTATAGACCTATACTTCTATAGCTGGAGGGCGGGCTCTCCCTACCCGCGAGCTAGGTAGGTCTCTAGCCTACTCTTAGCGGGCGACACTTAAGATATTTCTACTCTAGATATTTAATAAACTAGAACAGAAGATATAATAAAGTAATTTATTAGAAAACCTTCTAGTTCTATACTTCTTATATAAAAACTTTAGATAAACTTAGAGTATTGTATACCTTTTAGAATAGAGATTACTTAGTAGATTATTATAAATTATTGTTAGGACTAATATATACTATATCTAAGAGTAATCCCTTAATATTAGCCTTCTAGCTTATTAATTTCTAGTAGGTTAGGCTACTTGAGTACTAACTAAGAGTAGTTATTTTTTATTACCTAGTTACTAGGTAATCAAGGACTTTCTATAGTAGTAATACTTTACTCCTAGTTTACTAGTTTTATATAACCTAATTAAACTAGCTTATTCTACAGCTGAATAGATTATCTACCTAAGTGGATTACTCTATCTAAAATCGCGTCTTCTTATTAATCTTCCTAAGTTAACTGTCTACTATATTATTAAATCGTACTAAGTCTTTAAGGGACCCGTTCTACTCTCTCTACTAAAGAAGTACTAAATCCTCTTTATACTTTAAAAGAAAACCTAACTCTAGCTAACGTAGTCTCTATCCTAAGTAATATTAATACTAGTCTTGATACCAATCTTATAGCTATATCAGCTACTATAGAGAAGCTATAAAAGCTTAAGCCCTCTAGGTATAGCTTTTTAAACGAAACGCTATTAGAATCCTACTAAATCCCAATAAATCGCTAAGGAAAGGCTAAGATATTATGATTGTACGGCCTAGCTAGCTAAGCTAGATACAGGTCTAGAGGAACTAGAGAATAGACGGATCCGTGAGCTACTAGGATCCGAGGGCAGAATCTAGAGGGAGGTTAGGACGCTAGACACGATAGCTAATATTAGCCTACGTCGTACGATCGCGATAGAGGAAGACCTACTCCTAAGTAACCTAGAGACGCGCCTAGAGCTAATACTTAAGTAATAGGGGGAGCGTAGTAGTAAGAAGAAGTATCTAGACCTAGAGCTTGATGAACTGCCTAAGATACTTGATAATCGGACGGAAGGAGCTCCTAGGCTAGATTAGGACGTAGTACTCGTCGATTATAATCTAATTAAGCTAATATATCGTCTACTACCGATTAAGGAACGTACGAAAGTTACCTGTAAGCGTTGACTTAGGGGTCACGAGTACAATCAAGGCCTCGTCTAGCAGACAGCGGCTTTCCTACTTAGTATAGGGAATACTAAGCATTGTATAACGCTACTAGAGGTCGGCCTAAAGCGCGATTAGTAGGACAATCACGATAGTTAGCCTACGAGTAATCTAGGCTAGGAGCATAAAGAGAAGGCTCTTACTACTCCTAGTAGGTATTATAGTAATAATAGGACTCTACCCGTACTAGATCCTATGAAGGACGGTAGCCTAGATCCTACGGAATCGGACGGCCTCGTCGCTGAGGAGATACTAGAGCCCAAGCGCTAGGTTAGCCTACTAGAGGAGATATCGACGCTTCGTACGATGCTTAGCTATCTTATTCTCCTAAAGGGCTACGGGCTATTGACTTATAATCTAGGCGAGGGGATCCTCGGACGATAGGAAGCCGAGAAAGCGATACTAATTAGTGCTCGATAGCTAAAAGTGCTCGCGCTGCTATAGGGTCGTCCTAGCCTATTTAGTAGCCTCACGCCTATAGATTATACCAGCGATGTAGGACGAATAGGCGGCCTAGAGATTAGCGATATGCCTAGTAAAGTTATCTATCTCGTAGGGCTCGTCTAGGTCCTCGTACGATCTATCTAGAGCGTGATTATCGTGGAGATTCTAGGGAAAGGCCGCCGACGTACGAAGAAAGCGCCGACTAATCCTAATCGCGATGTAGTAGTAGGAGATAATATTTAGGCTCTACCTATAGAGGCTAATTATAGACTCCTTACGTAGAATCACGCTAAATCGGTCTAAGGTCTAGTCCCGGCCGGAGCTAGGGTTGGCTTAAGAATATACCTATATTTACCTTGAATTTCTCTCTATAATAATTGTAGGAATAGCTTCTAGATCTTTAATAGTAGTTTAAGAGAGACCTAAGATACTATTATAATAATAAAACCTAAATTCTTAAAGCGCTAAGTTATACAGATGTAATCTATTAGTAAAGATAGTACTAGTATATCAATAAAAAGTTACTAACTACTAACTAAAACCTTAAGGAAGAATAGCCTTATTTTAAGGACTAAAACCTTAACCTTTATTAAGAACATAGCTAGGCTTTAATCTCAAATAATAAGCTAGCTTAAAAGGGCTAGAGATTATAAAGTTATTAGATATAACGCTCTATTATAGGGGAAAAGAATACTAATTACTAATCAACTTAGATTACTTAGTAAAATATGTCAAAGTAAATATTACTAGAAGGAAATTATCATATTATTAGGATAAAACTAGGATTATATAATAAATAATTATAGCCTAGATATAATTCATAGATTATAAGAATATAACCTAAGCTATAATTAGATTATACTTAGGATATAATCTAATTAGAGCTATAGTTAAAAGTACTAGATATATAAAAACGCTTATTTCGTATTATGTATTAAGTTCTTCGCGATTAATTATGTATTATTACTTAGTTCATACCTTTAGTACTATTCTTTACTATTTACCTTTAAGATAACCTAACCTATAAGTAGGGGATTTACTTTACAGTAATACTAAGTAATTAACTTACTTAGCGTACACTTCTAGTATATTCTATAAAATCCTTGATAGAATCAAACCTAAAGTAAGGCCTAGTAATATAATAGTACGATTAAGAGCTACTCTTAGAATCTATAGTTAGAATTAGGTAAGTATAATCTATAAACTTTCTAAGCTATAGTAACTAGTTACTACTATGTAATATATTAATCGCTCTATCTTCAATTATAAAATATTATTGTTATAGTAGGTAATAATAGTATTATAAGCAGCGTTTTGACTAGATTAAATCCTCCTCTGTTAACTAATACTAAGTTGTTGCAGCTAAAAAGCGGTGTTAGTTCAAACTATTAGTAATTAAATAGCTTTAGGAGTACTCCTTTATAAAAGATAGATAACTCTATAGATAGTTAAACTACCTAAGCCTTAGTTCTATTACAGTAGATAAACTAAGCTTTATTCCTTTTTAACTTAGATAGATATATAGCTCTACCTTATTAACTATTAGGAAAACGTTGACAAAGTTATTTACGCTTCTATATATCTATATAGATAGGTATTTAAATATTTAAACTCTTTATTAGAGAATTTAAAAAGAAAGTATAGAAAGACTAGGAAGACGCTACTATAGTACTCTTTAATTTATATAAGATCTTTAGGAAGAAGCTTAAATAGATTTTTAGTAATATTAACGCTATAAGAACTATAGAATAATAATTAGATAGATTATGATAAACTAGATTAGCTAGCGTATATACTTATAAATTCTAATAGATTATTTTATATCTTAATTTTAATAAAGATACTTACTTATATCTAGCTCTTTAAGCGTAGAGTTAAGAATAATTTTAAGGAGAAACTTATAAAGGTCGACTAACTGAAGGAGCTCTACAAGATAATTAAGCTTACAGTTAAATTTCATAACTAACTTTATAGATATAAGCTCCAGCGCTAAGAATAGTATTAAGAGGATAGCTAAGGACTAGTACTATACTATTACTGCTATTATAAAGGCTAGTAAGAATAATAGTAATAACTAAGGAAGTTATATAGTGACTGCGGCGTATGAGTATAATAATAAGCGTAAGATAGCATTATTATAAATTAACTAATCTAGAAGAGGATACGCTTACCTAATAGATTCTCTCCATAGATTTATATAGAGCAGCCCCTAGGCCCTCTACTATACGCGATATAGCTAATATACTACAAGCTACGCGTAGTAAGACCCTACCGGCTACTATTAGTAAAAACTAGCTATTTACCTTTATATAAAGGCGTAAAGAGCTTTAATTATACTTTTCTAGACGATATAACTACTGGCGCACCCTAAACGAGGATCTAAAGGCTATAAAAGAGTAGTTTATAATAGTATAACGTATAATTAAGGAGAATAGTATCTAACTAGAGGATATTTATAACTTTAATAAGACTAGATTCACGATAGGTCTAATATTAGTATAGGAGGTAATTACTTAAGTAGAATTACATAGTTAGCGATCGATTTTTTAGCCTAGAAATCGCGAATAGGTTACTACGATTAAAACGATATACGCTAATTGCTATTCCCTATTACTATATATTATATTTAAGGGCTATACTTATATCGCTAGTTAGTTTAAAACGAATCTCTCTAGTGATTAGCGAATTAAAATATTAAATAATAGCTAGACTACGAATAAGATCGGCCTACGCTAGCTATAAAAGATCTTTATTCTATTTACTACCTTGCGCGTATAAGGCCGATTTCGCCTATTAATCCTCGATAGGTATAGTAGTTATTTAATACCTAAATTCAAATCTATACTAATAATAATACTATACTACTCTATATATTCGTCTTACTATAACTACTTAATATTAGATACTTTATAGTACTTAGGCGCGTATATAGTCGCTTTATAAGTAATCTAGTCTATACTAGCTATAATTATATTAATAAGCTTAATTTCCTAGTAGATTATTCTTACGCGCGGCTAGAAGCCTTCTAGCTAAAGATTATTTAAAGTAGCTTTATAGCTACTAGTATCGTACTATTTAATCCTAATAGGATACTTTATAAGCTTAATATATTAATTTAGACGCCCTCGCTGCTGTTAAGCCGACTAAGTAGTAGTTCTAACTAGTTAATATAAGGAACGCCTAGAATAATAGATTAGCTATCTAACTATACTAAAATACTTAGAAGGTTTATAGCTTAATAGTTAAAAGGCCCTCTAAGCCTAGTAAAAATAGTAGTTAATTAGCTTCTTAAGAGCTACTATAAATTACTAGGCTGTGTTAAAATACTAATATAGAAGAAAGGTAATTAACGCGTAGCGAATAAGAAGAAACGCTAGAAGCGTACTCGATCGACTAGGTAGATTAATTATAAAGAAGGCCTATTTATTAAAGAGGGCATATAGCTAATTTAGCAGCCTATTTAGCTAGTAGAAGCGAAAAAGGTTATATTATATAAATAGGTCGTTCTGCCTAATTAGCCGATTTGACTAATTAGAAGGGCTCTGCCTACCTATAGTAAATATAGATAGAAAGGCTATAGGATTAATAAATATAAAGATCGTACTAACTAGTTAAATTAATAGGTATAGGTTGATTTTTTATACTTTAAAATTCTATTATAGGGGTAGGTAGCTAGGTTAGCTGTATAGCTATCTTAGCTAAAAATTACGTTATAAATACTTATAGTAGATTAAAGCTATTACTCTATTTAGAAATAATAAATTAATAGAAGTATAAATTAATCTTATAAATAGCTACTAATACTAATATATTTTATAAAAGAAGTCTATAAAAGTCCTTCTAGTAGTAATCTAATATAAAGAAATATATTCTAGAATATATAAAATCCTTTAAGGATTTCTAAAGATTTTTAGGAATAAACTTCTAGATACTTTACTACTAAAAAGGACTGTCATATATTTAATTAAGATAGAAGAAGCCTAGCTAGTAAATATTAATTTATACTTTTTATTATATAAGATATAAGAATAGCTAGAATAGATAGATTTATTCCTTAAAAAAGGCCAAATCTAGCTATCTTCTAGTGCATAAGACTTCTTAGTAATCTTTATTAAAAAAGCTAATAGAAAGTAGTAAATATATATTAATTATTATATACTAAATTAGCTTATAATTAAAAATAACTACCTATTACTTTATATCTAGAAGCTTTTAGATTAGATTAGATATATAAGGATTCTCTTTTAAAAATTTATTTTATATCTAGTTTCTAGTAGATCTAAGTAGCTAAAGATATAATACTAAAGATTACTTTTAATACTATTTAGTCATTATAATAATACTCTAGTAATCTTCTAGATAGTAATAAATAAGGCTCTCTATTTATGTTTAGATAATTTTATAGTAGTTTACCTTAGTATCCTTATTTTCTCTAATTTAAAAAAAGGAATATTATAACTACCTTAAAAAGATTCTAGAAGTACTTAAATAGGAATAGCTTATTACTTAATCTAATAAGTATATCTTTTTAATAATAGAACTAGACTTTTTTGATTATATCTTTAGTTATAGATTTTTTTAGCTAATACTAGCTAAGATTAAAATTATTTAATGTTAGCTATAGCCTAAAAATATCTATAAAGTCTATTAATTTATTAGGTTAATAATATACTACTATTAGTATATTAAGGATTTTATAGAGATATATATTCTATTATATAAGCTTCTAAAAAAGATAGATATAGATTTTATAAGTAAAAATTTTCCTCTATTTACTAGATAGTCTATAAAAGTATTTTTAAGAATATTAAAAATATTATAATAAGCTCTAGTCTTTATTTAATCTATTTAAAATCCTTTCTTATTAAAATAAATATCTATAAAAAGATTATTAAAATAGTTCTACTATAACTAGAGCTAGATATATAGCTATAATTAATAGTATTTAATAGTAAGGAATTAACTAGAACTTAATTAAATTATCTAATCTATAAGAAAGAGCTTTTAGCTATAAAAGAAGCCTTATACCTTAAGAATTACTACGTTAAGAATAATACCTAAACTATAATTATTACTCACTATATAAATTTATAGTATCTATAGACTTCTATAATCTATAGTAAGTATTTAGCTTACTAAATTAATAATTTCTAAAAGTATAATCTAAAGATTTAGTATTAGAAGAGATTAGATATAATAGTCGTAGATATATTAAGTAGAAAGCTTAATTTTATAAAGAATAGTCGTACTAATATATTCTAGTCCTAGCAAACTATAACGTTACTCTTACTATAATTTAAGTAGAATTACTAATTATTAGTAAAGTTCCTAAAAAAATAGTTAGATATAACTATATATTTTTAATATAAAAGAATTACTCTTCTATAAAATTATTACTAAGACTATCTAGAAGTATACTACTTACTTAAGCTATTATATTTAACTATATAAGTCTCATTATTTATTTTTATCTATTAAGATAGGCTTATTATACTATATTTAGAACCTATCTCCTATAAAGATCTTATAAACTCTATTTATTTAGAATTCACTATTTAGATTAGCTTAGCTTAAATAGAGTTATCTATTTATGGATATAGTAGCTATAGTTATAAAAAGATATTAAAGAATAGTATATTTATACTTAAATTATTATATTTAATAGAATTTAAAATAGTTTCTAGAAAAAGAGATCTTTAAGGATATTGTAACCACTAGAATCTATTTATTCTAGTATTAGAGAATTAATTCAATTAATATTCTACCAATAACTTCTAATAGTAATAGATAGATTATTATATTAATTGACTATATTACTAGCTAATTAATTATAAAAGCTATTTCTAAGGCTATTGAAAAGATTTTAAGCAAATTTCTATATAAAGAAATTGTTAACATAAGAATAAGTATATACAGCTAAATATGATCGAATATAGCCGAATAGAAGCTAGTATATTATATATTTATATAACCTTATCCCTTAATAATCCTTAACGATCTATTCTATATATAGAAGAGCTTTAATACTCGATATTTTGGACTAATTTATATAATTTCTATAGTATTCTACTATAATTTATTCCTTTAATATCTATAAGGATAAATACTGCCTGTTCCCCTATAGCTAGTTCAATTAAGTTTAACTATTAGTAATATTCGATAGTGTCCTATTAATTTGATTTATTTATTATTCGTTAGCTTCTAATTTATATTAAATCGTATACCTAAGTCTACCTAATCTAATTATACATAACTACTTCGTGTGTATTAGTATTTATCCTGATTCGATAGTACATGAATAATTTATACACTCCTAAGGATTTAGATCCACCCTATAAATCTGATAGAAATCTTTATAGATTATAGAATACCTATAAAAGTAATTTTAGATAATAGCTTAAAGTTTTTTTTAGAGGTAGTTGTCTACTTTCTAAATATTCTAAAAATAAGATATAGAATTACTATATATTACTACTTTTAAATAAATAGAAAGATAAAAAATCTAAATAGACTACTAGATTATATATTAATAAAATTCCCAATAGAAAAGCTAATAAAAGTATAGGATTTTTATCTAATATAAATTATTATTACTACATAAATCTATAAGTTACTTACCATAACTAGCTTTAGTCTATTCTTCTTTATATATAGTTTATCTTTAACTACTAAATAATACTTTATTAAAGAATACTCTATCTTTTTTAGAAAGAATTAGAGAGCTCTAAAATCTTAGTAATATCTATAAAAAAAAGTAAATAAAGTATTATTTATATACGCTATTAAAATAGATTATATATATAATAGTTCACTTATAAAAATAAGCTTTAAAAAGAATACCTAGATTTTAGTCTAAAATAAATTACTATAGAAGTATAAGAATAAATAGTTTAAACCTTTTAAGATTATTAAAACTTATCTATTTAGTACTTATATACTAATAGAGCTAAATAGCTATATTTTCTACTACTTAATAAATAGATCTTGATTAAAACTAATATAGAGAATCTATATATGTTATAGATATCTTAGACTACTTAAAGTATACTTTATAGGAAAGGTCTATAATTAAGAAGGCCTGAAGAAATCATAAAAGTTTTTATATAGAATAAATCTCCTACCTATTATACACTATTTATATTTTTCTATAATAAATAAGAGGTCCTTTAGGCTAATAGTATATATCTAGAGTAGATAGAAAAAAGTAGTAGAATAAATAAAATTAATAGTAGTATTATAGGAAATACTCTTAAATATTACTAAGTAACTAATATTAAGAAATAAATAGTTATAAAAGCTAATAAGAGACTAGAAGAAGCTCCTAATACTAAATCTTTAAAAAGAATAGTAGATAGAAAGATTTAGAAGAATCTCTATATTTTATTTAAAGTAGATTTTAGAATACTAATACTAATACTTATAAAAGGACTTTTTTTAATAGTCCTATAGCTATCATAATTTAGGCTATAAGCTTATGGAAGAAGATAAAAGATAGAATTTAACTAGTAGTAGTAGGATCCTTAAAAGAAAAGATTAACTAGGCGTTCTACTAAGACCTACCTATAGTAGCTTTTATAGGATCTATACCTAGTAGTATAGTAATAGTAGTCTTATATACTATAGATATAAATATAGCAGAAATAGCTATAAATAGTAGAATAGAAGTAATAGTAGATATTATAGTATCTAGAATATCTATTAGTGCTAGAATAGAATAAGTAGTTACTTAATATATATATATATATATATATAGAAGTAGCTACTAGTACTAGAAGAATAGATAGAGTAATTAGCGCTACTATTAGAGTAGGAAGAAGAATTAGAATAAAAATCGAAGTAGCTACTAGTATAAAGTAAATAAAAGAAGCTACTAGAATAGAGATAATAAAAATAGCTATAATAGTAAAAGCTACTAAAGTAATAGCCTTTTTAAAATATAAGTATATTACTTAGCTAGAATTAAGACCTAAGAACTTTATAAATATCAGCTATCAAAAATATATAGAAGTATAATAATTAATTTATAAAAGGATCCTTAAATACTAGATAATTAAGATTTATATTAGCTAAGGACTTTTCTACTTATTTAGGAAGTATTCTAAAATATAAATAATAGTTAGTTCTACTAGAATCAAATAAACAGTTCCTATAGATACCTTTAAAGACTTAATTATAATTATAAATTAAAAATTATAGAATAAAAGTAAATCCTTCTAAAAGCTATTACTAATAGAAAAAGTACTAGCTAAAACTATAATACTATATTACTAAACGTAAGTAGCCTAGTACTAGCTAAAAGTATTTAAAGGCTTAAGCCTATTATATTGATTAATATTAAGATAGAAGTAATAGATAATATAGTTTTTGAATAAAAAAAATAAAAGTTAACTATAATAGATTTCTATATATATTAAGATCTAGTAGAGCTATAAAAAATTAGTAAAAGCTTTAAAAAACGTATTCTCTTTTATTTATAATATTTAGAACAGGCCTTTTAGATATTAGAAGTATTAAAAGGTACACTATAAGTATTAGTAGCTTTATTATTAGCTACTTTTTTATAATTAGAACCTTTTTATAGCTTTTAAGGCCTTTAAAGTACTACTAGTAGTAGAAGTATTATCTATAGTCTTTTAATCTTATATATAAGAACTAAGACTAGATATAATAAGACTAGATATAATAAGAGTTGAATAATAGAATAAATAATAGTAGTAGAAGTAGATATAGAGCTAATAGAAGTAGTAAGACTAGATATAGAATAAATAGTAATAGTAAGAATAGGAGAAGAAGTAGAAGAAGTAGTAGAAGAAGTAATTAGAATAAAAGAAGCTATAGTTTCATTAGAAATAGCTATAAAAAGAGAGCTCTAAGAAGAAAAAGAAGGATTAGAACTAGTTTTACTATTAGTAGAATCAGTTTTATTACTAGTAAATATAGTATCTAGTACTACTATTATTACTAGATTTAAAAGGTACTTAGCATAGTATTTTAGTATTTATAATAAAAGAAAGATATATTTAAAGATATACTTCTACTAATAGAAGTAGAGTTATTAGAACTAGATTATTTAAAGAAGTACTTTTTTTAAGACTTTTTTATTTTAAATAAGTAGTAAATATTATAATATATTATTAGTTTAGAAGCTTTAGTAAGATTTTAGAGCTCCATTTCTTATCTATTCTAGGAATAAAGTAAAATAAAGATAAAGAAAAGTAAGAAAATAGAGGATTAAGAGGTAGTAAAAAAGAAGGAAAAATTTTAAGAGAAAGAAGATATATCTATTTATATTATAATAAAATACTAGATTTGGCTATTTTCTTTATATATTTTTTATTAATAAGCTAATAAGATCTCTTTTTTTTCAAATTATATAGGAATATAATTCTTATTATAATATTTTATTATAACTTTACTTACTTTTTATTTATATTTGTAAAGCTTTTAATTAAGATTTTGTAATTTCTTGATCTATATAAATACTGTTAGGATCTAAAAATTAGAATAGAACGATACTAGTATTATATTAATAGTATTATTATATATAAATTTAATATTTAAGTAAATTTAGCTATATTATTGACTTTTTAGCTATAGAATATTAGAATAGTATTTAAATATTTAGTTTATATATTTTATTTAGTAATTAGTTTAAAAATATAAGGCTATTAAAATCTTTAGATATATTTAATTAAGATAATATAAATTAAACTAAAATTTACTAGTAAATAGTAGTTTATAGTCTAATATAATTATAAAAAAGTTGAGTAAGCTTGATTATAGTAATAATTAAAAAAATAGTTAGGAATAGGAACTATTTTATAAACTTTTTAATAGTAATTAGGACTATATCTACTAGCTTTCTATTATAATTTATTAATAGTAGACCTATTATAAAATCTATTAAAATTCTAGTAAAGGACTTTTAAAATATAAGAAGTAGTTATAGCTTTCTATATAGCCTATTTTTCTCTTATATAATATTTAAGTAGATTTAATAGAACTAAATATATTAAATAATTTTTATATAGATATTTAGCTAATAATATTTCTTTTTTATTAGCTTAAAAGTTTCTATATAATTAAAATAGCTAAGGAGAGGATTATTATAGTATATATTTATTAATATATTTCTTAAATTACTTTCTATTAAAATATAGATATATTTTTTAAGTATATAAAATTTTAAAGTCTAATATTCTAGTTTTTAAACTCTAAAGGTAATAATTCTATAGTCGTTTTTAAGTATAAAATCTTTAGATCTTTATCTTAAAATTACTTTATAAGCTTCCTAAAATCTTTATCTATTTTAATAAGATATATTACTTAAAAATAAAGATAAGTTTTATTTATATATTAAAAAACTATTATATATATTTAAACTTCTTTTAATTAGTTATATTTACTAATCTATCTTTATTTTTATTCTATTTTAAATATAATATTATAAAATAAGTATACTTATAATTAAAATATAGACTATAATAAAATAATAATTAATTATCTATAATTTTCTAGCTATTTAGTAGCTAAATAGTAAAATTAGGTTTATTCTATAATTATTTAGAAGTTAATACTAAAAAAGTCTATTTATATTATTTTTTTTTTTAGTATAATATTTTATTATAAAATTAAAAAGTATAAAAGCTAAATATTTTTATATATATCTACTATTAAGCTTTAGCTATTTTATAAAAGCCTAAAGATTTAATAGTTTAAGAATACTTTAATTAGATATATACGTCTATTAAAATAGTATTACTAATATTTAAATAAATATATAATAGTAAATATTTCTTAACCTAGTATACTATTAAAAGTCTTAATTTTATTAAACTCTAAGAACTAAAAAGCTACTAGATACTAAATATTACTTTTATTAGATTAGAATAGAATCTCTATTATTATACTATTAAATATATTAATTTCTAACTAAATAGGCTTTAATAGATTAAAATTTCTATAAAAAGATATAGACTAAAAAATAGTAATTAAATAATAAGATACTATTCCTTTAATAAGAATTAGATTAATCTAATTAAATTTAAATTTATTCTTATTTTCTTCTAATAGGACTATAGGAGATAGTATAATAAAGAAATAGTTCTTAATAAATTTATAATAGAAATTATAGAATTCTAGAAATATTTATATATTTCCTATAAAATAATACTATTTATTTAATAATCTAATAGGGATATCTTATATAAAAATCTTAACCTACTAAAAAATAGGAATATTATTAAAACAAGCTATTATAAAAGTATTTAGAATATTATAAAATACTATATAAATATAGTTCTAGAAAATAGTAGATATATTAGTTAGGCTAGAAAAAATAACTATATTTATAATAGCTATAGTAGATTAAGAATATAGTCTTCTTTTTATTATTTTATTTAGTATAGATTTAGTAATATATATTCTAGATATTAATTTTATTAAAGATCTTTAAGCTAATGAACTAATCTAAAATCTCTAAGATAAAAAATAAAGAGTATTAATTCTTTACTAAAATCTTACTAAACTCTTAATAATTAATATAGAGATAGAAATTTCTATAAGCTTTTAGTATAAATAAAATATAGGCTTTAGTAGAGTTTTTTAAAAATTTCTCTATTCTTAGTATTTTTTTTAATATAGATTTAGAGCTTAGTAAATTTTTTTTATAAAAAAAAGTAGATAGATCTATATAGAATTTATTCTAGAAATAAGTTTGATACTATAGTTATATTTATTTAATAAAAATAGGATTATATATTCTAAGATAAGAAGAAGTTATAAAACTTTACTAATTTAGTAGATAATTAGTACAACTCTAGTATTCTTTTACTATTATTTTTATTATAAATCTTTTTAGGTATTTTAATAATAGTAAAAATATATATAGTTCTTTATTTATTTTTATTCTTTAATAGATTATAGTACTTATAAAAATAGTACTTTTTACTATTATATTCAAAATATTACTTATACTTCCTATTATTTCTAATAAGATTTAGATAGTCTTTTATAAAGAAGTCTTCTTTATTCTAAGACTTCTAAAATTTCTTATTATCTAAAAATTTTAGAGTTATAACCTTTTCTATAAAATTTTTATTAAGATTCTAATATACTTTTACTTCTAATTTATCTCTAAATATTATAAATCCTAGAAATAATATATAATATTAGTTATTTCTTTATAGATTTCTAGAAGTTTAATATTATAGTAATAAATATTATTTTAAAAATTATATAAAAGTTTTATAAAGAAGAAAAAAACCCTTTTTTTCTCTAGTTATTCTTAAAAATATTATTCTAGAGTATTTAACTAGATATAAAATTTTTATAGGTCCTTATTTCTTATTTATATAGTCCTTATAAGCTAGCTTATTGTTTCAGACTTAAAACCTAATTATATTGTTAATAAGAATTAAAATTTTATCTTTAAAGTAAATATAAGTATATTTTTAAGCTTAATATCTTAGTCTTTTTCTTAAGATTTATAAAGATCTATATAGGAATTTAGTAGGATTCTAATTATATTTTATTATAGCTTTAGTTTAGTACTAAAAAATTTTATTTATTGTAGCTTCTTTATAGTCGTTTACATAGCTATAAGATTAATTTTAAGATTATTTAAGATAGAGATTAGATTAGTTAGAGTTAGATTTTCTACTATAATATTAAAAGAATTTAGTATATTTTAGTAGAAGAAGTAGAATAGACTTTTAGTCATATTTCTTCTAGATAATTGAAGAAGAAGAAATAAAAGTTATAAAAATATACTATAAATTAGAATAAAAGCCTATTAATTAGGTAAAAAAAATAAATTTTATTTATATAGAGTAGTTAAAGAGTATTTTTTATAGAATTAAAAGTTTCCTTAATTATAGATTAATTTAAATATAGTTCTTTTAGTTAAAATAGTAGGAAGTATTATTCTTACTTAAGAAGAAGAGGTATTATAGATATAAGATATTATTTAACTATCTAGTAGGAATTATAATTAGAAAAAGCTATATAATCCTCTATTAAAAGACTACTAATTAGTAGTCTAGATCCTAAGATATTAAAATATAAATAACCTTATCTAAGATCTATTATTATAGAAGTAAATCCGCTTCTAGTAGATTTATCTATTTTTCTAATTTTTCTAGTTTATCTATATACTTCTTAATATATATTTTAGATGGCTTTTAATAGTATTTAATAGTACTTTTATAGGCTTTCTTAAATAGTAGAGAGAATTTATATATCTTTTAGAAGGCTTTCTAAATTTCTTTATCTATCTGCTATCCTTCAGGCCTAGTATAAGAATTAATATATAGATATTAATTAAAACTAAAGGTACTATTATATTAAGCATATCTTAGTATAGATATAGTTTTTAGTATATTTAGTAGCTTATAGCTATTATATCTATTATTAGCTTTATTTTTATTATTAGAGCTTTATTTCTAATAGATTATATAAGTAATCTACTAACGTAGTCCACAGCCGATCGGGACACACGGCCGACCGGGACACCCACTCCAAAATCGCGCAATCCTACCTACCTACCTAATTCAACCGTCTACCATGCCACCAATTCGCACTGAATCTTCGCAAAAATCGGCCAATCAGGAGGGCAGGATCATATTAGCCCTTGATGATATCAAAAATGGCCGCGTCAAATCTATTCGCGCAGCAGCGGAGCTATACAGCATACCGCGTTCTACCCTACACGCGCGCGCGCAGGGAAGATCCTCACGCGTCGATAAGCGCCCATCAGGCCATAAATTGACACAATACGAAGAGGATTCGCTTACTAGATGGATACTCTCTATGGATTCGCGTGGGGCAGCCCCTAGGCCCTCTACTGTTCGAGAGATGGCCAATATCCTCCTTGCAGCGCGTGGAACCACCCCTCCATTGACGGTCGGCGTCAATTGGGCATCAGCATTCGTCAACCGGCGCGATGAGCTTCGATCGCGCTATTCTAGGCGATATGATTATCAGCGCGCTCTGAATGAGGATCCTAAGGCTATACTAGAGTGGTTTTCGATCGTACAACGCACGATTGAGGAGAATGGGATTCAGCCGGAGGATATCTATAACTTCGATGAGACTGGATTCGCTATGGGTATTATATCAACGCAGAAGGTGGTTACACGAGCAGAATACTACGGTCGGCGATCGATTCTACAGCCTGGAAATCGCGAATGGGTTACTGCAGTTGAAGCGATATGCGCCGATGGCTATTCGCTGCCGCCATGCATTATATTCAAGGGCCACGTCTATATTGCTGGTTGGTTTGAATCTTCGAATCTTCCTAAGGAGTGGCGGATTGAAGTATCGAATAATGGCTGGACTACTGCTGAGATCGGCCTACGCTGGCTAGAAAAGATCTTTATTCCATCTACTACCGCGCGCGTACGAGGGCGATATCGTCTATTAATCCTTGACGGGCATGGTAGTCATTTGACACCTCAATTCGATCGAATATGTGCCGATAATAATATTATACCACTCTGTATGCCTTCACATTCGTCTCACTTGCTACAACCGCTCGATATTGGATGCTTTGCAGTGCTTAAGCGCGCGTACGGTCGCTTCGTGAGCGATTTAGCTCGAACCGGCTATAATCATATCGACAAGCTTGATTTCCTAGTGGATTATCCTCGCGCACGGCTAGAAGCCTTCCAGCCGAATATTATTCAAAGCAGCTTCGCAGCTGCTGGTATCGTGCCATTCGATCCTAATAGGGTGCTTTCTAAGCTCAATATATCAATTCGGACGCCCTCGCCACTATCAAGCCGACCAAGCACTAGTTCTAGCCAGTCTACACTAGAAACGCCTAGAACCACCGATCAGCTATCTAAGCATGCTGAAAAGCTTAGAAGGTTTATAGCCGAACGATCAAAAAGCCCTCCAAGCCCAGTGAAAACAGTGGTTGATCAGCTTCTTAAGAGCCAGTATGAATCACTAGGCTATGTTGCACTACTGATGCAGGAGAACGCCGATTTACGAGCAGCGAATGAGAAGAAACGCCAGAAGCGCACTCGATCGACTAGGCAGATCGCTCATGAAGGCGGCCTATCTATCGAAGAGGGCATACAGCTAGTTCAGCAGCCTATTCAGCCGGTAGAAGCTGATGGGGTAGGATCGCATGGTCAGGCCGATCTGCCTAATCAATCGATTCAACCAATAAGGAGGGCTCCTCCTACCTGCAGTGGATGTGGACAGAAAGGGCACAAGATCAATTCATGTAAAAATCGCACTAGCTAGTTGAATTCATAGGTGTTGGTTGATTAATTATGTCTAAAAAATTTATCATGGGGGTGGGTGTCCCGGTCGGCCGTGTGTCCCGATCGGCTGTGGACTACGTTATCTATTTCTTATACTTAATAATAGTATTTCTTTATATAAATTAGTGAAAAAGTGAAAATCTCTTCTAGATTGAGGAAATTTATCTTTTAGAGGATTATATTATTCTAGAAAATAAAGAAGCTTTTAATATATAGTTAAATAGCTTCTAGGAAACTATAGATAATTAATTTTAGATTATTTAATAGAATAATATTAGCCTAAATACTTTAGTCTTAGTATAAAATCTATTTCTTATACTATGTAGTCAAATAAGCTACTTTATTAAATATAATTTAGCGCTTTAAGATATCCTATTTATATAGAATATAGTAATTTATTAATTAGTTAGATTAGATATAGCATATTTAAAAAATAATAATAGTATTATATATTAATTAGCTATTAATTATCTTCCTATTTTTATATAATAAGAAGTATATAATACTTTTTTTAAATAACTTAATTATGTACTTATATTATAGGTAACAGGATTTATTAGATTTATAGCTACTTTTTATAGTTTTATAGTAGCCTAATTTTCTAGGTCTAAGATTAGTATAGTATATAGAGACTTCAGGCTTATTAAAAGTATATATTTAGAGCCATTTAATTGTATTAGTTAATTTAGCGCGCTTCTTAATGTAGTAAACTATAGAGTCTAATATATAGAGTACTTAAGAGGATATCTAAGCTATATAGCTTCTATATTAATTAAATTTATTATAATTAAGATAAAAGTAATTTAGAAGGTGTCAACATGAGAATAAGCATATGCCGCCGAATGTGATCGAATGTGGCCGAATGGAAGCTAGTGTGTCACATGATCACATGACCCCATCCCTCGATGATCTTCAACGATCTATTCCATGAATAGAAGAGCTTCAACACTCTATGCATTAGATTGATTCGCATCATTTCTATGGTATTCTACCATGATTCATTCCTTCGATAAATACTGCCTGTTCCCCCATAGCTAGTTCGATCAAGTTCAACCATTGATGATATTCGATAGTGTCCTATCAATCTAAGTTCTTCATCATTCGTTAGCTTCCGATTCATGTGAATCGTATGCCTGAGTCTATCTGATCTGATCGTACACGAACGATCCGTGTACATCACCGTGTGTCCTGATTCGATAGTGCATAGAACGATCTGTGCACTCCCAAGGATTTATACCCACC
Organism: Penicillium sp. F50; assembly: GCA_037356195.1. NCBI lineage: Eukaryota > Fungi > Ascomycota > Eurotiomycetes > Eurotiales > Aspergillaceae > Penicillium > Penicillium sp. F50. Next base: position 877,557 of record JAYXSA010000068.1, read on the forward strand.
CCATAAATCCGATAGTTATGAGCCCGATCGCTGCGGCCTACTGCTAAAGCATCTGATTCCTTCCTGATTTATCCTTTCGACGACCTTTCGACTACCTTTCGATCACCTTTCGATCACTTTCGCTTCACTTATCCTTCACTTCTCAATCGTGATGGATTCGACCACTACTCAAGCCACATCCACATGGCTTGGATACCCTCTCAAGTGCCCTGCGCACTGGATCCCATGGTTCACCGCTATCAGAGAACGCGCTGAATCAACCAACATATGGAAATACGTCAATCCTGATGAAGATCCTGCTACACCACCTGAAGAGCCAATTGAGCCAAAGCTATCTGATGCAATCAAACGACCCCAACCGTACACTTCCGATGAGCCTCGAGTCCCTAAGCGCCTTACCGATCTCACACCTGATGAATTAGGCTACTATAGGGCCATGAGAAGTGATTATGCCGACAGCAAAGCCGATTACCTGCGATATATGCGAGCAATTGAATCATTCAAAAGCGGCATCGTACACTCTCTAGCACGTGAGGGTAGGGAGATGATCAATGGCCAATCAGCACGAGATGCCATTATTACCCTTCGCAAGCGCTATGCCCAATCCAATCAATCAAGAAATCGTCATATCCTATATGAATGGGATACCCTGAAACGCCAGACACCGCCTAGCAAGCCATCCGATCTAGCCAAATGGTGCGATAGATGGATCATATGCCAAAACCAAGGCATTCAGGCCAACATTGCCCAATTCTATGATGCCGAATCGATCGTCTATGATTTCCTAGAAGCCATTCAATCATCCGATAAAAGCTTCTACTCATTCTGGCACAATACGATCCTCCAGGGGATAAAGCATCCTAGCTTAGAAGAGGTGATTAACCAGTTCACCGATCAATATCGAGGAAATCCATCGTCTAGCAGCGGAAGTAGACGGCAGGTTGCTCACGCGACCTACCAGGGACGAAGCCCTGATGATGATGAAGCCTATCATGGAAACGATAGCTATAAGCTACCGAAGCCACGCCGAAAGCCATGCCCATGCCAAGGTATGCCTAATGATGGCAACCATGGATTCAATCAATGCCCATACATCAATCCTCGCGCTAGGCCGAAAGGATGGCAGCCAGACGAAGAAATCCAGAAAGCCTTCCAGAGGATATGCGAATCCTCACTATCGTTCAAGAAAGCCTATGAAAGTGCTATCAAACGCCACCAAAAGCCATCTGATTCGCCCTACCAGAAGCGTACGAATGATCTAGATAGATCAGATGAAACGAATGCACCCGCTAGAAACGCGTTTACCGCCTACATTCCCAAACAGCAAGCGGAAGACATCTTCCGGGACAATGATGGGAAGGCAATGAGCACTATTTGGTTGCCTGCCAAGAAGAATGACACTTGGTGCTATGATACTGGTGCATCTATTCATGTCACGAATAACAGAGATCTCCTAGTAAACTATAGGCCAATCGTTTCATCAGTCATGGTGGGAAATACAGAGACCACTATCCTCGGTTATGGAGAGCTCACGGTCAAACCAACCCAATCTCTCGATGGAACCAGTTTTCCCCTAAAGCACGTCGCCTATTGCCCTGGATTCCATATCAATCTGATATCCGCTGAACGTGCTGCAAGCGCCGGAATCTATCTGAACGGCAAGGAATGCATGCTAGAGGAGAAGGACGGCACGCCAATATGCCGATTGAATGCCAAATCGGGCATCTATTTGATCAAATGGGACGATGCAATCGTGGCTGATTCGATACCTATTCGACGCTCTGCCAATCATGTTGCCCTATCTTCACCTAACCGTCACCTATCGCTCACTTCCGATTCATTCGATGATATTACCGACCAGTTTGATCGAATCGCCCTGTCTTCATCGTACGATAGAAAGCACCTGGATGGAACCGTTGATCAATGGCATAGGAGATTAGGCCACATCAGCTATGATATCATATCGCGCCTACCAGATCATGCATCAAACATCAGCATCAAGGATATATCATCACCGATCAGCCACTGCGAATCATGCAAACTGGCCAATGCTCCCCGTCAAATATCCCGATCACCGATGCGATATAATCGGCCATTCGAATCGATTCATTGGGATCTAATCCACTTCGAGCAATCGCTCGCGAAAACGTCCTACCTTTCCCATTCGGTCGATCCCGTGACGAAATATCAGCTAGCACAGGACCTATCGTCCAAGACCGATTCAGTTAGATCGCTTACTAACCAGATCGATTTCATTCGCAATCAATTCAATCTATCTGTGCTCACAGTGCATTCGGACGATGAGAAAGCTCTATCCGAATTCTTCCATCAGGAAGCATCCGTTCGCGGAATTCACCTAGAGACCACACCGCCTTATCAGCCTGAGCAGAATGGCTATGCCGAACGATACGGTGCATTGATATCGAAGATGGCTAGGCAGATGACGATTGATGCCAACCTACCAAGCTATCTATGGCCTGAGGCAGCTAAGGCAGCCATCTATATCCAGAATCGCATTCCACACCGATCTATCAACTGGCAATCGCCACATGAAGCCCTCGCAGCCTATTTAGGCGATAATGCACCACATTGGCTGCAGGCTAAACCTGACCTTTCCAACGTACGAATCTATGGATGCAAGGCCTACGTTCGAATCACCAAGCTTCCAAGATTAGCCAAACTAGCCCCACGCGCGGCAATCGGCTATCTAGTAGGCTATGAAGCGCATAATATTTGGAGAATATGGATACCCTCCAATCGCCGGGTAATCCGTGCACGCGATGTTCAATTCAATGAGGATGAATTCTACGATTCATCATTGACCAATCAGAAGATCCGAATCTATCAAGATGACCTTACGCAGCCGATTGATACACTAAACGATGAGGAAACGATGATAATCCTCGATGAAATCGATGTTCCCGACCGGACGATGCAGCAAGATCTAGGGGGTGGAAGCCCTATCCAAACGGCTAATATAGATCCTGCAGCATCCTCTCAGCCACTAGAAGCTTCCTCTCAGCCGACAGAAACGACCGAAATCTCACATTCGCCTCACTTTCAGCTCACTTCCAATCAAAATAACCCTGATTCGAATAATCATGATCAAATCCTCGGAGACCAGCCGCTTACGCCACCGCTCGATCCTAAATCAGACGATGAATTGACCGATTCTGACCATTCTGAAGCTTCCGATAGCAATGATCCTGGCCAATCTAGCCAGATGAAGCCATACGTCCTGATCGATAATACCGATTTTGATCCTTCCGGCTATGAGCCACTGATATCGTCCAAACGCCCACGATCTGATTCTGATGCTAGCCGTGACCACGATGAGATCAAGCGACCTCATATCAATCTCACATCATTCATGCATGCTTTCCTGCTAGATCAAGGCATGCAGCCAAAGATCATGATATCCTCCATTCCGCCTGCCCCACCCGGCTATAATCAACTGGCCAGTCACCCTTTTGAGAACCAATTCCGACAGGCTATGCAGATCGAATTCAACAAGCTTATCGATATGAAAGCCTTCGAACCAGTAAGCTATTATCATGTGATGCAAGCGCATCAAGCGAATTGCAATGGAATCGACCAATCAGATTGCCCACGCCATCAAATCATTCCTATGCGATGGGTATTCGCCTACAAATCTGATGAATCCGGCTATCTTACACGATTCAAAGCACGCTTATGCGTACGTGGAGATGCCCAAGTGCCCGATGATCAAGACGCTCGGACCAGTACACTCGCGGCAAGGACCTTCCGCACGCTTATCGCGATTATCACACGATTCGATCTAGAAACCTTCCAGATGGATGCAGTCAATGCATTCCTAAATAGCTCGCTAAAAGCACCCGTTTACTGCCGATATCCACCAGGATTAGGCAAGAAATCGATGGTATTACGCCTGCATAAAGCAGTCTATGGCTTACGAATCGCTGGCAAGCGATGGGAGGATGATATCAAGCATATGCTTCTGTCAATTGGATTCAAACCATGCCCTGATGATCCTGCCCTATATACCGATAATCGAATGATCATCATGATATTCGTGGACGATTTCCTCGCTGCCTATCATCGAAATGATAAAGATCATGCTCAGCAGGTGAAAAGAATGCTTATGGAACGATTCGAAATGAAAGACTGCGGCGAATTGACCCAATTCATCGGCATTCGAATCGTACGAGATCGATCTAAGCGAAAAACCTGGCTGAATCAAGCAGCATATATCGAGAAGATCACTGCCCGATTCAATCTTCTAGATCATGGTCCGAAAGCCCAAAAACTGCCACTTCCAGCCACAGTCAAACTAGATCCAATCCTATCGGAACCGATCGATCCAAAGACGATCAAGCTATATCAGCAGAAGTGTGGTTCCACCCTATTCCCTGCCGTATGGACCCGACCAGACACGGCATTCGCCAATCAATTGCTGGCGAAATCGCTTACTCGCTGCAACGAGAAGCATTTGGCTGCAGTAGATCATCTGATATCATATCTCTATGCCACTAGGGACCTTTCGCTCACTTTTGACAGCGAAATGAGAGCTTCTATCTTCACTGCAGCGTCCGATGCTAGTTTTGCTGATAATCCTGATAGGAAAAGCTCTGAAGGATTCATATTCACCCTATTCGGTGGTCCAATCGAATGGAAGGCACGCAAGCAGAAGACGATTACCACATCGACCACAGAAGCCGAATTGCTAGCTATTAGCCACGCGGCTAAGCAGCTATATTGGATCAAGCGCCTATTCGCGTTTATTCAATTCGAGACCGACCAATTAGATTCGATTCAATGCGATAATCAACAGACAGTCGATTTACTCACGCGCGAGAAATCATCATTTCAGACTAAGCTTCGCCATGTTGATATTCATCAGCTATGGATCCGTCAAGAAATCCTAGCTAAACGCCTGCGAATCGAATGGGTCAAATCGGCTGATATGATAGCCGATGGCCTGACGAAGCGATTATCCATAGAGAAGCATAACGCCTTCATTCGCCAGCTGAATATGGAGATATTGCCGGCCGAACCAATCGAAAGCAAGCATTAGACGCCTTTTCGTCTCATTCAGCTCTCACTTTGATCTCAAATCGAGAGCTGAGGGGGTGTGTCAACATGAGAATAAGCATATGCCGCCGAATGTGATCGAATGTGGCCGAATGGAAGCTAGTGTGTCACATGATCACATGACCCCATCCCTCGATGATCTTCAACGATCTATTCCATGAATGGAAGAGCTTCAACACTCTATGCATTAGATTGATTCGCATCATTTCTATGGTATTCTACCATGATTCATTCCTTCGATAAATACTGCCTGTTCCCCCATAGCTAGTTCGATCAAGTTCAACCATTGATGATATTCGATAGTGTCCTATCAATCTAAGTTCTTCATCATTCGTTAGCTTCCGATTCATGTGAATCGTATGCCTGAGTCTATCTGATCTGATCGTACACGAACGATCCGTGTACATCACCGTGTGTCCTGATTCGATAGTGCATAGAACGATCTGTGCACTCCCAAGGATTTATACCCACCCCATAAATCCGATAGAAGGATATATTAGAAAGAAATCAAGTACTTTAGTAGTAAACTATTATAATTAGGCTTAAAACTATTAGACTTATAGAATAGATATAATTTCTTAAAAATAGATAAAATATTTATATTTAGTTAGATTAAGTAGACTTAAATATATAACTTAATATGAATTAGAAGTAAATATATCATAGAGGAATTAAGTTAAAAAATTACTATTAAGTATTAATAATAGTTAAACTTAGTTAATCTAGCTATAAGAAAGTAGATAATATTTATTCTTATAGATATTAAGAGCATTATATTATAATTAAATAATAATTAAGTACTATAGAAATTATATAAATTATTCTAAAATATAGAGTACTAAATCTCTTTTATATTTAGAATAGATTATTAGGAATTATTAAGGGCTAGGATTATATAATTATATAATATAGCTAATAATATAGTTACTCCTATTTAGCTATATTCTATTATATATTTAGATCTATATACTTATTTTTATATTAATATCTAATATTAATTATATTATATAATCTTAATCTATAATAGAATATAGCTAAATAGGAGTAGCTATATTATTAGCTATATTATAATACTTATCCTTAATAATTTTATCTAGACTATTATACTATAATTTATTATACTACTATATGTTACGCGGTGCCGACTAGTCACTATAAGTTAGATATAGAAAGGGCAAATAGTTACCTAAATCGTAAGTTGTAAATAGGTATAACTTCGATATATACTACTACAGCTGATTCCGGCCCTCTTAGTACAACTTTCGAATTCTAAGAGTATCTCTTAATTGTACTATTGCCTTGTAAGGTCTTACTATAGACTAGATCCTATTAAGAGTCTTATAGAACGTGCTAGAAGTGCGCGCTAAGTAAGTTAATTACTAAGTATTGCTATAAAGTAAATCCCCTACTTATAGGTTAAGTTATCTTAAAGGTAAATAGTGAAGTATAGTACTAAAGGTAGTTACTAAGTAATAATATTAGATTAATCGCGAAGAACTAAATATATAATATAAAATAAGTATCCTTATATATCTAGTCCTTCTAGTTAGTATAGGTAGTAGATAGTATAGTAGTAGATAGGCCTTAGCGTAATCTACCTATATACCTATCTATCCTTCTACTACTAGTAGTTACGTGCTAAGTTAGTTGTTTCTTTTCCTAGCTTAGGGCTTCTCTAGGGCTTACCCTTAAGTAGACTAAAACGTACGTAATAACGCTAGTCCCTAGCGTCCGCGGAATAATTAGTTTATAGTTACTACTTAAATAGCTATAGCCCCTGCACCTCTTTAAGGTTTATAATATTATCCCCTCCTTCCCTATCCTTTATCCTTAAAGGATTTAAAACGTTATTCTCTCCTATAAGTAAGTAAGGTATCTCCTAATTTCTTTTTCTTCCTATTATATCCTTTTATTATATCTAAGCGTAAGGCTAACTCTATTCTTAAAGGTACCCTAAAACTCCTCTCTAAATATAACTAGGTCGCTAGTTATATTTATTAGGCTAAGTATATTATTACGAATAGAGTTATTATCTCTATTCCTTATAATTATTATTAGGAGTCTAGTAAAGAGTATATAATAGATTAAAGTCGTAAGTATTCTAAATATACTTCCTATATCTATACTAGTCGTTTATATAAAAAGGAGTTTTATACTAGTTATAAATAGGATTTATTATATTACGCTAAGAATAAACTATTCTCTACTATTAAAAGGAATAATAATAAGCTTAATTTATTAGAACCTAAGCTAAATAAATTATAGTCTTATCTTACTAAGATATATTATTAGTTATTAAATAAATAAAAATAATACTAGGAAGCTATATCCTAATAGTATTAGCTACGTAAATAGATAGCTTTCCTTAAATAAAAGGGGTTTAAAATATTAGATTATAATACTAAGTTATTATAAATACTTAATAAAAAGATAGTATTCCTAGAGTAGACTACTTTCTCTACTCTTAAAGTTTAGTAGTTAGCGTCTACTATTAAGAATCTAAGTCTTAATTAGATATTTTAGAAGATTATCTAGTTACTATAATCCTTCTATAATAGTTTAGACGTTTCTAGATTAGCTAGTTCTACTTTACTTATTAGTAGTATTACTAGATTAGCTAATAGTAACCTATTAAGTTCCTAATAGATTCCTATATATTTTCTAAGATATTATATTCTTTCTATTTTACTAGATAGTAAGGCTTTCTACTAACTTTATTAGTATCTAGGATCTATTTAATCTTATACTTATTTTTAGTTTCTTTCTCTATCTCTATATTAGTAGTAATTTTAGTATTTCTATATACTTTTTCTAATAATAAAATATAAAATATTATATAAATATATTATATACTTTCTAGTAGTTTAAGTTAATAATTAAGTAGTCCTATTTTTTCTTTAATTTTAAATAGTCCTAATTTAAGGTAATTAAGTTTTACGCTAGGTTATCTATATTACAGAACTCTCACGCAACGGCGCTAATATAGGGAGAAGGAATACTAACGCCTAATCAACTTAGATTACTTAGTAAGGAACTAGATTAGATAACGTTACAAGGGAACAATCGTTACGATAGGAAAGTCAATATAGTTACGTAACTAACACTAAGGCCGCTAGATAGCGTTATTACTACTAAACTAAAGCTAAATAGGGACACGTAATAAGACCTTATCGACGATAAGCCCTAACTTATTAGTAATAAGCCTAGACGTATTAGCGATAAGCCTAGACGTATTAGCGATAAGCCTAGACGTATTAGCGATAAGCCCTAGACTTATTACTAATAGGAGGAACTAGATATATAAGGACGTTCTTTTACTATTATATATTTAGTTCTTTACGATTAATTATATACTATTACTTAGTTACTACTAATAGGACTATACTTTACTATTTATCTTTAAGATAACCTAACCTATAAGTAGGGGATTTACTTTATAGTAATACTAGGTAATTAACTTACTTAGTGCGTACTTTTAGTATATTCTATAAGATCCTTAATAGGATCTAATCTATAGTAAGGCCTTATAAGGTAATAGTATAATTAAGAGATACTCTTAGAATCTAAGGAAAGGATTAGGTATATATAACCTAATTTATCCTAACTTATAGTAACTAGTTAGCTCTATATAATATATTAATTACTCTATCTTTAAACTATAAATTATAGTCGTTATAGTAAGTAACGATAGTACTATAAGTAACGTTTTAAGTGAATTAAACCCTACTCTACTAACTAATACTTAACTACTATTAATAGTTAAGTAGCTCTAAGAGTAACTCCTTTATAAAAGATAGATAGCTCTATAGATAGTTAAGCTATCTAAGCCTAAGTTCTATTATAGCGAATAAACTAAGCTTCGTTCCTTTTTAACTTAGATAGATATATAACTCTACCTTATTAACTATTAGGAAGAAGCTAATAAAGTTATTTATACTTCTATCTACTTATATAGATAAGTCTTTAAATAGTTTAAGCCTTTTATTAGAGAATTTAATAAAAAAGTATAGAAGGATTAAGAAGATATTACTATAGTAATCTTTACCTCTTATATAGTCTTTAAGAAGAAGCTTAAATAGACCTTTAGTAATATTAACGCTATAAAAACTATAGAATAATAATTAGATAGACTATAATAAACTAGATTAGCTAGTATATATACTACTAAATTCTAATAGATTATATTATATCTTAACTTTAATAAAGATATCTATATCTAGCTCTTTAAGTATAGACTTAAAGATAATATTAAGAATAAACTTATAAGAGTTAACTAACTAGAAAAGCTCTATAAGATAATTAAGCTTATATTTAAGTTTAATAACTAACTTTATAAATATAAGCTCTAGTAATAAGAGTAGTATTAGAGAGGTAGCTAAGGATTAGTACTATACTATTACTACTACTATAAAGAATAGTAAGGATAATAGTAATAACTAAGGAAGTTATATAATAACTCCTATAGACTATAACTAATAAAGCTTAATATAGTAAGGCTTCTAGCTAAAGAAGAAAAACGATAAAAAATTAATAACTTATACTTTAAATATAGAAAAGTAGGATATTAAGTATATAAGTATAATAATAAATATAATAATATAAAGCTATAAGCGCGTAAGCGTAATAAATATAATAATATAAGGCTATAATAGTTATAGGCTACTTATAAAGAGATCTAATCCTAGTAGCTATAAGCTACTAATAATAAAAGATAGTTAGTAATTAATAGATTAGTTATACTTACTAGGAAAGAAAATAATAAAAGTATCTTTACTAGTAGCTAGGAAGTATAGATCCTAAGCTAGAAATAAATTAAGTTAGCTTATAAAGAATAAGTAAAGTATATATAATAAGTTATAGAAGAAGTAATATTAGAAATCTTTATAGATAATATTAAGAAATACTATAGCCTAATTAGTATAGAGTATATAATAAATATATTTCTAGATATTAATTAGAAAGTAATTAAAAGTTAAAAGTAGACTTAGTATAGTTTCTAAAATACTACTAATTTATAGGAACTATCTAATAGATCTTAAGAGTAGGCTATAGGTTACTAGAAGATAATAGTTAAGACTCTAGATATTCTAGAGATTCTAGAAACTCTACCTTAGCTCTTAAGGCTAAATATAACTAAATAGCCTTAAGAAGAAACTCTAAGATATATAATTAATAAAAAGTAATTTATAGATTTCTAGAGTATATTTAGGCTAGAGAAGGACCTAAAATAAATTAAATAGATCTATAATTAAATAATAATCTAACTTAAAGATATTAGGAATAAACTCTAAGATATATACTAATAAGATTATAAGATTAAAGCCTAATAGCTATATAAGATCTATAAGTAACTAGCTTAGATATATAGATACCTAAAGTAAGAAGAGATCTATAAATAAATTAAGGTACTATAAAAGAAGATTATTACTAACTTAGAAATTAATCCTATAGTATTTAAATATCTATATAATAGCTTATAGTATATATACTAAGAATATATATAATACTCTAATTATAATTTTAAAGACGTAATTAGCTATTATAATAATAGATATATAGTATACTACCTAAGAAAGGTTAAAAAAAGCCTAGAACTAAAGCTACTATATTAAGAAAAGAAACTAAATTAGAAACTAGAATTTATAGGACTCTAGTATAGAAACTAAAAGATAAATACTAAAGAATAATATCTTATAGCTACTATATAAAAAGTATATATAAAAATTACTACTAATCTTATATTTTAATTAATTAGAGTAATACTTAATTTAGAAGTAGTAGGAAACTTTATATATCTATAGTATAAGGAATAGTATAAGATATAGAATATAGAGAAGCTACAGATTATACTTATTATTAGATTTAATAGAGAAAGTCTAGAACTAGGAATTAAGTATAAAAGTAGACTTTTACTAATAGTTATTAGGAACTATTTTAAAGTTATTAACTTTAATATTATAAATATTAGAGAATATAATATAATACTTAGAGTATCTTAATTAAAGAAGTATAATCTAGCTATTAATTAGTAGTATAAATATATACTATTTAATAGATATAAATATAAATAAATAAGTAAGATTTAGACTAAAAATAATAAATAATAAGTACTAAAGAGACTTAGCTATAAGAAGGTAGGTACTTATAGAAATCCTTATAAAAGTAAACTTAAAAGGAGTTTTTAGCTAAAAGGTAGGCTTAATAATAAGAAGATACTAGATATTAGGAATATTATAGTTACTAAATAGTAGCTAAATATAACTAATAGAGAACTAGAGGATTATATTCTTATTAGTAGTAATAAAGAAATATTCTTTTATACTATAGAAGTACTAATAGAGAAATACTAAATTCTTAAGAAATATTAAGAATTCTAGAATATATTTATACTACTACTAAAGAATAAACTACTAGAGTATACTCTACTTAACTATAAAATTAGAATTAAGAAAGACTAAGAACTAAAGTTTATACTAATTTATATACTATTATAAAAAGAGTTAGAAATACTTAAGAACTATATTAATAAAAATCTTAATAAGAAATATATATAATATTTAAGATTATTAGTAGAATATCTAATCCTATTTATACTTAAGAAGAAAGGAGAACTCTAAATATATATTAATTATTAATAACTTAATAATATTATTATTAAAAACTAGTACCTACTACTACTAATTAATAAAATTTAAGATATTATTTAAGAAGTAAAGTATTTTAGTAAATATAATATTACTAATATATATAACTAATTTTAAATTAAGAAGAGAAATAAATAAAAAACTATATTCTAAACTAAGTTTAGATATTATAAATATATAGTAATACTATTTAGGCTTACTAATATACTAGTATTATTTTTAATTTATCTTCTATTTATTAAATAGGTATTTAGATAAATTTATTATTATATATCTTAATAATATTCTTATATTTTTAAAAATAAAGACTAAATATATTAAATATAATAAGAAAGTATTATAGTAACTTAGAAAAGTAAAAGTTATACTTAAGCTTAAAAAGTATAAATTTTATATTTAAGAAATAAATTTTCTTAGATATACTATTAGTCTAGATAGACTAAGAATAGAATAGAATAAGATTAAAAGTATTCTTAAATAGCTAATACTAATATATATTAAGAATATATAGAGTTTTTTAGGACTAGCTAACTACTATTATAAATTAGTATCTAATTATAGTTAATATATAGTAGGACTATATTAATTTACTAAAAAAGAGATACTATTCTAATAGGATAAAGTAGTAGAAAAATTATTTACTATACTTAAGGAAATATATAATAAGAAGCTAGAAGAAGTAATTATTATAATATTTAACTATAATATATCTATTATTATAGAGACTAGTATATTAGACTTTATATTTAGAGCTTAACTTATATAACTAGGAAAGGATAGTAAGCTTAGACTTATTACTTTTTAGTTATATAAGATAATACTAGCTAAATTAAATTATAATATTTATAATAAGGAACTATTAGCTATAATATTAATATTTTAGATATAAAGAGTATACTTAGAAGAAGCTAAGTATACTATAATTATTAGAACTAATTACTATAACCTTATTTACTTTATTATAATAAAGAAGCTTACTAGAAAATAAGCTAGATAAGTAGAGATACTAGCTTAGTATAACTTTAAGATTATATACTATAAGAGAACTAAGAATATAGTTATAAATATACTAAGTTACTAACTAGATTATAGTCTTAGAACTAAGAAAGTAGTATCTACTATTCTAACTATAGATAGTAAAGGATATATTATCTATAATTACTAAATCTTTATAGCCACTAGTAAATTATAGAATAATAAATAGCTAGAAAGAATCTAAAATAATATAAAAATAGATAAGGTAATTTAGATAGTTCTAAATAGTAATACTATATTAATATATAATAGTATTATCTATATATATAGATTAGTATATATTCCTAGAAACCTCTAAGAAGAAATTATTTAGTAATATTATAATAAACTAATATAAGAATACCTTAGTATTAAGAAAACTATTAAAAAAATTATATAGAATTACTATATTCTAGTATTATATAGAAAAGTTAAAAAATATATCTAGTAATATAATCTATACTAATAAAATAAACTATTATAATATATACTATATAGAACTATAGAGTTAGTAGAGGTACTAAAATAACTATAGGAATAGATTACTATAGACTTTATTATAAAGTTATTTATATTAGAAGGAAATAATATAATTATAGTAGTTATTAACTAACTAACTAAATATATTTATATAATCCTAATAATAGAAACTATTAATATATAATAGATAGCTAATCTATTACTTTAATATATATTTACTAACTATAGGATACTAAGATTACTTTAGCTAGAGATAAGTTATTTATATTAAATATATAGTAGTTATTAGTAGATTAACTTAGTATTAAATATAGACTTTCTACTATATATTATCTATAGACTAATAAATAGACTAAATAAGTTAACTAGACTATAGAATAATACTTATAATACTATATAAATTACTAATAAAATAACTAGATAGGATTATTACTAGTAATATAATTTATATATAATAATATAATATACTTAATAATAAAAGAGATATTTTTCTTTATAAATTATAAGTTTAATCCTATTATAATTAGAGAACTAATTAGAAAATAGCTACTTATAGAGTTATTATAACTACTAGTAACTAGATTAAAATAACTATACCTATAACTTTTAAGAGATATTAAGTTTCTTAATATATATATAAAAAACTACTATAATTAGTTATACTAGAAGGTACTAGATTTTTAAAAAAGGAAGAAAGTTTACCTTTTATAATATAATATTTATACCTAATAATCTAGTATAAAATTTAACTATCTTAAGTTAAGACTATTTAAAATTAAAAAAAAATAGGACTACTTAATTATTAGCTAAAGCTACTAGAAAGTATATAATATATTTATATAATATTCTATATCTTATTATTAGAAAAAGTACCTAGAAATACTAAAATTACTACTAATATAGAAATAGAAGAAGAAATAGAAAATAAGTATAAAGTTAAATAGATCCTAGATACTAATAAAATTAGTAGAAGGTCTTACTATTTAGTAAAATAGAAAGGATATAATACTTTAGAAAATATATAGGAATCTATTAAGAATCTAATAGGCTACTACTAGCTAGTTTAATAGTTCTACTAGAAGAAGATCTAGTAGTATTACTTAACTAAGAGGAGTCTAGATGAATCTAAGAAAATAATAGATTATTTAGTAATTAGGTTAGAGTAGGATCCTCTAATATTACTATAAGAACTAGGCTATTAACTATAGTAGATTAAGAAATACTAATTATAGTATATATACTCTCTATACTATATTTATTTTACTTAGATTTAATATACTCTTTTTTAAGGTACTTATACTCTTTAGCCTTATAATATTTAAGCTTTTTAAGCTTAGTAACTTTATTATAATTCTATATAATAAAATTTCTAGTATACTTTTATAGTAACTATTTTTATTTTTAAAGATAAAGAAGTTTAGTAAGAATAGCTTCCTCCTCTACCTTAATTTAGTTCTAGGACTTAACTAAATAATACTACTTAGTATCTATAAAAAAGGATTTAATATAGTATATTTAATACTACTATTTCTATAATTATAATTACTATAGTAATTAGAGTAGTTAGTATAGATATATACTTACTTAAGATAAATATAATAGTTATAAGAGACTATAAATTTAAAATCTTTATCTTTAATATAATAAGTTAAGAAATTCTTATAAATAGATATCTTAGAAGATATAGTTAGTATAATAAAAGAGTATACTAGGATAGGGAAACTTACTAAAGAAGGAACTAGAAGAAATACGCTATTTAAAGAATCTTTAAGAATAAAGACCTATAAAAAAAGGAAATAATATTATAGAACTCTTATATAATAGCACTAATATAGAAAGAAGGAATACTAATACCTAACTAACTTAGATTAGTTAGTAAGGAACTAGATTAGATAATATTATAAGGGAATAATTATTATAATAGGAAAGTTAATATAATTATATAACTAATACTAAAGCTACTAAATAGTATTATTACTACTAAACTAAAGCTAAATAGGAATATATAATAAAACCTTATTAATAATAAGCCCTAACTTATTAGTAATAAGCCTAGACGTATTAGTAATAAGTCTAGGACTTATTACTAATAGGAGGAACTAGATATATAAGGACGTTCTTTTACTATTATATATTTAGTTCTTTATAATTAATTATATACTATTATTTAGTTACTACTAATAGGACTATACTTTACTATTTACCTTTAAGATAACCTAACCTATAAGTAGAGGATTTACTTTATAGTAATACTAGGTAATTAACTTACTTAGCGTATACTTCTAGTATATTCTATAAGACCCTTAATAGGATCTAACCTATAGTAAGGCCTTATAAGGCAATAGTATAATTAAGAGATACTCTTAGAATCTAAGGAAAGGATTAGGCATGTATAACCTAATTTATCCTAACTTATAGTGACTAGTCGGCTCTATATAACAATCTAGTATAAATATTATATTATAAAAGGTAAACTTTCTTCCTTTTTTAAAAATCTAGCGCCTCCTAGCATAATTAATTATAGTAGTTTTTTATATATATATTAAGAAACTTAATATCTCTTAAAAGCTATAGATATAGCTACTTTAATCTAGTAACTAGTAGTTATAATAACTCTATAAGTAGTTACTTTCTAATTAATTCTCTAATTATAGTAGGATTAAACCTATAGTTTACGAAAAAAGGTATTTCCTTTATTATTAAGTATATTATATTATTATATATAAATTATACTACTAGTAACAGTCCTATCTAGTCGTTCTACTAGTAATTTATATAGTATTATAAGTATTACTCTAAGGTTTAGTTTACTCTTTTAGTCTATCTATTAGTTTATAGATAGTATATAGTAGAGAGTCTATACTTAATTCTAAGTTAATCTACTAGTAATTACTATATATTAGATATAAATAACTTATCTCTATCTAAAGTAATCTTACTTAATATCCTATAGTTAATAAATATATATCTAAGTAATAGGTTTAATATTTATTATATATTAATAGTTTCTATTATTAGGATTATATAGGTATATTTATTTAGTTAATCTATAACTACTATAATTATATTACTTCCTTCTAATATAGGTTACTTTATAATAAAGTCTATAGTAATCTATTCCTATAGTCGTTTTAGTACTTCTACAAATTCTATTATTTAATATAGTATATATTGTAATAGTTTATTTTATTAGTATAAATTAAAATTCTAAATATATTTTTTTACTTTTCTATATAATACTAGGTATCGGATTTATGGGGTGGGTATAAATCCTTGGGAGTGCACAGATCGTTCTATGCACTATCGAATCAGGACACACGGTGATGTACACGGATCGTTCGTGTACGATCGGATCAGATAGACTCAGGCATACGATTCACATGAATCGGAAGCTAACGAATGATGAAGAACTCAGATTGATAGGACACTATCGAATATCATCAATGGTTAAACTTGATCGAACTAGCTATGGGGGAACAGGCAGTATTTATCGAAGGAATGAATCATGGTAGAATACCATAGAAATGATGCGAATCAATCTAATGCATAGAGTGTTGAAGCTCTTCCATTCATGGAATAGATCGTTGAAGATCATCGAGGGATGATATTCGATAGTGTCCTATCAATCTAAGTTCTTCATATTCGTTAGCTTCCGATTCATGTGAATCTTATGCCTGAAGTCTATCTAGATGATCGTACACGAACGATCGTGTACATCACCGTGTGTCCTGATTCGATAGTGCATAGAACATTTAATGCACTCCAAAAAGTTATACCCACCCCATAAATCCGATA